>JANEYF010003374.1:240000-653521 GCA_029963845.1 Rhamnusium bicolor | reverse complement strand
TTTGATTTAAATCGTGATTTAAATAATTTAAATCAACTGATTTTTTAAATTTAAATCATGATTTAAATCAAGTTGTGTAAAGCCAGTAAATCACACTTCAGAAAATTCAAATAAAAATTATAGTTTATTTAAAAGCTGGATACAAATTAAACTGAAAAAAAAAATTCAAATAAAAAGAAGAAAAGAACAGTTAGGTTACACATATAAAACAAAAGTTACCTTCTTAAATGTACATTATAAATTAGGTGCCTACTTCAAAGCAGAAACATAAAGTAAACAAATTAAACAGAACCAACTGTAAAAGAAAATAGAACATGATTTACTCCAAAACAAAAATTTTAAATTAGGTTAATTATTGTAAAGTTTGTACAAAAAAAACTAATTTAGCTGCTTTTTCGGTCCCTAAACGATTTCGAATCTTAGAATGAATCAAACCAATTGTCGAAAATATTCTTTCAACCGAGGCTGAACTAGCTGCAGCAGAAAATAGTTGCTTGATAATCGGGAATAATTTGTCAATAATATCAATATTTCTTTGGGATTTCCACCAGTCCAAGGGTTTTGAGTTTGTAAGAATTTGTTCGTGAAACATAATATCGGCAGAAGGCTCAGATTTTGCCAGAAATTTAATAATCAGTGGTAGTAAACCACTTTCGGGATATAATTCATTAGCGGCTTCTAAAGCACGATTCTTTTCGCTTTCTATTAATTTATGCTTTGTTTTCGTAGGGTCTAGAATGGTATGAGGTGATACACTGACCATATAGGTATCTAAATGTTTGCATTTGCCTTAAGTTAATTTCAGTTTCGTGAAAATTCGACTCAAGAGTTTTAAATAGTTCTACGACGTCTGATAAAATTGCATCGTTTCTTTGAAGTCTATCAAGTGCAACATATATAGGTTTTAGTAGTGATAAGTAATCTTCAGCAGTTCTTTTTAAATAAATGTTTGATATTTTCTGTCTTACTATGCTGTCAATTTCATTTTTACGTTCCTCGCTAATTTTAAAAAATGTGGGCCATGATTTAACGAAACCCTCTAAGCAGTCGGCAAGCGAGTTCCATCTTACGTCAGAAGGTAAAGTAACTTTTTTTCTCCTTCTTTTGCGTATGTGGCAGAGGCAAAATGATTGTTTCGGAAGTATTTCACAACGAACGTAACGTGTTCCTTAATTTCTCTAATTACCAAATCCTTACATAACAAGTTTAAAACGTGTGGATGTCTATGAGCACAACCGTGAGTAAATAACATTTAGTTCTGTTGACTCAATTTGGTTTCTCATAGCATTCATATTGGCAGCATTATCCGTCACAAAACTGCTTACTGTACAGGTATAGTCAATGTTTAGAGTTTTAATTAAGTTTGTTACAAGTTTTGTTAAATATACAGATGTATGTGGATTTCCAGATGTGTCTATCGTGTCTATTAAAAAGGAAGACCCATTTTCCGTAGTTACAGTTGCACATATTGGTTCATTGTGTATGTTGGACCATCCATCCAATGACAGACAAACTGAACTTCCTGATAAATCTTTAAAACATTTACTTTTTTCCTCGTTATACACTTCATCGAGCAGTCTGTTGGACACATCATGTCGAGATGGTGGTACATATCCAGGTCGTAAAAGCGTTATTACCTTTTTTACTTTAGGTTGTTCAATACACACAAAACTGCTGTTTGTCGCCTAAAGAGCTCTAGCAATTTGTTTATCTATTTCTTCTTTAGTAGATTTGGTCGTTTGTACAACAAAAGATGATAAAGATCCAGAACTGGAGTGAGGCACTACTTTTCTTTTTTTACTTAATGGTGTAGAAGATAAGAGCGGCTGTGGGGCACTATCTTCCTCTGGATCTTGTTGTAACGTGTTCAGTTGTATCTGTAATAAGAAACAAGATTGTTATGTTGTTTAAATCCAGCCACACACTGACAGGCATAGATACTATACTTTGTTCTTAAAACTAGGAGTGAATGAATGTCACATTTGCACAGGGAAAGTTACTATAAATCTAGAAAATGCACTAGATCATTTTAACGCTAAATTTGAATCTAACACTGACGTAGTTTTCCACGAAACATCAAAACACTATACACTGCACTCAACGCGCGTTTCGCCAACTAAGTTGGCATCATCTGGAGATGATTAAAACTCTGGAGATGATTAAAACAGTTTTAATCATCTCCAGATGATGCCAACTTCGTTGGCGAAACACGCGTCGAGTGCAGTGTATAGTGTTTTGGTGTTTCGTGGAAAACTACGTCAGTGTTATCTTCGCATCAAAGGTTCCAACCCATTCCAGGTCGTAGAAATAAGTAAGTAAGTAAATTAAAAAAAAAAGGTTCTCTTAATATTTTGTCTTACTAAGAAGTTATAATTATAACTATACTTACATTGGACACTGTTCCTGAAGTAGAGGGACTCATTATTTGTTTCTACACTTTCTACATTACGCGAAGCACATTTTTTCCAATGGACTTTCAGTCGGTCCACAAGCCCTTGCATTTCTACATTACACTTTTTACATGTAGCTCTACTACCACTTTTTCCATCAAGCTTACTTGATTTTTCAATAAAATATTGCCAAATAGGATCATTTTTCCTTCCACTTCTATTAGAGGACATGTTAAAAAATTATTTAATATTTAAATACTATAAATATAATCACTCAGACTCACTTTCTCACTTGTTACGCGTTACGCGGCAGATTAACAAATAATGGCAATTCGCATCATCCCCGCGCATTATAAAGACAGGCGAATTTTCAAGTTCTGACAGGAATTTTCATGTATGCTCTAGCTTATTTTACAATTATAGATACAAGGTACACAATTTATTCCATTTGTAAGTTTAAACAAAAACTATCTTTGTTAATATATGTAAGTACTAAATACATTGTTAATGTCAATTATTAGGATGTTTATGTAAAAAATAAATAAAAAATCAAAAAAATCATAATTTTTTGATTTTTTTTTTTAAATCGTGATTTTTGATTTTTTTTTCTTAAATCATGATTTTTATCAACCCTGGCCACTGGTGAGATATCGGAAAAAAAAATCTCACAAATGAAACTGTGTAAAAATAGTATCTGTCGAATCACAGATTTTTGTCTTTGACGGTTCTCTAATTATATGGAAAAAAACCGGCCCCTCAAAGGTCGGAAGCATTTCCGGACATGTTTTTTTTTTCTTAGAATGTATGACCCAAGGAATCATATTGTATTTTTAAATGTACCATATAGAAACACCCTGTATAGTGAAAATTTAGAGACTAATTACATTATTTACAGTTCAGTTGATGTATGTGACCGAAAATATTCGCAGTAATATTTTAAAATTCATTATTTGCCTATAAAGCCTTATTTCTTAATTGTGCCATAAAAGAGATATTTCATCTATTAGCAGGAGTCTACCTGCTTTTATGGTCTATATTGATTTGAATATCAAAGTTTACCTTTTTGCATCTTAAAATGTTCATTGTTTATTATTAGTTTAACTCTATAAAATCTTGGTATGCCGTGAATAATTCTTTCGTTCATTTTGGTACTTTTAGGAGCAACAGTTTTTCTGACAGATCAGCAACACATCGCGCTTATTCGCCCTTTTTTTTGCCGAGTTTTTGCTGTCATACCTACTACATTTCTTTGTCGAATTCTCGTCTATTTCGCTTGATATTCGTGCCGGACACGTGCAGAGAGAACACTTGACAAAATTAATATTGAAAGTTAACGTATTTTTGTATTAAAACTCGTTGTTTATTCGTTATTTTATTTTTTTCTTGTTTATTACTGTCTTTTTCGCGATATAATTGTTATAGTTATTTGTGTGGTATTGAAATTCGTGACGTACTGCCCAGGGTTGAAAATTCATTTTTTTTAAACTCGTTGTGTCCACGTGGTGGTGATTTTTGTAAAGTCGAATATTTTAGACTGTTTTTTCGAAAAGAAATCGTCAAAGTAATTCGTACGTTTTTAATTCGTCCATTTTGTTGATTGAGATTTTTTTTGTAAGTTTTTTTTGTGCGTCGAGTCCGTTGTGAAATTTGTTATGGCGAAAACAAAAGGTAATAAGAAGGCTAAGGGCCGGTCCACACCGTCCCAGCATTACATGGCGCCCAATATGGTCATGCAGAACCGTAAAAGGCAGCAAAAGCCGAGGGTCAAAAGAGTGTCTTGGAGTAAGTTCTTGTTATGTTGGTGCTAGAAAATGTTTCTAGAAACTTTTTAATGTACGAAGTGTCAAGAAAAGAAAGAGGCATATGTTTTATTCGGTCTGGGTGGGTTTTGACTAACGAAACTGTATCTGAATGGTCTTTTACTTTACTATCGCTAACGAATTTTTAATATATTTTTCTTATGCTTGTCCTGGAACATTTTTTTGGAGTATACAGGGTGATTCAAAGATGGACACCCCAAACTTTTTCCCAACAGCATTGAATGGTATTTGAATAAATTTTTTTGCCACCCTATTTATTCTGTTGATCATAAATCAGCCAGCATTAAGCAGGTATCCGGAAGGATTCAAAGAAAATAATAAAAAACTATTTTTTTTCGCTCAATATGTTTATAATGTTGCTAATAAATGAATAAATAAGAAAACTACTTTTTTTTTTGCAGGAGATGAACAAATGGAAGGAATGAGCGTGTCAGACGTGCCTGAATTTACGGATCCCGCTATTTTGGTTGTACGAGAAATTGTCAAAATCCGATACACTAAAGATGAACTGATAAAATTGAGAGATGCTCCTCTGTCAAAGAAAAAACCCGACTTCTTCGATGCCAGTGAAGTGTAAGTTAATCCTAATAAATCTACTCATTGATTCGTAACAAATATTCCAAACAACCTCAAAAATTAACGGGATGAAATTTTTCCAATAGAGAAGTTCAGTTTTATACAGGGTGAGTCAGTTTTTTTGTAGACAAACTTTAACAGGAGATAGAACACATGTTTTTAAAAAGAAAAGTTCCTATAAACATATGTCGTAGAACGCTTCGTTTCCGAGATACAGGGTGTTGAATATAATTTTTTTTTTCTCGAATTTTCATTATAACTTATAAACGAATGCTTAGATTTTTTCCATGTTTGGGGGATAATGCCTATTAATTAAGGGGCATAAAACAAGCGATAAGAAAGTTCAAAAACTTGCACAGTGGCGGAGTGGAGGGGGTGCTCAACCCCTTTTTTTAAACAGAACTTCTACACCAATGACTATTTTTAAAAAAAACTTATTTTCATTATCTACATACAGTTTAACAAAAATAATGTCCTTCTTCTCTTTCGAAATTCCTGTGCGTTTCCGAGTTATTTTTGATTTTTAGTGTTTGATGTGGTACTAAATTAAGTAATTTATTCAGGGCGAGTCAGTTTTTTGTAGACAAACTTTAACAAGGTTGGGGGATAAGAAAAAGGGGGGGGAAAAAAGGGAGAGAAAAAAAAAAAACGGGGGGGGGGGGGGGGGGGGGGGGGGGCAAAACCCCCCAAAAAAAAAAACAAAAAAAACAAAAAAAAAAAAAAAAAAAAAAATTTTAACAAAAAAAAAAAAAAAAAAAAAAAAAAATTTTTCCTTCTCCCCAACAAAATCCCGGGGGGTTTCCGGATTTTTTTTGTTTTTTGGGGGTGGGGGGGGGAAAAAAAAAAAAAATTTTTTCCGGGGGGATTTTTTTTTTTTGGAGACAAACTTAACAGGAGATAGAACACATGTTTTTAAAAAGGAAAGTTCCTATAAACATATGTCGTAGAACGCTTCGTTTCCGAGATACAGGGTGTTGAATATAATTTTTTTTTCCTCAAATTTTTTAAGTATGTATTTGTATGTATTGTATTTGAGTATAGCTTGATATAACAAATATTTATTTTGACTACATTGGAAAGAGATAAAGAATAAGAGATTTCGGCTTTTTAGAATTCTTAACAAACCATATTTAGGTAGGTTTCGTTGAAAGAATTCAATATTTAGCCGATAATTGATAATAAATAAATTACTTAATTTAGTACCACATCAAACACTAAAAATCAAAATAACTCGGAAACGCACAGGAATTTCGAAACAGAAGAAAGGACATTATTTTTGTTAAACTGTATGTAGATAATGAAAATAACAGTTTTTTAAAAAAATAGTCATTGGTGTAGAAGTTCTGTTTAAAAAAGGGGTTGAGCACCCCCTCCACTCCGCCACTGTGCAAGTTTTTGAACATTCTTATCGCTTGTTTTATGCCCCTTAATTAATAGGCATTATCCCCCAAACATGGAAAAAATCTAAGCATTCGTTTATAAGTTATAATGAAAATTCGAGAAAAAAAAATATATTCAACACCCTGTATCTCGGAAACGAAGCGTTCTACGACATATGTTTATAGGAACTTTTCTTTTTAAAAACATGTGTTCTATCTCCTGTTAAAGTTTGTCTACAAAAAAACTTACTCACCCTGTATGTGTAACATACCGGGTGTAGATAAAACCTAGCTCATCCCCTTTATTTTCCATGTTTATAGAAATAAATTTATGAAATTTTAATGTGCTGCTATACACGTAAAACTGCATTAAAATACAATATTTTCAGTTTTTATGCACTTCAAGTTTCGCTGGAAATTACCCCAACTTTCTTATTTTAAATGGAACACCCTGTACATTTTTGGAATCAATGGTGAATTCTGAATATAACAGTATACATTTTTCTTTGATTTTTTATTTATTTATTTTTTTTTTTAACGAAAATTTTAATTTTTGATTTAGTTAGAGTGCTGTGATTTACAAAAAAATGTTTCTGACGGAGTTTGTTACTATTGCAAAAATTGAATTACCGTTTTATGATAAATAGCCTCCTTACACATGAGTCCTCAAAAGTGAGAAAACTGTTTTTTTCTGAAAAATGCGTCCTTGTCAAATCTCAAAATGGTGGCTCATCACGATATTTTGATCTCAAAAAAAAGTTATTTGTTTAAAATAGCTGTCGAAATAGTTTTCAAGTAAACAGTGACTATACTTAGAGGTGAATTTACATATGGTTAAGGTGTCCGTCGGGAAAAATTTTGCTGATACATACTCTCTCCAAACTTCGTGTATGGCTTCATTGGACCTAGTCTGACAGCATTTTCCTCTATCATTTTTTTTTGTTTTTGGGGCGTTTTCCCGCTAGATTTTCCGAAACATGTCATTTTGACGGCATATAAAAAATGTATAGATACTGTTATTTTTCCAAGTAGAATAGCTTAAAAACGTGAATTGAAACGTGAAAAAATAATTGTCTGGCAATAAATGTGGGTCATTGGGCGTGTCCGCTATCTCGAACATGTCGGAAAAACGACTATAAGAAAATTTATTAATAACCAGCTGATTTTCGCTGTATTAATTTATTAAAACATACAAAAACAAGTTTTCATATTGTCTGACGAAAATTATTTTCCGATTTCCCAGTCTGACGCGTCAAAGTTGTCGGTTTCATGACAGCAAAAAATTTATTCATAACCTTCAGACATTGGAAAATTATATGCAGAAAATAGGTATTTAATTTGTGGTATAAGTGTCTGACAAATACAGTGGGGCATAACGAGAGTCTGACAAAAAAAACATAATTTTCCAATAGCGGCCGTCGAAGTTAGGGCGATAAAAAAATTAAATTTTGTTTAGTCGAGAAGACGGTTAAAAAAGATACGGTATTTCAACTTACTTATTTTATAATCTTTATTTTGAATTTTTTTAACTCTTTTAGACTATCTGAATTCGACTTACCCAAGTTTTAAGTTCGATAATATTGAAAAATACGTAAAACTTTTTGTAGAAAAAAAGTAGCGAAAAATTGTCTTTTAGTACGTTTAAAATCGCTATATCTCCGGTACTACTAGTCCGAAAATTTTCATCCAGGGCCCAAACTATATTGAAAGAATCAGCTTGTTATTTATAAATATAGCCTCAATATACAGTGCGGAAATTAAGTAACGCATAAATTCAGTAATTCCGTTGATATTAATTTTTTTGGAAAAAATCTCGAGGGGTATAGCGATTTTAACTTCAGCAAATATTTTTCAGTCTATTTTCAGTTTCTTATGTCATTTATTTTTTAAGTTATGACGTCATCGACTTTTTTTTAAATGACAACCTATGTTTTTTTATTATTGATTTTGGTAGTAGTTTTTATTCCGGTTCCGACCGTATATAATTTTCAATATGTTATATTTGAAAAAAATCGAGAAAAAACAGTCTTAAAGTTCAAATAACAAAAATTCATTAAATTGGGAAAATTTATCTAGTTGCCTAAGTTTGACGGAAAGTTATCGATGGCACATTCGTTTTTATTTTGAAATTCTACAAATAGTTGAAAAATCGAACTAATGTGATACACCGGCATCTAGATAAATTTTCCCAATTTAATGAATTTTTGTTATTTGAAATTTAAGACTGTTTTTCTCGATTTTTTTCAAATAATAACATATCGAACACTTTATACGGTCGGAACCGGAATAAAAACTACTACCAAAAATCAATAATATAAATATAGGTTGTCATTTAAAAAAGTCGATGACGTCATAACTTAAAAATAAACATAAGAACTGAAAATAGACTGAAAATATTTGCTGAAATCAAAATCGCTATCCCCTTGGTTTTTTCCAAAAAATAATCAACGATTCTGATTTATGCTTTTATTTCCACACTGAACATATGAATGTAACATCCAAGCGTAGCTTGACAACCACATAGAAAAACCTTTTATTTAACATTTCCAGCTAAAAGGCTTTATTTCACGTCAGACAATTTTTTAATCGATTATAAATTTTATTTAAAAATCAAAAAAGTTGTAAAAAAATGTTATGAATAAATTTTGCTGTCATGAAACCGACAACTTTGACGCGTAGACTGGGAAATCGGAAAATAATTTTCGTCAGACAATATGAAAACTTGTTTTTGTAGTTTAATAAATTAATACAGCGAAAATGCTGGTTATTAATAAATTTTCTTATAGTGTTTTTCCGACATGTTCGAATAGCGACCGCCAATGACCCACATTTAGTCAGACAATTATTTTTTCACGTTTCAATTCACGTTTTTAAGCTATTCTACTTGGAAAAATAACACATTTTTTATATGCCGTCAAAATGACATGTTTCGGAAAATCTAGCGGGAAAACGCCCCAAAAACAAAAAAAAAGATAGAGGAAAATGCTGTCAGACTAGGTCCAATGAAGCCATACACGAAGTTTGGAGAGAGTATGTATCAGCAAAATTTTACCCACGGGCACCTTAACTAATACCCTTCGTCGAACTAAGCCGAGTCTGGATTTTATCTCTTACCTGCAAACAGACCTTTAGTGTTACTGAAACACTAAAACGCTTGTTACACGATCAAATACTAAAATCCCTCTCGGTTTTGCTCACCGCTGCAGTGTGTAAATTCACCATAGCATTACAGTAGCGAAATTTAGGACAAGGTACGTCACGACAGATTTAAACATATTTGAGATTAAAAGTTATTTGAAGATGAAGTTACGTGAAAATCCATTTGATTTAAAAAAAAATAAAAACACTTTTTATTGTTAATTTCCTTTTGTTTTTTCAATAGTTTCGTCCGATTTTCAAGTAAACTAAATATACAGATTTTACTTTCATTTAAATACAGGGTGTCTTACCAGGAACTGCATCGATCGATATAGGGAAAAGTACGCACCAGAAAATTTTGAAAATTTAGAGAATTACTAAAGGTAAAGGAGGGGTCAATCAACTGAAAAATTACAAGAACCGATTCGGAGTCAATACCAACTTGCTTATTTTAAATGGAATCCTAATATTTTAGGGTTTCCGAAAAGAGCAAAATTCTGAGTCAAAAAATACCCTATGCAACCCGTGTTTCAGAATTTGACATTTAAAAAAATACAGGGAGGTTACAATAACCTTTCTAACTTTCTTCGTGTAAAAGAACTCATTTCCTTTTTGGCATGCAGAAAGACCAAAGGTGAGTACGCTTACAGTTTAAAGAAATCAATAAGTACCAAGTGTTCCATTTTTGACGTTACATTTTGTAAACTTCAAACCGCGAAAACTTGCTTAAGTCAAATGGAAACCCGTTTTTTTTACATCAAGTTATGTATAATTAAATTCCTTTTTCTCTGTAAGATTGTGGGGGTTTAAGTTACAACTTTTTGAAATTTTTGCGATTTTCTTAGAAATTCAAGAATTTTCAGTAAAAAATTTATCAAATTAGCCATGATTAGAAACAATCAGTAATGTCAGTCATTCTCTTATATCAAAAAATGCCACCGCGTTTAAATTACACCCACGAAGACTTTGAATTTGTTATTATTTATGGAGAATGTGATAAAGTAATATCAGACTTGTGTATTTGCTACTCGATATCCAAAAAACGGAAACCGTCACCAAACACAGTAAAACGAACTGGATAATTTTAAAAACTATGTAAGGCAAGAATTCAAAAGAGGTTATAACGAAAACGGAAATAGCAATTCTGGGAATTTTCATGCTTTCCAAGATGCCATTAAGACAAGCTCCTCGTCGGGAATGCAAGGATTCAGTTCACAGAATCTTAATTAAACATATGTTTCACCCGTTTTCGTTTGTAATGGTTCAACGATTAATAGAAACAGATGTCCTAAGAAGAGAAAATTGTTGTGAATTTATTCTAATAAGGTCTGTAGGCGACGATTCTTATTTGGGAAATATCATATGGTCAGATGAAGCTAAATTTACCAAAAATGGACTTTTTAATCGACACAATTCGCATTATTGGAGTGACTCGAATCCTCATGTGTTCAGGGAGCGAAATTTTCAAGAAAGTTGGCAGTTTAATGTTTACTGTGCCATAAGAGACGATAGAGTGGCGGCTTTAGAATTTTATCAGGAAAATTTAAACAATAAATTATAAAGATTTCTTCTTCTGCTAATATGTATAGTTAATTTTTTTTGTGTTTGTTTTTTTTAGGTGAAATCTAAATATTTTACAAAATTTGAATAATAACTATTTAGAAAATTTACCTATCGCCGAACATAGAAACATTTTTTATCACCATGACGGTGCTTCCCCACATAACGCATATTTGATAAATAATTTTTTTACAAAAAACTTTTTACGATCAATGAATCGCCAATAATGAACCTTTTTTTATGGCCTCCTCGCTCGCCCGATTTATCAATTTTAGATTATTTTATTTGGGGAACTATTAAAAATAAAGTTTATGAGAACCCATTAACAACTATTGAAGATTGTATGCAGAGAATAAGAAATTCATTCCAAAACTTATCACAGGATTCAATTAGAACAGCTAACCATGAAAACCTAATCCGGTTTGAAGTTTACAAAATGTAACGTCAAAAATGGAACACTTGGTATACTATTATTTCTTTAAACTATAGAGCACCTTATGGTCTTTCTGCATGCCAAAAAGCAAATGAGTATCTTTTACACAAAGAAAGTTATAAAGGTTTTTTTGTAAACCATTACACCTGTCAAATTTTTTTAAAAATGTTAATATCTAAGATGGCTGGGTTTAGGCATAGAGTATCTTACATGTTTTTGACTCAGAATCTTTGGTCTTTTCGAAAACCCTAAAATATATAGGGTGTTCCATTCACAATAAGCAAATTGGTATCGACGTCCGGTATAACAGGAAGTGCCAGATGCTGGTAATTATTTTAGTTGGATTGGCCACACTGTCATTAGTAGCTCCCTAAATTTTCAAAATATTCTGGTGCGTACTTTTCCCTATATCGATCGAAGCAGTTCCTGGTGAGACAACCTGTATAAACTGAACTGAATAGAAGGATGTGTCACTTTATGGTTGATCATATAATTCATAATTTGTACAGATGTTATATCTTTAAATGTAGGAGGTTTCTCAAGATAGTAAATTATATTATGGTGTGATTTTTATTAACAGCATTAGGTTATCGGAACAAGTTTAATAACTGTGGATGATCATCAGTTATTGTATGACCAGAATCTGTTAGGTGTTTATAAGAGTTGGAGTGTTGTTTTTGTGTTTGAATATGTTCTCTATATCTTATCCCGAACGATCTATCTGTTTGACCTACATATGAGGCGTTACATTCTGGGTAATCTAACCGATATACACCACATTTTTTTAGAGAGATCAGTTTTTTGTTTTGCATTGAAAAGATATCTGCCTATATTTTTGTTAGAAATAAATGATGTTTTAATATTAAATTTGGAAAAAGTGTTGCTAATTGAATGAGAGAGTTGATCTGACTATGGTAATGAAATGTATTTTTGAACTTTCTTCTCGTTAATAGTGGGGTAAAGTTCTTTTAAGAGGGACTTATTTTGTTTTTTGTAGATTAGATAATTGATTATATTTTGAGGGTACCCGTTATTATGTGCTTTAAGTCACTGTGTCTAGTTCTTGAAGGCTCGGTGTGTCAGAATGATATGCGGCTAATTTGTGGAAGAGAGGGTTATGGGAATTAAAGGGAATAATGGCGTCTGTAAAAGTTGGTTTGCAGTAAATATTATAGGAAAATGATGTTTTATATGTTTTTATAGTTAGTTAAGTAAAGAAAGTTTATTGATTTATTATTGTTCTCTGTTTCTAATGTAAATGTTATATTATTATGTATGTTATTGATAAAATCTAGGAGTATTTTTAATTGTCTGTCTGTCCCGTTAAAACCTATTAGGATGTCATCAATGTACCTGTACAAAAAGATAACATGTTTTTTTTATATTGGAGAATCCAATATAGTTTCTTCGAGATTATCCATGAATATATCGGATAAAAAGGGGGCTAAGTGGCGAACACATAGGGAGCCCTGTTTTTTATATAAAGATGTCCACATAAAATTAAATAATTTTTATCTAACACAACTTGAATGTTTCCAGAAGTTCATTTCTTAATTTTGGGATAATTTTGCATTTTTCTAGTATATTTGAAATTAAAGGAAGACATTCAAAAAGGGAGATACTACTACTAGTTGTAAAAATAACAAATAAAGTGAAAATTAGACAAGTAATAAAAAGTGTTTATAAATTTTTTTTAAATCTAAATTATTTGAGATAATTGTTTTCACAACACACTATTTTGTGTATCAGGTTTTGTGTATTACATTATAATACCTATTTATTTAGAAGAATTTTGATTTTTCTATTGTGAATTCTTATTGAATTGCTAAGTTATTAGACCAGTCAAATTAAGCAAAAATCAGGCCCATTTTCACGATAATTTCCAGCCATTCCCGACCAATACCATTCGATTCAGTTTTTTTTTTGAATTCTCATGGTCAATTTTGCCGTAAGTTATATGAGCAAGAATTTAATTTATAAACAATTAAAGTTGTGAAAATGATGAAAATCGATGTTTCTGAATATTCAACTTCAAACGCTGCGAAAACGGCAACAGATAGAGACAAATTGCTCAGAGCATTTTTTATAGAGCCTTAAATTCCCTTCAAAAAAAGTCCACGACGGCATATATCTCTACGATGAATAGTTAAGGCGTTACAATGAGTTAAATGTTTATTATTTTTCTACTGCGTACTGGTCCGCTGTATACGCAACGCGCATGCGCGACTAACGGGCCCATTTCTGACGTAATGGCTGCCTGCGCAGACCATTTCAAAGTGGACTTGCTTCAAATCATTCAATTTTTTTTTCTTTCAACAGTTTAAATTATATATATATATATATATATATATATATATATATATATATATATATATATATATATATATATATATATATATATATATATATATATATATATATATATATATATATATATATATATATATATATATTTTTTTTTTTTTAATAAAAACATTTAATTATTAATGACATAATTAATTATTCAATGAAAATTGTTATTCAATGACAATATTTATTCAAGGCGGGGTTTTTTTACAACAGAAGAGCTAGGTTCGTCTGAATCTTCTAATATACAATCTTCTTCGGCTTCCTCATCTGCATGTTCATCTTTTCGATTTGTTTGAATTTCATCAAATTCTTCTTCTTTCTTTACGTCTACTTTAAAATGTTCTGCGCAGGCGGCCATTACGCGGCGTACGAATCTGTTGATCGCGCATGCGCGTTACTTGTACAGTTGACTGATACAGCAGAAAAATAATAAATATTTAACTCATTGTAACGCCTTAACTATTCATCGTAGAGATATGCCGTCGCGGACTTTTTTGAAGGGAATTTAACGCTCTATAAAAAATGTTCTGAGCAATTTTTCTCTATCTGTTGCCGTTTCCGCAGCGTTTGAAGTTGAATATTCAGAAACATCGATTTTCATCATTTTCACAACTTTAATTGTTTATAAATTAAATTCTTGCTCATATAACTTACGATAAAATTGACCATGAGAATTCAAAAAACATACTGAATCGAATGGTATTGGTCGGGAATGGTTGGAAATTATCGTTTTGAAAACCCCTTAATTTGACTGGTCTATATGGGCATCACTGTAATTGTAAAAAGATACATATATTTTCCAAATATCGTATTGAGCCAGGAGTGTTGGAAATAACAACAAAATACAATACGGCGTATTTAAATATTTATGTTTTCTAATATCTTAATCTAACTCAGTTGTTTATAATTTTTTTTTTTAAACTGCTGAATCGAATAGCATGTGTATGAAGGAACCACCCCTTATGAATATTCCAGCTGAGTTGTTTATGCTTAAAGAACAGTTCATGATTAAACTGAGAAACTTGATCACAGTAATCACTGTGTTTTATGTACCTTTGTCCATTTCCAATAGATTACCACCATTTTGAGATTTGACAAGTATGTATTTTTTTAGAAACGGCTCATATGTAAGAGAGTATTTATCATAAAACAGTAATTCAATTTTTGCAATAGTAAGAAACTCCGTCAGAAATATTTTTTGTAAGTCACAGCACTCGACATCAAAAATTAAAATTTTCGTTAAAAAAAGAAATAAAAAATCAAAAAAAAGTGTACCGTTATATTCAGAATTCATCACAGAACCAAAAAATTTAATAATATACAGGGTGTTCCATTTAAAGTAATAAAGTGGGGGTAATTTCCAGCGAAACCGGAAGTGCGTAAAAATTGAAATACTGTCTTCTAATGCATTTTTATGTGTACATATTAAAATTTCAATTTACATATTTCTATAAACAATGAAAATAGAGGGGGTGAGCCAGGTTTCATTTACACCCTGTATATAATGTATATTTTTTCTAGTTCTCCCTCTATTTTGGACCCAGAGCGATGGAATTTTGAGAGAAAGAAATCTGAGACCCCTACCGAAAATGGCCCCAGATCAGGAGACATCCCGGACCACAGGAGGCGACCAGGGGACCCGAGGGAACGTATAAGGAAAGAGAACGACGGTATCGTTCTGAGTCCTCAACGTCGGAGCTTCAACTCTGGATGCTTTGTACCAGTCAGAGACACGACACGCACAAATCGGCCTCACAGCCCTCTGGGTGGAAAAAATGAATCTTCACATATCGGTGAGTAAACTTTCTAATCAAAACGGTATCAGAATAAATTGGAAAATTTCAGGTGTTCGTGAGATACAAACGGGCACCAGACGCATAGGTAGCGGTCGCATCCTGAGGGATTCCTGGGACTTCAACGAAAAATCCGAGTCAGGCGACAACGACTACGGTTTCAGAGGCCAACAGCGCAACAACGACCGTGAAGACAAGTACGAGAGGCGCAGTTTTGGCAGAGATTTCGACATTAATAGGGACAGGGAGAACAACAACAAGGATAACAGGAGGAACGGTCGATACGACAGGCGTCGCATTTCGGAAAATAGGGAACAGGAGGAACCCGAATGGTAAGATTTGATTTCTCTGAAAAAACGTATTTTCAGCGTTATGCCTAGTGCTTATATTAAAAAAATAATAATAAGTGGCCCTGTAAAAGTACCCTGGGGAACTCTGGTTCTTCTGTCTGTATATTCTTGTGGTCTTACTGTGAGAACATACAGTTTCTGTCTTAAAGGTTTTCTGGCGGTCCAGTGTCCCAAAATGACACCATCGAATTGCGCGGATTTGAGGAATCCGATAAAATAGGCTCCAAGAAAAAACTCTCCCCTTCGAGGGTAAAACGGGCCAAAGAATGGTCCAAAAAGAAGAACGAGGCCCAAGCGACAGCAGTTGAGGAGAAGGAGGAACCGAAGGTGCCAGCTGTACGCTCCACTCCCACCCCGCAAGCTGGTGGAGGAGCGGAAACATCCCAGCAGCAGCAGCTGCAAACGAAACCGAACGAGCAGCCACAAGCGAGTGGCGAGTCAGAGAATAAGGCCAGTTCTGTGGTAAATGACCACGCATTTAATTTCGATGATATACTGAAGTGTGATACAATTCAATTGTTGACGGTAAGTGGAAAGTCATGTTTTTTTATGCTTTTCAATTTTATATATTTTTTTCAGAACGGAATGGGTGGCGATGGTGACAACATGAAGTCGCGCTTCAGCCGTTGGTTCAAGCAGGAGAGCCCAGAGAAGGTGGAGAGCCGACGTTCCTCAATGCAGGACGATCATAACATCATTAAAGATTTATTGAGCGATATCGGGGAGACAAGCGTGTCTATTCCTGGTGATTCTGAGGCGTATTTTGCACCGATTTCTCCGGCGGGCAACACTGGCGGAATTATCGGGGGGAAGAGAGGCACTCAGTCTCAATCGCAGCCTATAAACATCATGGAGATGCTGCAGAGGGGCAAGCATCAAGCTGAGGGGGCAGCCATCAAGCCACCACGTAAGTAATCGTCTGATAATCTCGAACTTATAATTTTCCAGGACCTTTCCTATGGCCTCCTCGCTCGCCCGATTTATCAATTTTAGATTATTTTATATATTATAACTTGATGTAAAAAAAGTACAGGTTGACTTAAACAAGTTTTCGCGGTTTGAAGTTTACAAAATGTAACATCAAAAATGGAACACTTGGTATACTATTATTGAATTTCTTTAAACTGTAGAGCAAATGAGTATCTTTTACACGAAGAAAGTTATAAAGGTTTATTGTAAACCATTACATCTGTCAAAATATTTTTTTAAATATCAAATCTGAAACGGCTGGGTTTAGGCATAGACAAGTTTTTGTCTCAGAATTTTATGCTCTTTTTGAAAACCCTAAAATATATAGGGTATTCCATTTAAAATAAGCAAATTGGTATCGATTTTCGGTATAACCGGAAGTGACAGTAATTATTTTAGTTAGATTGACCGTACTGCCGTTAATAATTCCCTAAATTTTCAAAAATTTCTGGTGTGTACTTTTCCCTATATCGATCGATGCAGTTCCTGGTGAGACACCCTGTGTATATATTTTCATATAAGTTGCCTTTGTTTTTCTTGTTTGACATACTTTTTGCTCCCTCAGAAATGTCTGGTAAGATCTTAAGCCTGGACGAACTAGAAGCCAAGATGCGTCAGAACACTGACGCTTCCTCGGGACTGCCTCAGAAACACCAGCAGCAAAAGCCCGATGAGGAGATGACTGCGGCATTTAAAAAATTGGTGGGTTCTCGTTCACTTTTCAAACATCCATCATTTTGGCTTGCGTCTCATATTTTGTTTCAGTTGGTGCAAGCTCAAGCTGGAGGACATGCAGTTACCTCAAACGGGCCTATGAATAAGACTCAACCGATGAGTCTGCTAGAGGTAAGAGGGAATATCAAAATGTGTCGCAAAATTGTCACAGCCAGTGTCTAAAATATTATTGTCCTTTCAGATGTTGAACCACTCTCAGCAACAAGACGAGGCGGCTAGGATGTCGGGCAATCCACATCTTCTCAGCGCAGCCAGCCCCAACATTGCCAACCTGCACCAGCATGCCAGCGATCTTACTATGAAACTGCAACAGGCCCAGATGCAGCAACAGAAACAACAGATGGATATGTTGAACAAGCTTATCAACGCCACGGTGCACCCCCAGCAGATGCGAACGTCACCCTTGCACGATATGGGGATGCAGCAGAGCAGGGAACTGCTGAACAGGCCAGAGGCCCAAGCCATTTTACAAGGTAAGCTTTTTCGAATCTATACCAAATTCTTTTTGTGTTTAATAACAATAATTTTTAAAAACTTCCTAACGTCTTATATCTTATTGGCTTTAAGTTTTATTACTTCCATTTTACTAGAAAATTTGGTCAGACTAAAAAAAAAATAAAAGGAAAATAAAGGGTAGCCTCGAGGAACTGATACTGGACCTCTATTATATTTCGTTATAACAAAAATTTTTTCTAGTTCCAAAATTCAAGTAAATTTTTAAATAGGCAAATTTCTAGATCTAACAGATATATCACTTATAATTTTGAACATTCGAAGTCTCAAAGACAGAGTACATCAAGATACTCTTAGCAGATGCCATTTTTAAAAACTTCCTTTGATCTTGTAGAAAATTTTAATGGTTTTAATTTATATTACCTCCAGTTAGAAATATTGGACTAAAAAAAAAAAGAAGAAGAAATAGGTGCTTGAGGAACTGATACTGGACTCCTATTATATTTCGTTATAGCGAAATTTTAGTAATCGCAGAATTTTTTCTAGTTTTTAAATTCCAGCTAAACAGGCAAATTTCTATTTCTGTGATAGATATTTGGCTTATTTATCTCTTTTGAATATTCTACATAGCTCTAAAACAATACCTGGAGGGATTCTTGGCAGACGGTATTGGGTCCCTTTTTTTAGAAATAAAACGTATTATAAGTTCTCATGAACAAATTCTCTTTACTCATCTGTCAAGGTCTAAAACGGGGTGAGATCACAACTCAACATTTGTACCAGCAACTGGCCAACCCGGCTCTGCAGCCCCGTCACCGTGAGATGTTGGTCACGATTTTGAAAATGCAAGGTGGCGGTGGGGGGTACGGACCTAGCCCTAGAGTGCTAAGCCCCGTTCCTCCTCACCATATGTTTCAGCAGCAGCAGCAACAACAGTTGCGGGTCTCTCCGTTACCACCTAACGGTGAGTTTCAGTCTGTTGGCGTTTTTTGCTTCTGTGCACTTGCAGAATGTTTATTTTTGCTTTGTGGTTTAAGCCATATTTCAGCTTGTGTTCTGTTGCTTACAATGCTTATGTAGTTTGCTTTTTAATTTTTTTTTTTTTATTATTTTTGCTTATAAAAATTTTTATTTGAATGATTGGTGATTTTGCAGACAATTGTGGCATAGATACATGTTTTTTATTTGTATTCATTGTATTACATATATGTAGACCAGACGGTAGGAGATTTTAGATCATATTAATTGTAAAAAAAGCTGAATTTTTGTATACACGGAGAGTTTAATCTCGTAATCAACATACGGCGTGCTCCTGGATGGAGTTCACAGTATTTGTAAATTTTTCATTTAAAATTTTTCCAAAAAAGCCATTCTATAAGAAGTTTTGCTTTATTTTGAAAATTCAAAAGCCATAATCAAATAATCGGAAAATTATACAGGGTGATCAAAAACTTAAAAAATATGACACTTGTTCAAGAGTAAACTATCAATATTTTTCGTTCTAGAAAAAAATGACATGAACAATTTGTTGTTCGTAATAAAACTGACTTCAATTAAGAATTTTGTTGCAAAAATTTATTGAGATGGAAATAAATATCGAAATTCGACCAACAATTAAAATAAGATTTTTCTTTTTTGTTTGTTACAGATTTTGATAAATCTAATATTTCGCTTTGCCAATAAACTATCTGAATGAAAGAATTTTTTTTATAAGAAACACATTTTCTTTTTAAAATGAAAAACCGCTGCCAATTACCTGGGGATCAGAACTTCCTCACCGTAATAAAACTCGACGTGTGGTGGATTTTACAATAAAAGTAATTTTTGACGTTTCAAAAAAAGTCACATTTTTTGACGTTTTAAAAAAGTCTAATTTTGACGTTTCAAAAAAGTCGCATTTTGACGTTTCAAAAAGTCACATTGATAGAATGCCACTAATATTTATTTTTGCAATTTCACCTCTTGTAAGCCCCATCCGTAAACATACTGTATATATTTTTCTGAAAAAAAATGGATGTTGCGTTCGCCGCCATTTTCGAAAAATGGCGCTATAATTGAACTTCCCCTTATTATCTTGCTTACCGCAAGTCTGGCGTTAAAAATAGTTACTAGCAAATATGCAGAGAAGAAAATTTCCTGTAAAAGATTTTAAATATTCTTTTCCCAACTCAATGATTAGCTGTCAAATACATCAAGAAGTGGATAATTTTTTTTGTTTTCTTGATTTTTCTGTTCTAAAATATAAATAATCTACATAACAAGTTTTGATATATCATTTCAACATTAAAATTAATTAGTTTAGGTCAAATTTTTTTACGCTGCATTCATTTTCGTCAGAAAAATATTTGATATTGATTACAACCTTAAAATCAACGTGAATACACGAATTAAACTTTTATACAATTAAGTCATACCCATTAGTTCTCTACCGACTGTCTTAATATCCCAACGTGCCCTTAGGCTTTTTTTAAATACTTTTGCACTTCGTTTGTTTGGCTTGTCACAAATTTTCTGCTAGTATTACCGCCCCCACCTTAAATATCATACTAAATAACCCGTTTTAATATTACATGCAGCTTATTGTGTATCTCCAATTCTGGCCACAAGTCCAAATACCCTTACTGTACCCGGTGAGTCACACCACACACATGTATAATACCAGCGGCGCAGCTTTGACATTCACAAAAAAAAAAGATTAGTATTTTGCCTCGAAAATTGGCAGCGCCACTGTTTTATCTTATCACCTATTTTTGGTATTGCACCTCATTGTTTAACAATCGTTCTGTGTAAATAAACGTTTTTATTAAAGATTTTCCTCGTTCCATTTAGCAATGCACCAACGCATACCGTCTCCTCGCGAGCTGCAAGTTCATACCCAAAACATACTGCAGAGGGCACTGATCAAGAAGAAGCTGGAGGAGCAGCAAGAGAACTACCGCAAGAAGCAGGAAATGCAGAGGGGACAAAGCCCCAACACTAACAACACTCAGGGGCCAGCCAAAAGCGTTTCTTCGCCAACGCCTTTGGCATTCACGCCCACCTCTGTGCTGAGAAAGATGACAGCTGATAAAGATGAAGGTAAGCGTCTCGTATATTAAGAAATTATTTGGGTATTTATCAGAAACCTTTCCAATTTTCATCGATAGGAAAAGAAAATAAGGCTACTACCGATGGAAAGGTGCCACCGGGCCGTCCCCCTAACTGGCATGAGGCCCCAACCTCCTCAGCCACAGGGACAGCAGTGGAACCCACAGTTCACTTCTATTAAGCAGCCAGGTACTTGTAAGTTCATGGAACTATATCAAACCGTTGATATTTCTGAGCATTTTAAACTACAGAGCCTTGTGGAAAACTCGGTAAAGTGTTTCTTTTGTTTTTTCAACTTTAATGAAGAAAATTTGAGGAGCTTTCCTTGGAAAAATTCAAAATATTTTATGGAGTGCCGCAAGGATCTGCATTGGACCCATTATCAATACATAGTAACCTAAATACTATTTACATTGCATTTAACACTTTTTTTGCTAAATCTAGCCAAAAGGAATCAATTTTACACTTACTTGCACACATACGAATCATCTGCCTTCCTTTTCTGCTTTTGTCATGTTTTAAGTGATTTATCCGGAAGGTAAAGAGATTAAATGAATTTGCAATCCGATTTCAGCTGGCCGTCCGATCGTCAAGGCCAACAACTACCAGACTCAGACCCCGGAGCAGTTCTTCAGCCAGCACCAACAGCAGCAGCAGCGCATGTTCAACCAGCCCCCGCCCGGCACCTCCCAGCAGGCCCAGCCCCAGCGCAAACCTGCTGCAGCTCAATTCGGAGGCAGCCAGGCCCCAAACGGACCAGGTGGCCCTCAGTCTCAATATAACCCTCAATATTCCACTAATCAACAGTTCGCCCAACAGCTGACCCAGCAGCAGCTACGTGCCCAGCACCAACACCGGCCTGCCAATCAGCCAATGCAGCAGCAACACCACCAAGGCCAGCATCAACAGGCGCAGCAGTTGGGGTTTTCCGCAACAACAAGGAAGCCAACATATGGGGGCGGCTTGGCAACAGTTCTTTAATTCAGCGCAGCAAGGTAAGATAATGAATTTGCAAATTATCTTTTCCAGATAATAGGTACAAATATTAAAGGTGTACCACGCGGATCTGTTAGTGGGCCTCTTATGTATTACTTTATACTAAACATATTGTGTTATTAAATGAATGTTAAGACGCAATTAATTTCAAATAGAATATATCAAACTATGTAAATTCTAATGATTAGTGTATTAGGCCATGCATGGCAAAAAATGCAGCTAAAAATATGGAAACGGTGTAATGATTGATTTGTTTTATAGCTAATAGAAGCAATCCTATTGGCAGAGGTGGAATAAGCGACGGCGATCTCTCTCCAACGACCACCAATCAGCTGGCTCGTTGGTTTTCACCTGATCTCTTGGAACGTGCTCGCGGTGGAGAGCTGCCCAGCACGGCTGGTCTGGCACAGCACGCCCTCAGCCTTGAAGAGATTGAGCGGCAAACTGCACCACCTGTCCATAACTAATCTCAAAAACTATGTACCTGGACTTTTTGCAAATGATCTTACTATATAACATCTTATGGTAAGTACATTTGGGCTCCTCTGCATGTTTTTTTGTTTTTTTTTTTGTGATGTTTCTTTAAGCTTAGCTGTCATCTTCGAAAGTGTTTGTCCTATGTTGTAAAGTAAATAATAAAAACATAAGTTCAATTTGCCTGTTTTCATTTGTTTTGGATTTTAATAAAACAGCATATTTGATTTTTTTTTTAATAAGATTAACCCAAATTCTTTCTCTAAAGAATCTTTTAATCGTGAGGAAACTATATTTTCTTTGTTGTATTTTATTGAATACTGGGAGAAGCTTCAAAGTCATCTGAAAGAGGTTTAACCCATTTTGTCCCAGTGGTGCGCTAACGCACCACATATTTTATGATTTTTTTTGTTAAATTCAGTAAATATTTTTGTATATCCATTTATAAATTTTATTATTATCAGAATTGGAGAACTTAGTATCGTACGAACTGTTGATTTTTATTTTAAAACAAAAATATTATGACACCTCAAAAATCAAGAAAAACGCTGCATAATTTTGTGTCAAAGGTTGAAGTGAATCTAAAATAGTAAAATATTTTATTTTTGGAAAGTATTGTCATTTTTGGTAGGTCTATAATATGTAGATTACATGGTAGAAAAAAATACATTTAAAATATAATATAGATTATGGTTTATTTTCATTAAATAATTACTGGTGCGTGAACGGACCACTGGTTTTATCTATAAAATAAAACCAAGCTATTGCCACTCTCGACAAGTCAGCCTATGTAGCGTAAACAGTCGCCGATTAGTGTGTTGTTTAGTATTTGTTTGTTTCTTGTGCAGTACACGTGATATTTAATTGAAATCAGTAAAATATGCCGATTTCGAGGTATTTGACTCAAAGGAAATTAGAAGCGGCTCTGGAGGAGATCATTACGGATTTGGAGAATGATGAATTTCGTATTACTCGTATTTACGTATTTTTGTATTTTATAGATACAACTCATTCTAGCCTTGGTCTTAGCGGTGGCGTTGTCATGAGTCTACTTTCTGTTGTGGATAAGCCAGTGAATCACCAAATTTTTATCGACAACTTTTTTTCGTCATTCAAACTCTTCGTACATTTAAAAAATAATGGTTATTTTGCCACCGGTACTATCCGCGAAAATAGGACAAATAAGTGTCCAATCGAAAATTGTAAA
Source organism: Rhamnusium bicolor (assembly GCA_029963845.1). NCBI lineage: Eukaryota > Metazoa > Arthropoda > Insecta > Coleoptera > Cerambycidae > Rhamnusium > Rhamnusium bicolor. Next base: position 629,812 of record JANEYF010003374.1, on the reverse strand, counting down.
TCATTTGGTAAAAAAGACCACGAGTCCCATATTTCAGCATATGATTCTGAATCAAAAGTTTCTATTATCCGTTGGCACGATAATTCGGTTGTAACGGTGGCAAGTAATGTTTATAGTGTAGCTCCTGTTCAAAATGTTAAACGATATAATAGAAAAGAACGAAGAGATGTACAGATACCCCAACCTTATGTAATTGCCCAATACAATAAATATATGGGTGGGGTAGATTTACACGACAACGGAATTGCTAATTATAGATACCAAGTATTTGGGAAAAAATGGTGGTGGCCTTTATTTTGTAATTCATTGGATAGCTTAGTCGTCAACGATTGGAAAATGTATGTCAGTGAAAAAAATTTCCCAGGTAGATTTTAAATCTTACGTAGCCTTGCGACTTTTAAAAACTGATAAAACAATAATTGAAAGGAATCTTGCTCCTGCTATAGATGAACTGCGTTATGATAATACAGGTCACCTCATGATTTCTCATGCCAATAAAGCACGAAGGAGGTGTAGAATTTGCCATAGCCACACAATTTACATTTCTAATAAATGTAATGTACATTTACATGTACATACTTCATGCTTTGTACAGTATCACCAAAAATGAAACCGGGTGTTACCAGTGGTGCGTTCACGCACCATGAAATATTATAATGTTTTTTTTATTAAGTAAAGTTCTATGTAGAAAATAATTTACGCTTAGTTATTTTATGTAAGATTGAAACTTTCTATGATATATTTTCGTTAAAATTATTAGTTAGATCTTATGTGCCTCAAAATAATATTTCATGCTTCCTCCTAGTGGTTCGTTTACGCATCAGTATTTTTTTTATATACGTTAATTTTTTTAATTTTTTTTGACACAAGGAATGTATTCTTAAGTGTAACAAAATAAATATTTACAAACAAAAATGTTCGTTTTTTGAATTGTTCGATGCTTGGGATTTAATGGGTTAATGTAAAATGTAGGTGGAAGAGACTGATCGAGAAAGGGGTGTGCAAAATTGATGATTGTATTTTTAGCAGTTTTGTAGAGAAATAATTTGGGTGGCTCTTTTTTTGAGGTAAGTGACTGTTTTCCTTGTTTGTTTTGTTTTCTGCTATTTTTTTTTTCATAATAATGAACAGGTAACAATTTTTTTCTTGTTTTTTTTTTTCAGGTATTGTCAAAGTCAACGACTTGAATGTATTTTAGTAAAAAAAAATATTTTAAATGTCTCAAAATATTTATTCGTCTTAGATGACTTGTCAATTTTTCTCAAAAAAAAAAAAGTATTAATTGAAAAATTCGTTCCAATGAATTCAAGTACAGAAAAAAAATGATTGTAACATTTTGTATATATTTCAGGCAAAAAAGTTGCAAAACATATTGTGATAGTGCTAGAACCAGTGAATTTATTGCAAGATTTTTTTCAGTTAAGGGTATTTAGAAAGGCACTCGTCTTTTTTTTGCACTAGCTTAGTATTCTGGATAAAATACCGAAAAAATTTTGGGAACTGCTCTAGAAAATAAATTGTGTAAATTTTTGGTGTTTCTGCTTTTCGCAATTAAAAAGAACGAGTGAGATTGTCATTTCCGGTACCCCCTTGAAAATGGTTACGTTACTTGCTGTAGAATCTAAAAAGTGTATGTGGTTAAAAAACGTCTTTCGTCTTTAAAAAATAGGGACATTTAATTTAGAAAAAAGTTTAGTTGCTTAGGATATCTTTTGATTTTTTCGGTTTGATGTCGAGGAATTTTTTGTTTGATTTTGGTGTTAAAATGTAATTTGGGTAACTGTAACCATTTACTTACTTATATAAATATGTAACGTACAATGTAAAAAAACGTAAAATGTATCAATATTGTAAACTACAGAACTGATTTTAAAATTGTTATATTTTTTTTTGAGGAAAATCATTTACCTGTATAAAGTTTTTTTTATAATCGAAGCAACTAGAAGTTTATGATTCATTGATATTAAAGTATAACTACGCTTCTTTTATAAAAGGAACATGTATTTAAGCAAATTTGCCATCGTTACACATTCCTAATTTCATACTATTTATTTGAGAAAACAGTCAATATAGAGCTTAAAGTGTATAATGCAGTTTTTTTTTTGAAATGTAATATATATATATATGAAATAATTACATAAGTCTGTTAAGGTTAACTTACCGGACCTAGTCAAAACTGTTTTCCAAACGTTTAAGCTAATTGACAGATTTGAACAGAAAATTAAAGGAATGAATGAATAAAAGAAAAATATTGTTAACATTTGTTCGGCCATCTTCTCTATTGTATAAAACCATTATTTTGTAAATAAATGAAATGTCATACATATTGACATACTTTTGTTTTGAAGATTAAAAGAGCAAAAATAATGGGGTGTATTATTTCATTTTCGTTCCTAACTGTGAATAACACTGGTTTTGAACCAACCTTTGCCACTAGAAATAGGAACGAGGTATTATAGTACACTGAAAAACCGACAAAAACGTTTCAAAAAATTTTTTTAAGGTACAACCACATGGGACCTTCACATAATAATAGATTAGGCCCTTGGCCATCTAAAATGGCCAATTACAACATTTTTTGGGAGGTCCAACTTTTTTTATTATGAAAAATGTCATAAATCTGTCAAAATTAATTTTTCGTACTTTTTCACACATCCCCTCACGATATCTCCGGAACCAATTGAGATAATCAAGTTTTTTTTTTTTAGTCGATAAAGGAAACGTGAGCGGATGTGACTGAATTAATTTAGTCTTTATGGAAAACCTAGTTTTTTATAAAATTAGGTAATACTTTAACATTTATTTTTCTTGCAGTATTTTTTTTCAGTAGCGAAAAACTTTTTTGTTTTAAGGAATTTTGCCACAGTATATGCATACGGAATAAAATTAACACATCAAGGAAGTTTAAAAAAAAACGCAATACTCTACGACTTATATGTTTCAAGTTATTGTTATTTGAAATTAAGTTTCTGCGGGCAGGATATTTCCCCCGGTTCTGCTGTGCTTTAATCAGTGTGCTATGCGTATTGTGGGTGCATATTATAAAGTATTATTTTTGACATATCTTTAATATAAATTTTATTTTCATAAGCATTTAGGTTTTACTTATCATTATTTACATTGCACATTATTTAAAATCCATTATATTTATACATTAAAACCTAAAATTGAATTAAAAAAAATACAAAATAATTATTTATTTTAAAATATAAATTTAAAACTTGTTATAAAAATATTTTAAAAATCCTCAACGTCGGTATCTAAAAATATCTAGACAGTTCCTTGGTTGCAGCAGTTTGCATATTTGCACTCACTGCAGCATTTCAAACCTTGAGCAAAACAGGTACATCTGTTGTTACAGACCCTGTCGGAACATCTTATTGACAAACTTTGCCTTACAATATCGGGCACAGATTCTTGACTAGAAAAAGTTGCCTTCCAAACATTTTCTTCAAATGTCCAACCGTATCGAGTTGGATCTTCCATCTGCATGTATTGTATATGGCTATTGTACTAAATTTTTAATTGATATAGACACCTGGCTCCGTGGTCTAGAGGTAATGTACTTGCGTCAAAACTTCGGGGTCCCGGGTTCGATTCCCGGTCGAGGAACTGGGATTTTTCTGTGAGAGCGATTAATCGTAGTATACTAGGACATTGGGTGTGTGTCCATTGTCTCTAAATGTGTAGCCCTATCCCACACAAGGTCATTCCAGACCTTCAGGGATAAAGAGGGTTGTAATTTCATGTGGTGTTATTATTATTATATTATTATACCTAAAAAAGAAAATAATTACATGTAGGTGTTTTGTTTCTTTTTTAATAGGTATGGGCGATCTAGAAAAATAATTATTACCTTTTTAAATGTTGTCTAAAAGCATGGTCAGTAGGAGGCAGCTCAGAAGCTGGCCGATTTGTACTTGTTGTTAAGTCCCATCGTAGTTCATTTAGGGATTTTATATTTTTGTTTTTATTCTTATATAAATAAAGCATATATTTTACCACTAATTCCATCGCTTTATCCTCTGACAGAAAAGGAAGGTTTTCTAAATCTTTGAAATTATTTAAATTTTTATATAAAACATCGAATGCCGTTTTCTTCCCTATTTTATACATGGCATTAGTTGTGTCACAACCAGTTAGGCAATGAATCGTTAATACTTTCTTGCAAATTTCCTCTCCTAAATTTGCCACAATATTGTTAATTGACAAAAAATGTATGTTCTTACTATGTCCTAATTGTATAAGTATATTCCTTTGGGACATATCTGGTGTTTCACAGTAATAATGTAAAAGCAAAATCAGGACATCAGTATCAACAGATTTTACCAGAATTGTATTACCTGATTTTAATTCTGATAACATAAAATAAACATTCCATTGTTAAGCATTAAATAATATGTAAAAACTTAATAAAAATTATACTCATTCGCATTCACATTACACAAAGAAAAGTTTGTTTCTAACTGACAATATATGTATAATATAAGATTACTTGTATTCAATAGTCTACACTCTACACACTTGAGTGGCGCCGCAGTGAGGCGCATCTAGGATCGAAAAACTCGTAACTTTAAAAAAAACAAAAGCTCGAAAACTATAAGTCGTAGAGAACTGACTTTTTTTTTTTAAAAAACTTCCTTGAAGTGTAAGCTTTATTTCATACACATATGGTATGACAAAATTCCTTAAAATAAAAAATTTTTCGCTTACCGAAAAAATGCAGCAAGGAAAGTAAACGTTCCAGTTTTACCTAGTTTTACAAAAAAATTAAATTTTCCATAAAAACGAAATTAAAGCAGTGACCTTCGCCCACATTTCCTTCATCAATTAAAAAAAAAATACCTATAATTATCTCGATTGGTTCCGGAGATATCATGAGGGATGTGTGAAAAAGTAAGAAAAATTAATTTTGACAAATTTATGACATTCTTCGTAATAAAAAAAGTTTAACCTCCAAAAAAATGTTGTAATTGGCCATTACAGATGGCCAAAGACCTAGGCTATCATGCTGCGAAGGTCCCAAGTGTTTGTACCTTAAAAAAAAATTTTTTTCAAGAAGGAAGCTACTTTTTCCCGGTTTTACGGTGCACTATTAGATATCACAATCAGCTCAAACTACCTACGCAACAAGATAACTGATTGGAAGATATCTTCTGAACCCTCGTGTTCAGATCACAAACATGTTCTATTCAATACAAAAGCTGGTCCAAGACCTGTGGTGACATATCGAGATCCGAAGTGCACAGAACGGGAAGGGTACAAACATTCCCTCCAGACACCTTCAATCCACTCTCACCATAATCAGGAATCGTGATGAAACCGAAATTGCCGTGGAACAGATCCGAAACGCAATTGTTTCAGCTTATCACGAAAACGGTCCACTGAAGACAAAAAAGGACAATAGAGGCGCGTCTTGGTGGAACCAAAATTTGGATAAAATGAGAAAAAAAGTTCGACGCCTCTTTAATCGAGCTAAAGCTTCGGGCGGCTGGGACCAATATAGATCCGCTCTAACGGACTATAACAAAGAAATAAGGAAAGCAAAAAGGGGATCTTGGAGAAAATTCTGTGAGAGTATAACCGACCTACCTCACAGTACTAGAATCCACAAAATTCTTTCCAGAGAGCCGACATGGGGATTCGGCTCGTTAAGGCGACCGGATGGCTCATATACGGACTTTGGAAAAGAAACCCTACAGCTATTAGCACATAACCACTTCCCAGAGTGCTTGAATCTGAATGACCAACAGCTGTCACCGTCAGAAGGACGATTAAAACGATCTGATAAAAATGACTGGCTGACAGCTAAAAAGGTTATCACACTACCGGCAATTGAGTGGGCCATCAAATCCTTCCAACCATACAAATCGACAGGAGAGAATGGAGTTTTTCCAGCTCTACTACAAAACTAACTGGAAATATTGCTCCCATTCCTCATTAAATTATTTAGAGCTAGTCTGGTATAGAACTATATCCCATCCAGTTGGTCGGCGGTTAAGGTAGTATGTATACCAATGGGTAGGAAAGAACCATGCCCTATATCGCTTAGACCAATTATAGCCTGACATCTTTTTTGTTAAAATGCCTGGAGAAGGTGATGGACGGATATATCAGGAGGAACATCAATACCCATCAGTATGACTATCAAACAGGAAAATCAACAGAACTAGCACTCGACAACCTAGTCGGGATCACCCAATCCCTTCAAATGAAGGAAATTGCGGTGGGAGCTTTTCTCGACATTGAGGGAGCATTTAACAATGCACTGCCCGACTCCTTATATACAGCAGTAGCCGCCAGAGGAATTGAGCCGACTATAGGAGACTGGATTTGTGCTATGCTATCAAACAGAACTATAACGATGTCTCTACAGGGAGAAACAGTCAGCTTTAGAGCCACAAGAGGATGCCCGCAGGGTGGGGTTCTTTCCCCCTTTTGTGGTTAGTTCTGTGGACGACTCACTGGCTATTCTCGCACTGTGGGAGGTTGAGGTTCTAGCATATCGTCAGTGATGTAACAATACCTCCTATCTAGCAAAATTTTCAAAATTGAGATTTATACACCAACATATTCCCAACTTCACTGCTCACAATCAGAATACCACCTATGTGAAAAATAATTTGACATTTCGCGTTAACAAGGAGAGAAACAATACCTTCTATCTTAACACTGTTTATTTGTATCACTTTTTGCAGGGATTAGGAAACTAGTAACTCATATCTACACCATATTTTTTAAAATAATAAAATGCTTGTTAATTATACATTTTCTGTATTTTTGACTTTCTCTTAAAACCTCTAAAAGTTATAGTCTATTTAAAATATGATACTGTTGCAACATATGCGGTTTTCATCCTCTCCTGTAAAATTTTGTTAGAAGAAGGAGGTTTTGTCACATCACTGACGATATGCAGATGATCTAGTCATACTAGTCAGAGGGAGTAATATCTAATACTCTTCAAGAGACACTAAATGCAGTGGGTAACTGGTGTGACAAGGAACAGATGTCTGTGAACCCTCAAAAACCAGTAATAGTACCATTCACCAGGAAAAGGAAGCTGGAGGACTTACGACCGCCCTCCTTAATGGGTGAAACTCTTCCATTTGTGGAGGAGGTGAAATATCTAGGAATCACTCTGGATAAATCACTTAATTGGAACTCCCATCTGGAAAAGGTAATCCACAAAATAAAACTGTCCTTATGGACATGTCATCTTATTTGTGGTAAATCCTGGGGCATGGGTCCCAAACAAATTTACTGGATCTATGTCACGGTCATCAGACCATTGATAACATATGGATCCATCATTTGGTGGCCGAAAGGATTACAACGGACGGCCAAAGCCAAACTCTGGCTTACAGAGATTAGCATGCTCGACCGTAATGGGGGCAATTAGCACTACACCGTCAGCTGCAATGGAAATCCTCCTGGACTTACTCCCTCTTCATATATATTTGGAGAGAGGCCAGGTGGGCAACATATAGACTACAACAAGCGGCCATTAATATGCCGCACACGTATCATGGAGCGGAACAGGTTGCTGGATGACATAGAGAGTCAGCATCCTGGGAATGCCCTCGGATACTCTGTCTACCATGACCAACTACGGGCTGACCTTCAACATCCTTTTTTCGGACAGAGATGAGTGGGATCGGAATAAAGCCGACCTACTGAGGGCAGACAGTTGTTGGTTTACAGATGGCTCCAAAACTCCTGAGAGAACGGGAGCCGGAGTACATAGCTACAGATCAAGGGTGAGGATATCCTGAAGCCTAGGTACTAATGCAACTATTTTTCAGGCCGAGGTTCATGCCATTGAACTGTGTGCGAAGGCTGGAATATATGCATCTTACACCCAGATCAATTAAAATTTTTTCAGATAGCCAAGCAGTTATAAAAGCTCTTGGCTCCTACTGCTGTAACTCCAAAACGGTATGGAACTGTCCGACGACTCTAAATCATTTGAGCAAAAACAACAAAGTAACTGGTCTGGATACCCGGCCACTCTGGTATGGACGGTAACGAAATAGCTGACTCCTTGGCCAGAGAAAGAGCAGGATCACGAATCATCGAACCAGAACCGATACTTGGCATATCTTCAAGTACTGCTAAGATGGCTTTCTCAACCTGGGCTGGAAGGAAAACTCTCCAGTATTGGCAGGAGTTACCAGGATTAGTTCATTCGAAGGCATTTATAAAATACCCTTTGAAATCAAGATCTAAGAAACTTTTAGAGTTAAACAGGGTAAACTTGAAAATTCTAACGGGCCTATATACCGGGCACTGCTTATTACCTGTATAAACTCGGCCTAGCGGATAACGCCGAGTGCAGTCTATGCTTGGAGGATGATGAGAAGGCAGACCACGTCTTATGCACCTGTCCCGCTGTGGAGAGGATCCGATTTTCAATATTTGGCAAAGAGCAGCTTCTGCCAGAGGATCTGGACACATTCTCGCCCAACAAAGTTCACAAGGACCCACTCAATAACCTAACCTAACCTAGTTCCTCACAACTAATGGGTTGTTACTTGGCGTTCAGACCTCAGGACTTGACACTGGCAACGGGTTTGGAAAAAGAACGGTGCGTGACTATGCAATCTGTTTTAAATTTGCTATAACTAGCAAGCGCAGCAGCTGTGTTGCCACAAGAGTAAGGAAGCCAGCACATTGGATAGCTTTGCATGGTTCTTTAAATCAATGCAGCAAGGCAAGAGAAAAGATTCACGAAGTATCATTTCCAGATAAAATATATTTCTTTCTATACTGCGGGAATCTGTATTTGGGCCTCTATTTATTTATGTAATGAAAGTTTTGCGTCTGAAAGATTGGTGTATAATTTAATTCTTTTTGAATTGGATGTCAGTCAGCTCTTGGAACTTGATGGATTGTTTTTAGAAGAAATGTGTAACGGAAGTAAACAATCTGTTGGGAATAAACAAATAAAGTTTTGACAGTCGAAATAAGTAACATCGAAACATCTTCAAAAGTGTCAAAATAATGCGCTTCACCAACAAAATTAACATCATCTAAAAGTAACTAAAAGTTGCCTAGATACTCTCGGGTGTCATCTTCAGATAATACATCCTTGGAAATGAATTTCAATTTTAATTTAAACAGATACATGTAACCACATCTTAAAGCCTAGTTTGAAATAGACTAATAGATTGTGTTCATAAATTGACCGTAAATTGTTTTTAATATGACACCTCCCGGTATGACGTCACTTTGTCATATTACCTAAAAATGCCAGGTAATTTGTTCTCTTTTTTTAATATTCTGTTATATTTAGTCAAATATTACAACCTTTTCAAAAGTGTCAAATGAATCAATCACTGATTGCGTTCGGCCCGTCCAGCAGCTGAATTGTGCATGTTGGTGTTCTTTAAACGGTTTTTGCTGACTTCCAACTGCTACGTAAAACACAGGCAAAATAGAATGCGCTGTTTCGTTACAACATCTGTAAAATAAACCTCGGTTTCGTTCAAGATTAATAATTAATGAGCAATGCGAAAAAGACGAAGCTTGAACTTATAATACTACACGGCCAATCTTAGAACACTTCAGGAAATAGCTCTCAATGAAAACATGGCTGTTTTAGAACAGCGATGGAGATAATCCTCAAAAAAGCTTATTGTCCTTTCATGCTAAGTACTATTTTGGAACTTCTGGACGGATTGGACCTTTACCTTGTGCAATGTAAGTATTGCTTAGATAACTGACATTATGACGTCATACCATTGTAAACATTGATTGAGCATATGAAGTTAAACAAATGAAAAATTCAGAGAAACTGCAAAATTAGCAAATATGTGAAAGTGATGGCAGAGATAAATATTATAAATGAAGTGTCAACCTTTATTATAGAGATTTCCCTATACGTGCATTTTTTTTGTTTTCAAACTATTTTGTTCAATCGAGCCCATCACATCAATTTTTTCTTTTTTGATTTTTTTGGGTTCATTGACTACAAGCCTTACCACTTATTTTACAACTTTACATATTGGCTGTCTAATGGAGCTTTTGACAGCGCCTTTTGTAGTTCAACAGTTCATAATAGATGGCACAGGTATCATTAGAAGTGACTTAAAAAACATGCGTTAATAAATTTTGAGGTCATATTAGGCTTGTAAGGTCTTAAGTAAATTGTAACTGGATTGATGGGAAAGGCTCATTGAAAAGGTATACTTTCTATAAATTTTAATAATATTCGTGTTGGCCACCTGGTGATTGGACATATCAGTGTCGCCATCTGGCGGTTAATTATTACGCAAAACGGTAATGCAACTGGTATTTGTAGAATACTACATCGGCAAACACTGTTGGGTTACTAATTTGTCGAATTGCCTGAAGATAGCCGTAGTATACAAATAAAAATAATTATTGATCTGATAAGAATGGAATAAGCCTCTCACGCCCAACGGCAACTAACAGTAAAAATAACTTCGTCAGCACGGAACATACCCTCGTCGCTTTCACATTTTCTCCATTGTGCAAAAGCGGTCTGCGAGAAGTCACGTCTCCTGCAATGCTGTGTGTGTGTCATCGTGTTGTCAAAAACTGCATCATATTTTTACCGTGTATTTATTTATTTAGTGAGTTGTATTAGGCATATTCAAATACAATAAAGGATTTGTTTAAATAAAATTGTTATTAATCAATGTAATAATGCAGCCATTGTTGTTTTGTTTTCCTTGTGATAATTGCTCACGTGGCCCACTATGGTAATCAGATTTTCTATACTGCCATATTACATTTTATATTAATCCCAATTCAATAAAATGTGGGGTGTCAAAAGGATTTCTTCAATTTAAAACTGGTCAGTCAATTTTTTCACAACTTGTAACCTGTTCACACCTACATTTTTACTACGACGACAATATTTATGCTGCATCCTATTTGTAGTAATTTACAATTTATAGTACCAGTACCTATAGTGTACAAGAAACGACTTGTATTAATAATAAATGTATATAATTTTAACAGGTTGATAAATACTAGATAATAATTTCTGAAGGTCGCGATTTATGACTCAAATCATATGACCTTCCTAATTTACATATCGAAGGCGAATGGAAAATAGGTGAGTGGTACAGGATGTAAAAAAAATAAATATAGTGTGAAAATTCTTTATTTCTACAAAAATTCCTAATTTATTTACAAATAAAAATTCCGATAAATCTAGCAATACTTAGGGATTTATATACCTTGTCCGGAATTCGCGAAAATCTAACAAATTAAAAACGCAGAGAAGCTACTAAATTCGCAGGTGAAACCGATGACAGATAAAATGTATCAACTAATCGACAATCCATCACCGTCGACCGAATCAAATACATATAAACTTAATGCTAGTCTAGTTCATAGTATAAATCCCTGAGTTTGTTTCATTTGTTTGATTTCTGAGAATGACCCACTAGGAAAAAAAACATCTGCTTGTATCATCGAGGGTATAGAGCCAATAAAATTGGTAACACACAGATTTGACAGATCGCTATTTCAGAGAAAAGCATACAGAGATAAAGCCATGAATTTTATGTTTGTAAACTACATGATTACATGAAATGCAGTATTTTTAATTATACATACCTACCTATGTATATGTAATGAAAAAGGCGGATCACGTTTTTGCCATAAAATAGATACGAATGATGGAGTTTTTTTAGAACGCATATTTTTTTAGATTTGCTTATTTTAAGATCTTTCACAAAAACAAAACCTTATTGCGTGTTAAATTCCTGAACTCTTCTGTCGTCACCGAAGTGAATAAGTAATGATTTATTTATTCATGCGAGTAAAGGTCAAATACATGTTTGCTGAAAGTTAACATTGAGTTTGTCCATTGTATATACTGTATTCCAGACAATTTTAAATTTGTGTAGGCTGCAGCAAATCTGAACTACATTATTTGTCCTGGTTCTTCTAAACTTTTTAAACAGTACGGATATATAGGTGCTATACTCTATTCATTTCATATAAGTACAAAAATAATTCTAGCATAGGCGTACGGTATTATATAAATACATTTTGTGTATTTATATAATGTACCGCTTGAGAACTCACGATTGAAAGTCGACAAAGGGTCGCTCTGCGAGCCCAGGTAAACAATTTTTTATGTGCTCATGAAATGAACGGAGTATAGAGCATTCAAATTAATAGGATCGAGTAACATTCACGCAAGTCCCTTAGATGGACTGATCACGTAACTTCAGTAATTTTCCTGGCAATCCAACAATAATAAAATATCAACGCACACTCTAATTTGAAAACATCTGGAATGGTTAATAGATTTATTTGAATAACTATCTTTCGTCTACAATTTCTTAGGCACTTACCAAGAAAAGATTACTATTTGTTCTCAATGAAATAAAAAAAAATATTAAAAGGCCCAAGTTTTTACATGCATGTGAACCTTAACCTGTAAATGAAGTCGATGAGGAATAATTACGTCTGCTCTGTACCTAGTGCTATGATTTTATATTGTTCTAAATGTGTGTTTTAAAATTTTCCAAGTAGTTTTTTCCAGAGTATTATGCAGCAGATTATTGCGCCAGGTAGGATGAGAATTCTATACGCAATAAAAAACGGTTTATAGTTGGTCTCATCACTATTACATTTGTTTACACAAGCCATATTAAACACAGCGACGACGTTAACTTCGGTAACTATCAAATGAAGAAGCGTTTGACAGCGCGTAGGTATATACAAATGAAACAGCGATGAGACAGACTCTTATACAATATCGAGAATGTGAAAAATACCAGATAGCTTTGTACAATGCAAGAATATCCCCAATTTATCAAACCATATGTCATACAGACCAATCTCAAAGGCAGAATAATTCAGTGAGGTCAATAATTACTTAATTTTGTCTTAATAACTTTATTTACAGTAATACCAACATTAAACTCGATGCTTAGGTCAAAAAGTACTTATTTCTTACCCAAAAGATATCTTCAAATTCCACTGGTTTTATAAGTAATTGAGGCGAGTTAAAAATTACCCAAAATTTGCTTCAAAAATGACTTCACACTTCATAATTCACTTTAATACCAAGTGACCCTGAATAATACTTAATAAAACATACTCAAAGTTTACAAGGTTAAAAATATCTGTTATTGATTTCAAAAATGACTTCTTAGTCATAAGTCATTGAGTAGGTTGTAAATTACCTAATTATACCCATTTAAAATTCAGTAAAAGTTGTAGGAATATTATAGAAAATATTTGGAAAAATTGTTACCTTCAAATAACCATAAAGACGAAACAACTATTAGATATGAGACCTATTTGAAACAGTGACAATAAAGTCGAAGTTATCACTGAAAATTTACCAAGAAGGATAATGGTCTTTAATTTTCAAAGGCAAACTTAATACCAACGTGTGAAATTACTATTCCACAACTTGTCAAATGAAGCCAAGGTAACTTTAATACTCGTCTCATAAATGAAATGAGGAAGCAAAATATGCAGTCTAATAACAAAATAAAGCCCAAACCATACAGATATGATACAAACTAATAGAGTTAAAAAATAAATAAATGGATGGGAAAGAATTTATAAACCATCTGCTAATAACCTGATATGGGTGCAGGATGTCAAATTCAAGACGAAACTCCTCAAGAAAATAATATAACTGATTTATTGGCTTATGTCAGTTATAATATATTTGCTGATGACTTGGAGTTGAATAATATCCCACAAGGGCTGAGGATATTGTAAGACAAACATTCTTTGTTGGATGAACTTATATTCTAGGCACTGTCACATAAATTACAGGCTTTTGATAGGATTGACCACGGTGTATTGATCTCTAAACTTGATAAATTTGGTCTCTCAAAATCGTTACTTCTTTTAATAGTCATATCTATATCTAGATAATCGACATCAATTTGTTCAGTACCGTGGTCATAAATCGAATAGCTTCTTGCAAAGATCTGGCGTGCCACAGGGTTCTATACTAGGACCGCTCTTCTTTGTCATGTGCATAAATGATATTTTTGATAGCTTGGATACTAATGTTCACTTTCTGTTGTATGCAGACGACCTAAAAATGTACTGATTTATTGATAATGTTCATGATTGTCAAATTCTGCAAAAGACCTTGGATACCATTAATATCTGGTGCATCAACAACTATCTACCCCTCAATGCTAGCAAGTGTAATGTCATGTCATTTGGCCGGAAGCATAATCTGTACGTGTACAATTATAATATTGATAATGTTGTTTTACAAAGGCCTGATATTATTAAAGACCTTGGCGTGTATTTTGATCCTAAATTATTATCATTCAATAAGCACGTCGAAATGGTAACTTCTTCTGCTTTTAAGAGTCTTGGCTTTGTAATCAGGAACTGCAAAGATTTTAAAAATGTCAATACTCATCGTTTACTCTATGTAACATTTGTTAGATCTCGCCTTGAATATGCTTCAGTTGTGTGGAACCTAATTTATAATGTCAATATATTACAATTAGAGATTATTCAGCGTAAGTTGTTAAAATCTGCAGTGTACTCTTGAGGGCACTTATCCACCTATTGGATTTCCACAAATTATATTGTTAGAAAAATTTAACTTATCAAGTCTTGCCAAACGAGGAATCTCAATCAATAATTTTTCTATATAAAATTGTTAATAATCGGCTGGATTGTATTAACCTATTAAATCAAATAAATTATATAGTACCTAGAATTTCTGCTCGCCATAACAACTTATTTATTTCACACATACCAAGAACTAATATTCTTTTGGCCTCTCCAATACACCAAATGTATGTCAACTATGCTAAAATCGAAGATTGTGTTGATATATTTTTCTGTAATGAAAGTGTAATTAAAAACTTTGTTTTGCATCTTGATGTTTTGTAATCTACTGTATTCTTTATTTATCTGTATATGTATGTGTATGTACATGTGCAAGTGTATATTTATATGTGTATATACAATTCTATATGTTTTGTTCGTACATATTATATATTTAATTAGGGAATTTTTTGTAACACTCAAAATTGTTTATTGTGTATTTATCTATACATAATTTCAATGTACCTAATCCTGTAATTGAGCTCCTGCCTGTTGGATTTTGTAATTAAATAAATAAATAAATAAAAATAAATAAATAAATTAACATCAGTTCTAATTGTAAAAAATGTAATTGCTAATTGCTTTCTTTTATAATTTACTTTAAGGTTTACTTTTCTTAAATTGGAATATGGACCCCAAAGTCTGAAATATTGGTTATATCGCCTTCCATATAAGTAAATTTGTTTTATAGGTTCATAATTGAGGAATATCAGACTTTCAAGACGAACATATAAAAGAGTCCATATTTATTTAAGAAGTTTATGCCCGCCATTATAAAAAAATAACAAGTGTTATCAGGTCACAACATTTAAATTGGTTGTTTCTCAGTATAAGCTTCAAGGAACCAAACAAATAAATCATATTTTACCTTTAAAGAATTCAAATAATCATATTAGACTACTAGATACAGAAATTACAATTGAACAAAATACTGCAATTTGTATGTTTTTATTTAAATCACATTTTTTTCAAAGGACATAATTGTTTTTAGAAGTACAAGAATTACATCCACTGAAACTTTTGAGTCGCAATTAAGTTTCTTCCACAGACGATCACAGAACTCAACTCTAAACAACATTATTTTATTTATTTAGCCCAGTAACTAACTTGCAGGCGTCATGTTAGTTGTTCAACACGAATACCAATCCCATTCCTAAAATCTATTCAGCAATTCACCAGCCTGCATTTCAAAATATTCCTTCTCGTACGTCTCACATGGTGTTATTTAGGTAATAAATGAAAACAATTACCTTAAAGTTACCACAAACTGACTCACTAATAAGGCCTTATAACATTTAATTGCCTTTAACCTTGTTGATAAAACAGCTTCATTTGCCTATTTTTAACATCGAATTTACTTTAAGTTCTTTCCCCACATTGATAAATTTGTAGTCAAATTCAGGTGAATTTGCCTGTTACCAAATTGGTCAAATCAGAATTCTAACCTGTCAGTAAGATGAATGAGGGCTAACGTTTTTAGGCTCACAATTTGGCGCCACTGGCCGAGTAAGGTCATGTCAAAAGTTATTGTTAGGCACAGGAAACGTTTATAGGATTTTATTATAATTATTTCGTACACCAGTAAATAAAAAAACTTGTTAATTATGCCTCAGTGTTGTGCAGTTTCATTTTGTTCGGAGGCGGACATATGCTTCCGAGAGACAAAACTCACCTAAAATAGTGGTTGATAGAGATAACTTTACTCCTTCGAAACATTCGTATGTTTGTAAGAAACATTTTAATCCTGACGATTATGAGTTACCAAAGGAGTCTACTACAGAAAATCGTAAGTAATAATCATGTACATTCGTTGTTTTCATCATGCTCATTCTTGATATAACCTAACTTAAATGACATACGACACCTCTGATAAGATCAATAATTTCCCTACTGAGCAAGTAAATTACTACTTTCCCCTTCTGCCATCATTGTGTTAAATGTTTTTCAGCTAATTTTTATAAAAAATAATAAAAACTAGCGTTAAAAAGCAATAGTAAAATTGCTGTGTTTTTGGTGGGCGGTAGCCCTCATTGACGTAATTTTGATAATAACTGTTGGTTGGGATTGCTGTGAAATAGTGCATGTTGTGTTGCAAATTATTACATCCAGGTATCGATATGTGCCAGCTTATGTATATTTAATTTGGGTTCAGATTTAAATCTAAAAATTTCATCATAATGGAAAAAGCATTGACTTTGTTTTGTTTTTATTTCAGCATAATTTGTTTGCAGATAATGAATTTACCGCCGCCGAAATTACATTTACTATATATTTTCCTATATATGTAGGTCGATGGTGAAGCTGTCATCAGCGAAAAAAATATAAAAAGAACTAGTGATTGTCAAGAAATCTTGTGCGATATTATAGCGAATAACAGTATCCTAAACAACAATTTTGAGAAAAGCAAAGTTTTACTAAACGAATATAGCTTTTGAGTACGAGTGAGCACAACGAGCGAGTAACTTAAAAGCTATACGAGTTTAATAAAACTGCTTTTCTTACGAGGTTTGTTTATACTATTTTTTCGCATTTTGTGTTAGTAATTATAAGCAAATAGGTAATCATAGATATAAAAGCATTACAAAGTTAGAAATTTAAAAAATTTCATAGTAGGTACCTGGGTCGGATTTCTGTAACCTAGTAACCTGACACGGCTTTGTTTATTTACATAACAATAGTTAACAAGTTTCATTTTTGTGAGTCGATTTGAGTTTAATTACATATTAATTATAAAAATGTTACAAAATTGTTCTGAAGACATTTTAAATGTCGCTCGAGAGAAGCGTCTTCGAGCTTACTTCCTTTAAAATCCAAAGAAAAATACGAGAAGGTACCTATATGAAATATTTTGTAATTGGAGGATGACAAAAAAAGCACTAAGATCTGATGGTATAAATGCTAGCGTATTTTTTTGAGAAGGTAAGTTATTTTTTATACATATTTTAGTGTTTTTCATACAATGTCTCATTATTTTAGGCAAAAGCTCTTAAGGCATCCAGTTTATGGTCTACATATTCCATGTTGAAAAGTACTATACAAATAAACGAAAATGTGGATATATCACAATACAAAAGCTACTTGCCTTTTTAAAACGTCAAAATGACACCTACGAAGCAAAGAAATCAAAAGTTTTTGACTATGGAAAACACTACTATGTTTTTAAAAGAGGCTCCAGACTATAAGTTCTTATTAATGAAAGTGGTACTAATATTTGGTTTAAATGGGGCATGTCGGCGTACAGAATTATGCAGCTTAGTTAAGCTGCGTAAAAGATATAGAAGACACGGGGAAAATTTTGGTTATAACTTTACATGATACCAAAACCAAAAAGGAATGTGTCTTTACCGTAGGATCAGAGTGCAACGGATATTAAATTTATCATAAGTATTCACGATTGTGACCCAAACAAGTAAAACACAATAGATTTTTCATTTACTATAATCACGGTGTGCACAATACAACCAGCTGGCATCAACAGTTTTGCAAAAATTCCTCAAACAGTTGCACAATACGTAAAACTCCCAGATGTATCCAGTTACACTGGCCATTGCTTGGGAGGACGTCTGCCACCTTCCTCGCCGACAGTGGAGCTGAAGGGTATATCGACGAAAGCATCGCCAAAAAGTTGAAAATTTCAAAAAGTATACATATTTCATCAGCAAAAACTGCTGGCACCTCAAGATCATTCAGGGATGCAGATGGAGAATCATAATAGTTTTCAGGAAGAACAAATAGAATTGAATAAATTTGGTGTTGTTAAGTTTTCAAACTTGAATAATTGTACTTTTAATATATATAACAATGTTTCCAATATTTAAATAAACAATTTCCTGTCAAACTGTGTTTTATTAATAGTGAGTGACATTACTATATAGTAAAGTGACATTTCTATGTGGCAAAGTGCCACTTTTAATAAACGATTTTGAATTTAGTAAAATAGCACATTATCAGTCAAAATGCGAAAAAATTGTTTATTACATTAAATTAAAGTTCATTGTTTACTGTTATTTTATGTGGTATGCTTTACGTGATACCCAATACCCATAACATCTGCCTGTGAAAGTTGATAACATTCTCTGATATTCGCTGATTTCAAGAATTTTTAATTCCTCATCTAGACAGAAGTTCGTTGTTCAAATATTTATTTTTTCCTTACAAGAGAAGAACTGAAAAACAGAAAACTTCTTTTTCCAAAGGTTTTAGGACGCTGTAGAAGATTTATACATATCTTAAGGTAAAACTATAGTTATCATTATGAGTAGATATTTTGGCAGCAAAAGTGGAAACAGAAAGTTGAACACCGTATATAAGAACACTGTGTAGATTTATGGACAAGATCTATTATTCAGATTAATACTGATCTATTTTTATCGGTGAACAAATAAATAAACACCGTCCAACCAAAATATACGAATTATTTCAAGGTCCCGAGATTAATTTTAAACAAACTGTTTGTTGGTGTTCCATTTAAAGATCCATTTTTAATAATACGCTACAAATTAAAACAATCGTTCATATTAATCATTTATATATAGAAAAATCATAGCTAAATTGGCGTGTTGTCAACGCACAGTTAATAGTATTTACATTCACATATAATTCTAAAAACCGTTTTTCCAAATAACAGAAATATTTGTTTTTATTCTTGTGCATTTCGAAATGTCACTTTTTTTCAACCTCGCACCGATTTGATAATGGATGTGGAGATATTCACCACTTCTTGATATTTGCTGTTCAACATTCACAGATTGTACAAAAGCCTTTCTTCAATAAGTCTTGGAAAGATGAGAGACTGCAGAAATGATTCTTTCCTTTGTAAAAATAATGGTCAGTGGGCCTTTCTCCAAAGGATTTAAAGAACTTTGAGAGTTTTAAAACATCGATTGCCTTCGTATGGAATCTAATTTTTGTCACTCCACAAAACCTTCAAATGTATGACAAGTTTGCGTCTACAATTGAGCTGCTTTTTATCTACTGATCTTTCGAAAATCAGAGTTGGCAAATCCCGTAATTAAGTAAATCTAGATGCAGCATAGGCAAAGCATGTCAAGTCATATATCTTGAAACGCGATTTGATAAATGTTCTACCATGAAATGTTCAGTGACTACTTTTTAGAGATTATCCCGAAAAACTGGCTTTTATCCTAAAATGGCGGCCAAATTTATAAAAAAAAAAAAAACGAAAATCGACTTCTTGTAACATCAAAATGTCGACAAACAGGAGGGAGCTGGCCTTAAAAAAGGCGGGGGCTCTTGGTCGACCAGAGGCGCTAAAATCGTTGTTAGTGAATGTTTTTGTATGTTTTTAAATATATGTATAGCCCTTTTCCTCCCCAGTATAAATACATATAATTGTTACACATTTCTTTTCAAATAAGTACGTTATTAATAATAATCTTAAAAGTTTGGGATACAACTAAGTAATTGTAAATTATTTTTTGCGTAGATGGCCATGAATAAAACAATAAACGATTTAAAATGCCAATTGTTAATCAGTCAAATTAATTTCTATATTATAATCGGTTTTGATTACTTGCTGTTTACTTATTAGTTTTTTGTATAAAAATAAATGATTAAAAATGCTCTTGTTCCGTAGAAGAACATAACGATCTGTTAAATGTATATTTTCTTTCGAATGAAAATAACAAAATGCAAACATTTATAACAAAGAAAATATCTCCAGGTAAGATGTGCATATAAAATTTATTTTGATTACCTTGTTAAAAATTTTAGAAATTGCATACCAAAAGAAACTATAATGCAAATGAATAAATATAGTTTAAAAAAACTAAAAAAACACGCTTTTAAAGCACATCAAACTAGAAAGTGAAAAATAATTATTAATATAAACTGAAAACAATAAAGAACGAAAAATACTAATATTATTGTGAAAAAAGCGTGGGTTGCTCGATATACGAAAAATATGGCATAAAGCGCCCCACGCTTTTTTTCACAATAATACTAGTATTTTTCGTTCATTATTGTTTTCAGTTTATATTAATAGTTATTTTTCACTTTTTAGTTTGATGTGCTTTAAAAGCGTGTTTTTTAGTTTTTTTAAACTATATTTATTTTTCACTTTTTAGTTTGATGTGCTATGAAAGCGTGTTTTCTACTTAGTTTTTTTTTAAATTATATTTATATTGCTTATTGATGCTGATATTATAACATATTACGATCCAACAGATATTTCTGAAAAAAAAATATTTTTTTTATTTCAGCCATGGGATTTGAACTCACGTCCGAGGAGTCTGTCGTTTCGCGTCGACTGCCTTAGCCCGCTCGACCACCGACCTAACTGACAATCACGGAATGTACTTACATATTAAGCCTTTGCTCTCGCAGAGGATACGTGAGGAAAGGACTGGCGATCCTGATCAGGATAATGATATAAACTTATCAAATTATTGTATTGTTACCGGTTCTTCGTAAGTGTACAAAGTTTCAATTAAATCTGTCCGTTTAAAGTGGGTCAAAATCGAGTCCAAAGAGTCGGTTACAAACAAACAAACAAACAAGCAAGCAAGCAAACATACAGGTGAAGCTAATAAAAGCGTGTTAAAAACCACTAAATGCCGTATTACATTTTACCGAACAATCCTCAAAATCTGTTAGGGATGGAGTATGAGATCCTGAGGTATCCTACGGATATATTCAAAATGCATTCAAGAAAAATAAATCTAAATCCTGTAAATTAATTGTAGTCCAAAAATTGACGAAAAACGTATGTATTTTTGCAACGAATGGAACAAGATAAATAATTTTATTGCAAACATATTTTTCACGGGCTAATTTTACTTTTTCTGGATTATTTAATAGAACAGTATTGAATTTTTGATAATGCCCACCAAGTACATGAGATTCAGCGACAAAGTTGTCGGTTTATAGGGCGTGAAATATTAAATAATAAAATTTTTAAGCCGATTTTTTACCAAGGTGGTTTAAATGGAAGAAGATACACACAACTTCTGGAATGTGAAATACTGGACTTTATGGACGAACTTCCTTTAAACGTTTTCGAACAGATACTCTGGCAGCAGGACGGAGCACTATGTCACTCAACTAGTGTAGGGAGGTAACTGAATTCTTAAATCACAAATGTCAAACGTAGATAGGCAGAAGTGGGATTATAACAGTTTCCACGAAGCCCGGATTTAACACCCCTCGATTTTTATGGGGTATACTTAAAAATAGAATATAGAAAGATAGATCTAATAATTAAACCTAAACAATTTAAAGAGATAGGGGATTTAAATAATAATCCAGAATGTTTAACAAATTATTAGAGGGAATTATATAAAAAAATTGTCTTTGGAAAATAATGATGGATTTTTTTAAAACATAATTTAAATTGTTATTCCTATTAAACAAGTTAAAGTTAACTTGTTTTTTTACATTTATAGGTGTATTTATTTGAATAACTCATTTACTTAAGGATAAAATCGTCGCTACAATCACGAAGTGACGTAACTCAAAAAAACACATACTTTGAGATAATACATTTATTATGTACTAATGCTGGTGCGTTTTCATCCCACGGAATCTCATACGGAAATATTGTACACATCTGAGTTTGTTTCAATAATAGTGGTGACGTATCTTGAAAATGAATTGTAGAAGCAATCACGAATTGTCGTAACTTGAGTTACGTCTCTTCGTGGTTGTGATATTTTCGTAACCTGTACGGGCGTATCTCATGTTGCCTGCCCAAACTTGTATTGTGCAAAGAAATGGTATACAGGACAGGTTATCGGCGTTACAGATGCAGAAAATAATATCAGCAGCAGCTCTAGTAATTTAGATGATGCTCGAGTAAAACATATGAAAGCAAATATAGGCAAAGATGTTTCTACTGTTCCTGAAGCAAATATAACAGGAGATTCTGCAAGTGATAAAATACGTAATGCTATCGAATTTGACAGCTCGGACGACGAACCATTAATATATTTGAAAATAAATCAGTCACAGTCACCTTCAATTGTTCAAGGCGATGATTTAATTCTCCCATCCCATTTTACGATTCAGATGATGATCCATCCTACGTTGCACACTGTGAAGTATATAGGTTAGGTTAGGTTATTATGAGTGGGTCCTTGTGGACCCTCCACTGCGGCTATTAGCAGGCCTATTGTGGCTCACTTCTAATGATATTTCACCCAATAAGCTCAGTTTCTTAATGAAACTGATAACTTTATTGGGTGAGAATGTATCCAGATCCTCTGGCAGCAGTTGCCCTTTGCGAAATATTGAGAATCGGATCATCTCCACAGCAGGACAGGTGCATAGGATGTGGTCTGCCTTCTCATCATCCTCCAAGCACAGACGGCACTCAGCGTTTTCCGCTAGGCCGAGTTTACGAAGATGATAGTTTAGTCGGCAGTGCCCAGTATATAGGCCTGTTAGAGTTTTCAGGTTTATCCTGTTGAACTCTAAAAGTTTCTTAGTTCTTGATTTCAAGGGGTATTTTATAAATGCCTTAGAATGAACTAATCCTGGTAATTCTTGCCAATACTGGAAAGTTTTCCTCATATAAGTGTAACAATGAAGTATTCAGTTCGTGCCATCACTGCCTAGTGCTTTTATGTTTTCAACATTTTGAAAATACACCCTCTCGCGAAAATCATGGTAGAAAACGACAGCAACTAAACGTAAAACTACAATCAGACCAGTTCACACAAATCAGTATCACAAGATAGTACCTCCTGTAGCTAACATTGAACATTCAGAGCAATTTCTAGTTGAAGGAGGGCAAAAAGAAGATAACCATTGTAAGCAAAAAGAAATATAATAAACAAAAATTGGCAAAAAAATTAAGAAACTTAGGACAAGAGACTACTTCAAAACCCCTAAGATTTCGATAAAGGTACTTTTAAATAAACCGGAGTCATATTTACAATCACGAATGGACGTATCTCATTTAGCATAAATATTTATAAAATATTTCTAATACATACAAAAGGTATGACAGCTTATCAGTACACCTGACACATCAATACTTACGAGAGAAACATAATAACGCCTAAACAGTTTTTTGTTTTTTTGCAATAAGTTTCATAACAACTACACAAATTTAAATCGGCTATTCTGTAAAATTACGAAATATGAGATACGTCGTTTCGTGATTGCAGCGACGAAATGCGTATAACAATCAGATATTTATCATGGGGAGGAAAAGAGTTATCCAAACATGCCAGGGTGTCCCAATAAAAAACGTGACTATTTGGCGCTTTGTAAATTTTTCTTGATAGAAATTGGTTTAAAAAATAAAATTTTCATCTGGTTACCACCTGTGCAAAAGAAAAATAAGGGATATTATTTTTTATACCTATAAAAAACCACTAAAAACTAAAAATAGTAAACTCTTAACGTATATACAATGGTAGTATTAATATTGCTGCATAAAGACTCGATCATGTTTTCGGCATTATTTTGTAACATTGTATGACGATGGGAGCGAAGGGCGCAAGGGGCGCCGTTCCCTAACCCACCGGCCCAGTCCGTATCTGGTGACAAAGACTTGTTTTTGTCATTTGACCAAAATCAATTTCTTTTCAATATCAACATCGAGAATATGCCTAACAGATCATATTAAGCATTAAGTAGCTACCATTTGGCAGCTGGCTAATCAAGGAATACAAAATATTCCAAAGTGCTAGGGCTATCATAGTCGGCTAGAATGCTGTGCGTTGTACGGGTAATATTTTACACTATGGAACGTCCGATTTTCTTCGTACTTCTGTACGAAAAATAACCATGCGCCTCCAAAATATTCATTAATATGAAAATTCCTATAATTAAGTAAAAAAATGTAATTATAATTTAAGCCAAATGTATGTTATACTTATTGAATATGACTTAGCAAGTATAATTGTATTTTTCACACCGTTTCATCAGTTCGTTTCCATACACTCATTTTGTTACAACTACAACTGTGGTAAAAAGCAAGCTTGAAATATGAAATATATCGAATTGTAGTAACTTTTTAGTTTTTCAGTTATTTCCCAAAAAAAGTACATCTTTGACTTCTTCCGCAAACTACGGCCATTCTGGTAGCAAAGCTAGTATTTTTCTCGCGAACATTTCTTAAAATATCCTCGGGGCTCTGCTAGTGCTATATAAAACATGTCATCGGGAATCCGATCTGGCTCCTCGACTAAAAAAAACAATCTATCTCAGTTCTTTTTAACACCGTTCTCGATATGCTCCACATAAGGTACATGCTCCCCCCCATCAGAAATTAAATACCTTCGGCTCTGACTTAGTTTATCGTCTAGCATTTGGCACATAATTTTCAACCAATTTTATTCACAAAACAATTCGGTGTGCATAAAGTCGCTAATACATTTCTTATTCCATATCAACAGTTCTGGTATCATCAAAACTAATAATATATTAACAATAACACAAACATTAAGAAAACTCATTTCTTGTATGCATAAGTTTCCATTAACATTTTCAAATCTTAAGTTTTTTCTTCGCTAACATTGACAATTTGAAATGACATGCGACTTATTTGATTTGGTAATCTAGAATTTGTACAGAACAACTTTTCCATAGCAACAGGAAACAACATAACAAAATTCAATAACTCGAAGTGAAATCGTCATAATTCATCATTATTATTATTATTGAATATCCCCGGAGAATGACGAAATGTGGTTAGAACAGTATAAACGTAAGTGAAAGTTTAACATATTAGTCATATTACAATATAAAGCAATTACTCACGAAATAGTTTTTGACTTTGTTAGAAAATAATGACAATGACAAGTGTATTAACTTTCACGTTGCACCTACCTTCATCAAATACATATACATAATGTACATATGTAGAACTGGCGTTGTTATATCGTACCATGTGGTTGTTGAAATTTTAAATTCTTTGATGCATTTTATTTGAAACAAAGCGAGTTTAAACAACTTTATACGCTTTCTCAAACATTTGCAACAGTTTTGTGTTAATTTTCTAATTGTTATTCCACTGTTTGGTACAAGTACCAGATCGTATCGTCCGAAATTATTTGAGCACGTGTCAAATCAATAACATGCAGTTTAAACTAGTTGGACTTTTGTTCACTTATTCATGGCCAAATACTATCGTAATAGTATATTTTCTAAAACTAACAATAAGACTGGTAATTTGCCTCTGACACGACTGATGAGTGAGACCCGACAAAAATAATATAATATATGTAGGTAAGGAACTTCTTTTGTGGAGATGGCTATTTTCCTATGTCTCATGTGTTTGTTAAACTAGTTGCTCACTTATGCGCAGTGCTGCGAAACGCGGAGAAAAATGTTGCATAGGATCTATATCATGTAGGTATTAATATTTTTATGCATTCGTACTTTTTTAAAAGGCATTAATACCTACATCTTCTCCGTTGATTATTAAAAGCACCTAACAATAAACTTCTTAGAGCATCAATTTCATCCTTGTCTTGGTCTTCAGTAAGATAAGGTTGGGTTAGATGCGTATTCTGCTTCGCTTCATTAGTAAAGAAATAATTTCGAAGTGACACTGATCAACTCAATTTCGTTATTTCCGTTCAATGTGAATGCGACCTCACTACTAGTATAATACTGTCCATAAAAACGCAGAATGACAATGCCTTTTCGATTCAGCCTTGGCTGGATAATAAAATTTCGCACACGCTGAATTTTTTTATATCGTCGACTCGGGTAGGATGTACATTAAACATTACCCAAAGGTTATCATAATGGATGGAAATATGCATTTTTTCGATAATAATTTATGAATTTAAGGGAATCTTTATAATAATAATAAACCAACAGAAAAACTGCATTTAAGTATTACGAGATACAAAAATTAGTAAGTAGATACATAGTGTACATATATCAACACTTGCTAGATCAATATGCATGCGACTATTCAGTTGCGTTTCGACCAGTCCATTATTGAAATTAGGTGTGGACGGACACGCGTTCATCGTTTACTGTAATTTACGTGGGCCATGGCCATTGGAGGAATTTATCGATGCAGCTCAGGGATAGTGTTACTATCCTTTACGTCACATAAAAACATGTCTACAAGTATTGAAACTGACGAAAATCCCAAAAACCAGAAACCACCTTAAATTATTTAAAAATCCCAGAAATTAACGGTTTTTTGTTTTTTATTAGGTATTTATTACGTATTAATAAGAACACAATGAATTTAAAAATATCAGGAATTGATAACAACAATGAGAACATAATCAAAGAGACAAAATAGCATTACAAATGTATAATAACAATTGCAGGAGGGTAATTAGCAGCGGTGCAGTGAAGGGAGGGCAGAACGGGACAGACGTCTCCGGGTGTCATTCGACATAGGCGCCGCAGGACGACAGGCGATGGATATTTCTGTATTTATTATCTATTTCCTAAGAAAAAAACAATGTTTTTTCTATCCATATTTCTTATAATATGTACTGTATTTTAAATTAGAAAAGTACAATAACTCTCTTCCGAGTTCTCACCCTAAGATGCAAATTTAAATGCTCGGTTTGGACAGGTACAGAGCCGTAATCCCAATATGTACTAGATAATGTTGCAACTATACAACTATTGCAATCCAATTTATTTCTGTTACTTTTTATGTAATCTCTTACAATTAGAGTTGAATTCACAACTTTCGGTGTTCTAAAATTGTTACAATTGCGTATAAAACTACAGAAAACTACAAAATATAATGCTGCTTATCAACAAAATACCAAAAAAAAGAATATTTTCCCCTTCAACGCTTCTTATAAACTTAACAAAGTTCTTAAGTTTGGTGTTATTATGCTTAAAAGTAAGTATATGCAATTGATTTGTAATAATGAGTAATGCAAGTTAAGTATGATGACTGAGTTTACCAAATCATTATATTGTTTTTTGTTTTTTTGTATACAGGATATAAAGGATAACTGTTAATGTTAGTACCTACATTCACAATGTATTGGTAATGTAACAGCATAACTACTGGTATTTGTAGGTAAAAATTTCTATGGAAATCCTCAAATTATAGGTTATGATGATTAAGGTTTAGTTCCTCGGCAGGGCTGCCAAGCAAATTTCTAAATAAAAAATTACTACAAAAAGTGACGTCTATACGACACACCATAACAAATTCGCTGATTCAAAGTTTAAATAAAATAATCATACACTGTGTCCAAGATAAGAATACACAGCATGGGCATCTTGGAAATGGTAGGAGATACGAATTCGGTTAAATGGGGAAAAAGTTGCGTAATTAGGATACTATCACAATGGTCAACCAATGTCAAAAATTATTTTTCGTTTTTGAATTATTTCGAACAGTAAATTTTTGAAATTTGCTTTTAATTTTTTTTTCACGTTATCAAAAATATGAAAAAACAAACAAAACATCCTCATTGTCCTTTCTAATGAACTTTAACGTGGCAATGATATTTTCGCCCTCCGACGTTTCGTGATCGTGGAACCATCATCAACTTCTTTTTTTTAAATACGGACCTGGATTTTTTTCCCGAATTTTGAATGCATTCTTCATTCTAAATTCACCTATGTATTACACATAGAGCTTACAACATGTTTTTCTCCAGTTATAGTCGTTACTAGGATTTATGAAATGAATAAAAAATAAATTTAATTTGAGGACTAGATACAAATACAATTTATCAGGTACTCATCCATCTAGTACGTTAAATAATAATCAGTTAACAAAACAAATGGTTTAATACTGAATAATAATAAATTAATTACATATGTATTAACCTCAGTAACTACACAGATATAAACAATCGATTTTATTAAAACCATAGATGTCAAACCTCTAATAAATGTTCAAAATGGGAACCGTTCTTTTCTAAACAAAGATAGCATCTTCGTATAGTAGAGTCTAAAACTCTAGTTAGCATTTCTGGAGTAATGCTGTTAAATGCTTCGGTAACAGATGCCTCTAATTCTTGTTCATTTTCAAAATTATGCCTGTATACGAAGTTTTTGATATATCCCCACAGAAAAAAAATTCAACGGTGTCATATCCGGCGATCGTGCTGGCCAGGATACTTTTGAATGAGTGCCAATCCATTTTTCTGGGAACCGATTGGATAAATATTCTCGAACAGCCCTAGAATTATGTGCTGGAGCACCATCTTGTTGGAACCAACAATTCTGGGAATCAGCAAGAGGTAAGTTGTCTAGGGTGTCTTCAAGATAAGTGTCAAGTAAGTTCTGATAACGTTGGGCAGTCAATGAGTCATGGTAAATAAAAGGGCCTATAATTCTTGTACCAAAAATGGCAACCCACATATTAAAACCAAAGCAGTGTTGGTGTCTGGCTGGTTTGAACAAGTGTTGATTTTCTCGGGACTAATAATGTGTATTTTTTTCGATTAAAAATACCATTATTAGTGACCATACTTTCGTCTGACCAAATTACTTTATGAGGAACATTTTCATCATCCTGGCATTTCCTAGTATACCACTCACAGAATGTCCTGCGTCTTTCTTCGTCGCCTGGTCTAAGCCCTTGAGAAATTCTAAATTTATAAGGATGAAACCGATGTTTTCGTAAAATAAAACTGGACGTGGATTTTGACATCCCAGTAGCAGAGCATATTTTTTTGCTTGACTTTTATCAGTTTAAATGCAAAAATGGAAAAAAACCCAAATTGTTTATCAGGTGCCCGGGACCCGGGGGGGGTTTTTTTGGGCCCCCCCCCCCCTTGGGGGGAAAAATTATACTGTTCCCCCTTTCTTTTTTTCTTTTTTTATAAAAAACCCCCTTTGGGATAAATATTTTAAAAAAACCCCAGGGAAAAACCCCCCCTTTTTTAAGGAATGACGGTGGGGGTAAAACCCCCCCCTTTTTTTTTTTCCCCCCCCCCTCCCCCCGGGAAAAGGGGAACCCCCCGGGGGGACCCTGGGGGCATTTTTTTTTGCTGGACTTTTATCAGTTTAAATGAAATAATCTTTAATCGAAGTCGTGGTATTACTTTTGAATTTAGAGTGCTCACATTTATGAAAAATGTAGATTGATGAAAACGTGACCGGATTTGCCGATTTGCTTGCTCCAGTATTTAAAAATAAACGATTTAAAATTTATTTTTTGCCTTATTTTCCGTTGCTGAAGGCTGAAATAATTAATACATTTTATTTGCAACTTTCAAAGTTAAAGCCGTAGTACATAAATCCTAGTAACGACTATAACTAGAGAAAAACATGTTGTAAGCTCTATGTGTAATACATAGGTGAATTTAGAATGAAGAGTGCATTCAAAATCCGTAAAAAAATTCAGGTCCGTATTTAAAAAAAGAAGTTGATGATGGTTCCACGATCACGAAACGTCGGAGGGCGAAAATATCATTGTCACGTTAAAGTTTATTAGAATGTACAATGAGGAAGTTTTGTTTGTTTTTCATATTTTTGATAAGATATAACGTGGAAAAAAATTTAAAGCGAATTTCAAAAATTTACTTTTTTTCGAAATAAAATCAAAAACGAAAAATAATTTTTGACATTGGTTAAGACCATTGTGATAGTATCCCAATTCCGCAACTTTTTCCCCATTTAACCGAATTCGTATCTCCTACCATTTCCAAAATGCCCATGCTGTGCATTCTTATCTTGGACACAGTGTATATAAGTACAAAAACAAAAATATTAAATTATCATATTCACAACACAAAAGTAAAATACGCTCTATGTTCATGCCCCTGAAAACACCTGACTTTAATTTTTTCTTTATTTTTACCAAAGCACATTTTTTGATAATGGCATTCTCAATTTAAATGAATCTGGTCAGTTTCTTTTCTTTGGTTACGTTCCTTGTCTTTAGCCTTTTTTGTAGCTATCGAGAAGTAACATGGCTACCTTGGCTGCTTCAAGATCACCCTTTTTTTATAGCAGCCCTCAAAGGCGGCAAAAGCGATGTGGGCGCTGATGCGCCTACGATAGTACGATTTAATTAGACACTCCATGATACCAACCGAATACCAACAAAATCCCACCAAAATTTAATTTCAAGGTATTTTTTTCACTATTACAATGATTTCACTAGATACCTATCTAAGGAAAAACTATCAAGTACAACAGAAAAATGACGATATTTTGATTTAAGCGACTGTAAATGACAATTTCCGAAGAAAAACGACTGTATGTGACATCTTGGTTGGAAAAGTGATGTAAGTGACTCCTTTGGAAGCTATGTCTTAAGGTTTTATAAACACACAAAAATACTACGATATTGTTAATTATTTAGGGCCACATTTTTGTTCAATATTGGGTTGGATTTGCAGCCTGTTCCTTATGAGAATAAATCAGAACAAATTTATAAAAACAGTAAATTTAAGGTCGTATGTCATTTGCTGCGCCAGCATCCTAACGTGACTTTATAACAACCTTCAGGCAAAAGTTTAAAGATATAATCCATAAAAATAGAACACATTCTTTACATGGTAGGTGTATCTACTATCTATACATAATTTTAACACTATATAAACGAAGGGCTAGAGACTGAGGAAATTCTAATTATTTTTAGAAAAAATTTTAGGGCAACACAATCGGATAAAGTGCTATCTGCTATCAAAGTGTACAAACGTGCATATGACAAGGGGTATTGAGATAACGGTACTTATATGTTCTATAATGTACCTACTTAAATAAAATAAAAAATAACGTCTCTGAAATAAATGAGTGCATAAAATTGGCGCAAAATATTAGAATATAGAAATAAGCAATTTTACACAGGAGTAAGTTGAAAATTTGATTAGGTTTGAAAGTTTAACAATAACAGTTTCAGTGGGAAGTTCGCTGGTGATAGTATTTTCTTTTACTGAACCATTTTGTTTAAACATACGGAAAAGTGTTAGCAGATATCGTAACAATAAATTCAATAGAGCTAATTAAGAAAGTGAACATTATTTAATGGTGGTGGTCCCTTTTCATGTTAATAAAGGAACGTCATTTTTCTCACGTTACGATCGTCGGAACGTTATAAAATCTACACAGTAAAGGTGGAATCATGGTACACGTACCATAGTATGTCGTATGACTTAGATTATAAAAATTGCGTTCATAGTGTGAAAAACCGAGTGAAAAAAGTAAGTTGGGCGCATGCGCAATATATTGTAGAAATCTGTCGTGTAACAAATCTCTGTACATATATTTTAATTCAAGAAATTTTTTTATTACGACATTTAAATAAAATTATAAATAATAATAGTAACAAAAATTATATTTTATAAATAAAAACAAGTATAACTCTATAAAAATAATTTACTACTCACAGAACAAGGCTATTCTGTTCTGCAAATGTTGTATCTGTGGTGAAACTGATTTGCGAATTTATCCGACCACTACGATTTTAACTGAATCGGTAGCGATAACCGTAAAAAATAAAAATGAACCATTTCTTAAGGCATACGACATAAGTTAGGTACGACAACTATGAATGCCTATATGAATTTACATATCTTTATTTCTGATAGTCCTATGGTTATAGCATACAGCATATGGTACGTGTACTAGGAATCCACCTTAAGTGAATGAAGATGTAAGGAATACGTAGGAATAAAGAAACGAATTTCAAAATTTTTTCCGATTATCTCATAAACGGTTGGCCAATAAGTAGACCCTTTTCATATGCACGAAAAGTTTAGTTCAAACTTATTTGCACCATAAAAAACGTCACCTCTTTGATCCATATGTCACAAATATAGAGTATATGTGTGCATATGTCAAAGCCGACGTTTTTTATGTTGCAAATCAGTTTCAAATAAACTTTACACATTAATATAATATACTATTATTCTTTATTGGGCATTAGTAAGTACATTTTATACAACAGAGATGAGTGATCTAAATATTACGTAATTAACATACATTTTTGCCAAGGTATACGTCATAGTTCGCAGTGAAGGTCACAGTGTAGTTAATTTATGAATTTTATCTAAAATCCATATCTATATATACTTGAAATGACTCCTTCAAAACAAAAAACAAATCGTTCCTTTTGCTTTTGTCTTTATAAAGGTGTAAAATATAGCAACTATAAATTGATATAAACATTGAACATCTAAAGTACCCTTTGCAAAGTGACACATTACTCACCGGCACTAATACCCTGTGAGTTTATGAGAAATATGATATACCGCGTGTCCCAATAATCAAGGAACGAAAAATTCAATTAAAAATAACATCGGGAAACTTGAACATAGGAATTTGTTACAATTTTTTGCTTATCACAAATCCAAATTATTTGAGGCTCAATAGTAAGAAAAAACAAGGTTTAAATTTTTGGTCTCCGACGTCACCCACTAATTTCGCGCTAAAACATACGTGTAGTAAAAAAGAACAACGGTATTGTCGTACCTATTGCGAGTTTTACTTTTATCTTTAGTTACAGTATTCATTTCATTAATAAATTTTAATGTTTTGCATCAAAAAAATATGAAACATCTTTCAGTGTCTGCCAAACAAAAAAATGCCAGAAAAAGTTATTAGTAGTACCGTCGCCAGGCCAGTTAATGGGATATTCCCATTAATAGTGGGCAACGCGTAAACTATGTTATGTATAATTAAAAACAAATACATTGCGGAATCCCTTAATATAAAATTAACTCTAAGAATATTGTTTTTGCAATAATATTGCCTAAATACGCTTGAGTACAGCGCAACTACTGATACAGCAGTTTTTGACAAGTTGTGCAATGTTGTTGAAACGATAAAAATATTTCTATAAATAACTTAATGAAACGATTTCAGCGCGTTATCCGCTGTTGTCGAAAAATGAATATTTTGCGGTACATTGTAATCGTAACGCATACACAACATTTTAAAAACTACGTTGACAAACATATTTTTATCAAAACTAATTTAAAAGTGGTATTTATAGAAAGAGCCGGGGTGTAAACATTTTAGGTTGTCAGTATTCTAGAACAACTTTTTAAACGCCTTCAAACAACTAACCGTGAGCCATGTAAAATACAGAAGAAAAAATGTACGTAATTGTAGGTCATTTAGCTCTTCTGGATGAATAAAATACGTTGTGGTTATTTAAAACTGCCTCAAACGCGTTGTATATACTTTTTGAATCGTTCGTTAGATTAAGTCGAAATCGAACGATAATTACCGAGTGTGACAAAAAACGTGCAAATTAGTGACATTTAAAATCCGAATAATCGCTTTTTTGTTTGTTATTCGATTATCCGAAAACCGGTGAATCGGTACTTGAAAACCGATTAGAGAGTTTATAATTTAGATTTTAGAAGACAAATAAATTTAATATTTTCATTTCAGTCGGTAGTATAAAAAACCCGATACAACAATATTATAAAACTATTATGTACTGGTTATTTTGGCGACTTATCAGTTATCGACAATACTTTTCCTTGCCGATTAACCGATTATCCAAAAAACCGGGTTCAGTTGCCAGCACTAGTAGAAACCGCTCGATGCATACCAGTACAAGTTCCATTATATTCCTTTTCGCATTCGTATACTTCTAGTATGCACTTCAAGTTGGGTGTAAAGCAATTTTTTTTGGTTTCAGAAAACATCTCTATTTACCCAGGTAAACGCAGAAATTTCGCGTTCGCGTGGATGTTGCGCTTATCCACTCATTGTATAATCATCCTGTGCATGTTTATAGAAAGAAATGAATGTTTGCGACAATTTTTATGTTCATAATGTTGCCGTAAGGTTGTTGCATTGTGGTATAACTGAGACTATAGGTAAAATACTTTTCACTCGACTTTTCACGTAAACAAGAGGTATTATGCAGATATGAAAAATATGATTTTTCAAGTAAAATTAAAATAAGTATACCATGTGTGTGCTTATAAAGCTACGCTGTGGTAAACTTTTTGAAATGCCTGTCAAAAATTGAACCAGTAATCTGTCACGTTCGATGTTGGAAATTTGTATCAGAAACTTTGACGAAAGTTTCTTGTACCAAATTATTTCATTTAATTTCTACTCATGCGAAACAGACTATATCTGGTATATTCAATATTCATTTTATTTTACAATTTCATTAGACAATATGATGTCTAGGGGTTTATTTAAACAGTACCTATAGGGTTTGAACTAGTAATTATAAGCAGGCAGCAATAAACCTACCAAAATAATAAAGATATCAGAAAATTTTAAATGAAAACCACTATGTATTTAGTGGTAGGTATTTACCCTCGTATTTACCTACCTACATGAATTACAAAGACGTTTTCTTTGTATTTTAGGAGTGGAATTAATTAACCATTATGATAACTAAAGTTTATTTAGTAAATTATTTAAAAAAATGGCAGTAGTTGGTAACTGACAAAAATATATATTTTACTGTAAAAATCACCCTTTTAAAATCTGTAATTGATATTTAAGTAACTGCGATAAAGATGGCAGATATTAATTATTTTCAAAACCGCGACAAAATTTATAAACGATAAATATAGTAATACGGTCAATTAAAAATTTGTTCATCTTGTGAAATGTTCCAGAAAAAAAACATTATTTTTTAATATGCACCTTAATCCAGATAATATAAACATAACATTGACATTTAAATACAAATTATAACTCGATTTATAAACTAAATCCGTGAGCTGTACGGCTGTATGATATATAAATGTAAATTTGATGAAAACAATCGAAAAATAAAAAAAAAAACACATTTACAAGTAGGCAGGTAGAGGTACCTAGTCCCTCAAGTAGGGTCTCTAGAGGTACTTACAGACAGAAACGGCAAGGATATTTTTACACTAAAGAATCAATTACTAGAATTCGGGTAATGTCAGTTACCTAAATTTTGAAATTATATTATTAACCTCCGGTATTATCAACATTTTAAAGAAACTTTTAACATCAAGGGAGTTTTAGTGACCAGAAAACAAACAATATAGGTATAAGTATCAGATAGCAATCCTATAATTCTAATGAAAAATTAAGTTTAATGGCATTCATATATCTTGATTTATATTTAGCTGGAATTGCTGATAATACATTTTCTTGTCACTAAAACTCCCTTTAAACTAAAGGGTCCTTTAAAATGTTGATAATACCAGGTAAGCAGGTAAAACTTTGCATTTCAACATGATAAAATCGTTCTAAAATCCACTTTTCGCCTTGATTTTCACATAATTTAATTTTCTAATTAGGCAATATAATTATTTTGTCTTCCAACACATAAAAGAACGATTAATTTTCACAAAAACATTTCCCTTTATTTTGAACTAGAAAAATACGACCGTAATGATAAACTAATTTGATTACAAAGCTCATAATCAAAATGTTATCTTTACGTTACGCTACATACAGTAACATTTCTTTCATTTACATAAAAGTTGTTTCTCTTTTGTTTGTAGAAATAGTTACAATCCCTATAAAAATGATTGTAAAATACCTAGTACGTACCTATTTCACCCAAATATTACACATTCTATTCACAGCTTATATGAATACAAATCTGTACCGTTTTTCTGAAGGTTATACATATGTATACCTAGGTAGAATTTATTTAAAATCAAACTTTTTGTCGACTCGTATATGCACAATGCAGCTACCGTATTGATTGAAATTGTCAGCGTTATCCTTGGAAACTCCTTGCGTTTCATCCTGTTTGCAAAATCGTATGAATTTTGTCGCCTCCTAGCAACAAATTAAATATAGAGTCGACGACCTATCACCACGACCTATATCGCTGTGAAACACTGTGTACAGTTGAATTGAAATATCTACGTCACAAATAATACTGTGTTAGCTCGACACTAGGCATCATAAAAACTTATTGATCATCGAAGTGGTTGACGAAATCTCTAAATAATTGTATTCACTTAAAATACCTACATACAATCTACACTGAAATATACAATATAATAAAAGTACTGGTACGACACTACAGCTGCAACTATTCGCTTTGCCTTGTCATGAAATACAAATACACTCACTAACGACGAAGCAGACTACCCGTTTCGTCCGTGTTTGACTCCCAAGCTCTTAGTTGACTAGTTCAGGACAAGGGAACCTAAACCAACCGCTAGAACGGCCTGTATGCTCTTAGTTCGATGCTTTTCGCTGCCGGTCGGAGACACTCGTCGACTGTGGTCTGCGCATTAGGCGTTATTTTCTATCGAGAAGGAAGCTGAAGTCCCTTTACTTTGCCCAAATTACGTGTGTTATAAAACAAAAAATGTGCAACAAATTCAGTTAAATGCATCAAGTAACAGTTTTTTTTGTGAAATTTACAAGAGTATTGAATATTATTTAACGGGTGTGATATATAGTTAAACGGATAAGGTAAGGATAGAAGGCTTTGGATTTTAATGAAATTGTATAGTGGAAGCATGCTGTGGACGTTACTAGACTCGCTCAGTGCTCAGTTCGGTTGTTTCAAGCAAAATGGCTTCGGTTCTTCTAATAATCAGTTGTCGAAATTGTATTAACGGCTTATTCTCAGTTTTTAATTATTATAATTAAAAAATATTAATGCAATTTTTTGAATTATAAGAGTTGTACTGAATGAGTATCGGTGCTATTACGCTGTGTTGAAATTGAAGTGTAGTGAGAGAAGTTTATACCTGTACTGTATTTCCCAAATAAATTACAAAGGTAATACTAATTTTATCATTTTAATTTTCTGTATCAAAGTGTATGACTAGGGAAAAGTGTATTGTTAAATCCAGCCAAGTTTATGGATTTGCGCATGCGTTATTGTTATTTCGCCATTATTTTTACATCGTTGGCCTTTGATAACAAGCCTGTAAACTAATAAGCTTAACTTGATAGTGGAATTTTATAAATTAGGGTTATTTCTAGTATTTTTTTTAGTGATTGGTGGTAGATAGGTATATCTTAACATTTACGTATTATTATTTTAGGTAGATAAGTTTTGTGAGAACATTTACATTATAAGTAAATTAAATTTGAGGTTATGTATGAATTATAAGACGATAACGCCATCTTTTTTGGGTGTGGCACGCATCAAATAGGTAGCTGAACATTTTTCTCTCGGTTTTCTGTAATAATCTTGGTCCTATTTATGTATTACAGTTCTGATTGTCTTAAAATCTCTTTGAAAAGTGCCAATATTCACAATAAGTCGTTGATTTAATTGTTATATCTACTTAGTGAACCATATTGTGTAGTGAAACTGATCCAAATGCGTGGTATATTCCTTTGTCTTAAAAATATCGAACATTTTTTGCACAATCCTTGGAAAGGGTTTGTGTGAGAAGAGGTAGATATATCTCTTTTATTTTGTATGTTTCTTTTATTCTCTTGAGATAGTAAAAAATTGACTCATCCAATAACACTATCATTAAAATTATACACAATTTGAAAGGCAGATGATTTTGAGTGCATTTAAGTTCTTTTATGGGCTTCTATAAAGGTTTTTGTATAATCTCAATATAGTAAGATTTTTATTCAAAGGAAAAATATTACTCTTATAAACAGGCTTAGATTGTTTAAATGTTGATTCGTTATAATCATTTTGTGGGGTTGGGTGGTCCTATTTTCCTTACAAACAGTTCATAGGTGGCGCCACTTTCCTAGTTTAGTATTCTTTATTAAAACTTATTTATAACATGTACTGTGTAGTTTTAGCCCACAAATCAAGCGTTCATAATGTTTGTGTGTATTCAAAATTTCATAAATATAGACAATTTTAGACAGTTCAAATCAACACAAACCGTTTTAGTACGAGTTGATGCTGCTGCAATAGTTTTATTACAATAATTTTCTATTAAAAGTTATTTTCGCAGAAGAATTCAATATGGCGGACGAAGAGTACACCAGGAAAATGGAGACGCTTCAGCAGTACATTCCATTTTTAGACAATATGATAACTCAACTGAAGGATCCTAATAAAAAGAATCGGGAACAGCAACTAAACAAAATGCAGTCTCTTCATGCCATGATCACCGATAAAAGAAAGAAGTAAGTGCTTTACATAGTTATTAAACGATTTTGAAAGGTCAGTTTCAAATATTACTACTGCGTATAGATTTAAGAATTTGATTTATCGATTAATAGATGGTTTAATGAAGCTTCGTTTGCGTTTCGATAAGTTATCATCAAGGATTGATGGAATGATTGTTTCATTTTTGCTCAAAAGTGATTTCTTGAGGAGAAACGTGAACGAAATGGACTATTTATAGACTTAGAATTTTGTTGCATGCTTATGTATTTGTATTTTTTTTTCCATAATATATGTTTTGGGGCTGGCAATGGTCTGAATTTCATAGTAAACAAATAAACATAATGAATATAAAACTAAAACGTACTATCGCAAATGCATATAATTTATTTCAATAGCTTTGTTGTAATTTTTAAAACAATACATAATATGCAAAATTACACTCTAGTATTATTGGCAAATAGTATTAATAAATATTATTTCTTATTTGGTTTTCATTTACATAATATCTAAATGAGTAAAGTTCGTACGATTTTAAATTATTTATATGTTAATGTATTAATAACACTTTTTTATATCCATTTTGGAGATAACATGTTATAAAAGCAAATATACCAAGAAACACCCGAAACGCTCGTGATGTATGCAACCACTAATACACAATATTGAAAAACGCCCTCAGCTATGGCTGACAAAACATGTTTTACCAAGTTCGTAATCTGTTCGGTGTTTGTGTGAAAACTGCGGGTAATTTATTTAATTGAAGTTGAAATGTTAAAAATCTTTCGAGATTGATTGAATTATTGTCGTTTGTCCATCAGCTCTCAAATGGATTTAAGTCGAACTTGTATTGATACCATTCAAACTATGTTCAATTTAGTTATATAATTTTAATTATAAACGTTAAAGATGTTTTCTAAAGGTTTAACAAAACAATTTTGGTACATAATTAATAAAGTTATTAAGTATTTCGAGTCGTCTTTTCTGGATATTGGCTGTAGCAGTTTTGTCCTTTGTAGCTATTTTAGATGGCGATTTATCAAAAACAACTGCTTCTTTACAATTTGCAGACAATCCTGTTTACAAACAGTTAATAGTTTACTGACTTTTGTTTGAAAAAGGCAGCTTCTGGGATTGATGAGACTTTGCAGTTTTACAACATATGATTTGGGAGCGTGTTTTGACATGTCGTTTTCAACTTGACAGAACCAGCACGTACTGTTGCAAATATATTGAAATGTTTTTTTAAATACAATCTGTGTTCATATCAATTGTTAAAATAAGCTAGTAAAGTAACAATTACATGAACAACCGACACGGTAAACGTAATATAAGCAAGCAACAATACATATAACAGAAATAACCCTTCAGAAATCATGGGGAAATCCAGTTCATTTTTAATGGACTTTCGATATAATATTCAGTTGGGTATTACGGTATCATAAATTTGTATTAAAATTGACCCCCTCTAATGTAAATGCTGAAACTTCAGCTGAACTTGTCAAAGTTGAAAATTCATCTTTGTTGATTGCCTTTAAAAAAATGGTGTTCATCAGCTTCCGGATGGGTATTGTACAAAATAAGTTTAATACAACAAAATATGACTGTTAACAGTAAGCTAGAAGCAAATGGTTAAATACTAAGTTCTTCAAGGAACAGTTTTAGGCCCATATAATTCAACGGTTTGTGTAAAGTGCAGAGCGTTGGTCATGTGATCCTATATGCGAATGACATGTTCAATTTTCATCGAGGAGATAGCTGAGATGAAGTAAAAAATAACAGTAGTGCATTGTGATATTATTCGATTAGAACTCCTTAATACTAAATATGAATTAAATGGTGGTAGCTTTCCCTTCCGTTAAAAATGGTCACCCAACTGGGACGCATTAGATTTTGCAATGATTGTTCGTATCAAAGAAGAGTAGTATATAAAAACACATGCCTATGTACCTATATAATATAACCATCATTATGTAAATAATTTTTTAAAAGTATTTTCCGAGCAACTAAATATGTTGATTCTATTTTGTTATAATTACTATATAAAACGTGTTATAATTTATATATGTTATACATATTAAAACAAAAGTGATCTAAAAATGATGAACTTTGCTTTAACTACAATCTCTAGTTAGTTTAGGCTGGGTAATTATTAAAATATTTTGAAAAAGATAACAGTTACTAATTTATATATAACTGAAATACAATCTAGTTATTATCAACGTACAGCAGAGGTATATTTGGCACAGTTTATTACTTGTAACACTGATGCAATAAATTGTAATAAATGTTTTCTATTTGTTATAACTGTTAGAATATAATAGATACTTATGAATTGTAATTTTT
This sequence comes from Rhamnusium bicolor, assembly GCA_029963845.1. Lineage (NCBI taxonomy): Eukaryota > Metazoa > Arthropoda > Insecta > Coleoptera > Cerambycidae > Rhamnusium > Rhamnusium bicolor. Next base: position 589,005 of record JANEYF010003374.1, on the reverse strand, counting down.
CTTTTGTATGGAACTGCTAAAAATAAATACTATTGTTGATGAACATTTTGGCCAAACAGTGCTCTCTAATTTTACTAAATGGTATTATACTTGAACATTTTAGGTAAACGTTACATACATATCTAATAGCTCTTGGATATTATAAACATAAAATTAAAATAATTCTATTAATCAACCACTTGACGATACTGACCGACTTTGTAATAATAATAGTAATAATAATGATTTTTTTAAGGGCGAAGTTACCTTGCAGATTATAGTTCTCTAACACTTAAGCTTGACTCTCTGACACTTAACTCTTGCTTCTGTAACTCTTAATGAAATCGTCTATTACTCCAACTAACTCCTTCTAGATATTCTGGAATTGCACTTAATCGAGGTTTTTTTAACGTTTAGACAACCTTGCTTCGTTTAATTTAAATGACCGGAGGGAACTAGTATCCATGTAATTATGGCGATGGGGGGGGGACTACACTTATTATTGAAACAGGATAGCTCGATGGTAATAAAATGATATATCTACATTATAATACACTTTGATCTAAACTATTTCAGTAATAAGTTTGCTCCATCACCAAAAGCAGACACGAATATGAGTGTCCTTCGGTCATTTAAAGTAGACGTAGTTGTAGATACAGTTTGATTTGATAATTTATGCTATGGTTTGACATTAATTAATAACTGTAAAAATAACATGACTGTCGCAAATGTATATAGGTATTCTAAGAATAATTTTTTATGTAAATGTCTTTGTTCCTTTTAGCCTTTTAAGCTATACTTTTATGAAGTATCCCTAATATTATTGGTGATTAATATTAAGTTGAAGTTAAGAAGTGGATATCTACCATTCAATGGGACGCAGATTGCAGTTTAGCACTTTACAATAAATAATGTGATACTAGTACACGACATTTAATAGAAAAGATATACGTTTTATCTTTTTTTATCGGTGACGCTTATACTTGATGCTCTAAATTTGATACAATAATTTATAAAAAAAGTCCATCAAGATCTTTTTCTGGCAAAAATACAGATTAAGGAAGTTTTTCACATGCTAGATTAACGCATAAATCAACAAATAATGGAAATAATAAGGGCTCCAGATCAATTCCTTGTGGTACTCCAGACGAAAACATGTATTCTTTAAAAAGCTGTATAAATTATATTTTAGTATGTGATCTACCTTAAAAGCACGAAATTTAATACAAAGAAGAGGCAGAAGAGCCTTGTTAGTGACTTTGAAATTTCACATTTTGCCATTAAAAGAACTCCTGAACAGACAAACAAAGCACATCACATGGAGTCTTAATTTTTTTTGAAAGATGATGTTTATTAGCCGTCTTACGACATCTCAAGATCACCAAAATAATCCTATAAACTTTGGGAAAGAGATTTGTGTGTGTACTGGAAACGTCAATTTCGAACCACTACTGAAGAAAGTTTATATAAAAATCATTTGGCAGAAGCAAGACTCGACCTCGGGTCGTTAGGTATACTCTGTTAACAACTGTGAATATTGAACGTTTGGTGATATTTGAGCACGTACCTCTTTCACGAACAATTAATAAGTTAGCAGTTTTACATGAATAGGATAGATCTGCTAAAGCTTCATTAATTTTGACTTATGTTTCATAAAATTGTTTAGTCATAGTCTCATATGACATATTCCGTACTTTATATAAAATCTTTTATGCATCCATTAAGTATTTTTAACATGATGTACACGCAGTCTTTAAACTGATAGGATCTAAACGCAACTATATCTGTCTTGGCCACCAATATATCCAGATTTATTCCAAATGGACTTCTTCGATATTTTAGGTGAAAAGTTTATACGAGTTACTGAACCATCCGAGTTGCTATGTGCCTGCTATTCACGTGATTTTCGTATGATACTTTGGAGCGGGGACGATTCATCTATCAGATACTTGTAAAACAAACCTCTTTAGAAAGTTCAAATTCTAAATGAATACAAACAGAACGAGTGGCAGTAGGTTTGATTTCCCCACAACAACGTGATGTCATGTGGAAAGGCCCATTCGTTCCAATATATTTTTTAATTTTGAACATCAACTGTTGATGGCAATGAAAGTATTGAGTCAGTAACTGACGACATGGAAATACGCTGCGGCATGGATTACTATTTCAACTGTCAGTATTTGATGTTAATTATAATAAACGTACCGACTTGATTTTTAAAGGAATACCTAAAATTTAGTAACAGGTCATCAAAAGAGATTTTAATTTTCAAACGTCAATTGATTTACCCATAATTACGTATTTCCGGTATATCAAAGTCAAAGTCAATCTCTTTTGGAACTCTGTTGTGCGAAATGAATGCAAAAAAGCGTTTCAATTCTGGGCGGAGTAAGAAAAGGAAGAAATCCATAATTATTTATAGTAATTGAAAAATATATAAATAATAAGCATCTAGTATTTTGTAAACAGAAATAAAGCATAATTTTATTTGTTATTAATCTAAATAAAAATTAATACATGAGGTGACAAAAATAAATAGATAAAAGCATACAGAACTACGACACTGGTCGTTTGTCAACTACTGCTTCAATAACACAATGATGATGTGAGGGGCAGTAGCGCTGCTTCCACCTAAGCCGCCCTGGTTCAAAATCTTAAATATTTATTTTATTTCGAATGAATTTTAGTATGAAGTTAAAGCTTACAGAACAAAGTTAATTACGCTTATAGGTATTTCGTAACATGTCTGGGGTCATTGAAGCAACTGTATCTCAATCTCTTTGTTTAAGAACTTCTAGATTTTCTGGTTTCGTCGATACGCAATTGTTTTTAGATATCCCCAAAGAAAAAGATCTAGTGGGGTTACATCTGGTATATTTGGTGGCTATACGCGAAGTCCCCCCCACCTATCCATCGTCCAGGAAATGTCTGATTGCAAGAAAACTATTCAATAAATTTAGCGGTAGATGCGGTACAAAAAATTCCTGAAACATTTGAATGTACGAAGTTCCAGCAACCGTGTTTTCTGTGAAGGAAAAAGGCGCATAAATACGATTCTAGAATAAAGCGCACCAGAGACAATAACCTTTCGCAATCTTTTTTTGTGTTCCAAAATTATTTCAGTATGTTTATTAAGCAATGAATTATAACAACTTTATTTTGTCACCACTATTAATTTATGATCATTGATCACGATGCAAGTGATAAGAAAAAAAGCCGGCGGAAGATATTTTTGATAACAGGAGTGGCAACTTTTGATGAATCGGAATATTCCATTATTTAATGATTGTCATTTCGAAAGCCGAGTGGCAAATTTCAAAATTCAGTATGCCGGACCCATTTGGACTTTTGTTCAAAATCACCGTTGTGAACTTGGAGGTTGCAGCGATCAACTGGACGATGTTGTTGCGAGGTCACATTTTCAGGTCATTTCGAGGTCACAACAAGTCGTTTGGTTAAGTGCATGTTATGCTTACCTTAAAAATTTGATTGATTTAATTATATTTGGTAATAAAATCTTGTTGTGACCTCGAAATGATCCGATAATGTTATCTCGGGTCAAGGCAACAACACCGTCCGGTTGATCACTGCAACCTCCAAATTCACAACAGTGATTATGAATAAAAATCGGAATGAATTATCGACGAATTAGGATTTTTTAAATATCAAAAAAAATGTTGACGTCAAATGATTCCGGCAGCCATATTGGGTCCGCTATGCAGCATTTTGAAATTTGCCACTCGGCAAATATTTGTCAACATCATAATGGTGGCAGTAGGTACGTTTGTCCTTGAGCTGGTCTTGAGAAAATGGCAGAGTTGTGTAAAGCAACCTCGACCGCTTAGGTATGAACCCTTCTAAAATTCTTAGTTGTAAAAAGTTGTATATTTGAATGACCAGTCTCTCTTCATTAACACTGAGAAGGGAAACCGACAAAAAAAATTACGAGAATAGTAGAATAACAACGTTCACATGTATTGTAATCAGTCAGATGTTAAAACGTGTCTATATCACCTAGTCACAACAACTGGTAAGCGACGTTGTCTAGTAGACCAGATGTCGTGAATGACATGTTAATTTATGTGCAAATGTGGTTACTGTTACTATCCCCCTAAATACGCCACTGCTGCGCCCCCCTTAGCCAAATCCTAAATTCACCACCGGGGCAGAAATAGATAATTTTGAGTGGTACAATTTGAAACGAGTTTGTTGCACATTTCTTTGATGGAGGTAAACAAATATAAATTTCTTAGAAAGTTAACTACCCGGTAATAGGTAAGGATGGTCTAACTCCTTGACCAACTAGCCCACCGGATCTTACACCGCTTGATTTTTTATAATCACTTCGTAAGCAGGAAGTTGCCTCTGCATCAGGATCTACAACAGAAGTTAAGAGAGGGTAGTCACCGCTACCACCGTTGTTTTCTTTTTCAAGGGTCTTAACACTATATGTGGAAAAATTGGGAAATAATTTAGAACAATAATATAGTTTTGCGTGAATAGGAAGATATATTGAACCAGTTTCTAGTTCCTAATTACTAATTGGTAATTCTTATTTTTTTATTATTTTGTTATTATCATAATTATCTATTTGTTTTTATTAAATATTGTAGCATTTGATAAATACTTTTATGAAGTTTTTTTTTTATAAAAAACGTGTTTACATAACTACACTATGACAGACGTGGATAAATTTTCACTTTTAATCAGCGGTACTTCCTACTTGCTTTTATCGTTTTTTAAATATTTTTTCCCTGGCGAAGCTAAAGTAACTGAACTGTATTTTTATAAAATGGTCGGTTTGATACATTCTTGTACACTGCACCCTGTAAATCTTTTTTTATAATTGCTAAATTTTGCAGCCATATATAGTTTTAGACTCAGTTTTCTGTTGATATTAACAAAAATATTGTTATTCGGTTGCGATATTGTAAAATATAAACATATGACCATGTGTTACTTTGATTGTAACTATAAATAAACAAATTATACGGTTTAATTCACTGAAACTAGTTTTCAATGATTATACTGGCTGACACAATTTTTGTAACATAGTTCACATAGTTTTATATTTTATATTGTTTAGTTATTTAGTTTAGTTATTTATTGATAGTTTTATATTATTAATACTTCCCTATTAACTGAAAAAATATCCAACAAATCCTAATATGTACGTACTATTTTTGTGTGAACACAATAAACCCTATTGTATTGCCAGGTAATAAATTTCAGGTGGGACATTTTCGGTATCAGTCTTGTTTTGACATTCCAAGTGCCCAATTGTGTCTGATAAAAAGTGTTTTCGTTTGTCTACATAACTCTTTTACGACAAAAATGTACAGTCAAATGCGCCGTGGTTGCAATGACGATAGGATCCAGCCATGATGGGTGATTACTGTTTGTTCTTAAAGCGAGACGATTTGACCCCCCATAAAAAATGAACTGAGCATATGTTTTTCAAAAATTATTCTCCATCTTTGTAGATATATCTATGTAAGCCTAATATATGTCATATATGTCATTGATATATAGCAATAAATGGATTAGGTAAAATTCCTGGTTTAAGTCATACCTAAATGGACGAAGTCGACAAACCAAAATAAATAACATTAAGTCTGAAAAACTTCTAAATAACAACGGAGTTCCACAAGGTTACGTACTAGGCACAATGCTGTTCACGATATTTATTAACGATATATTCTTAATCGATTCAGAAGAGTGCAAAATACACCTCTTTGCGGATGATACTATAATATATTTATCAGGATCTGATATAAAGCAAGTTGTTTATAAAATTAACAGGACATTGGAAATTATCCATGAATGGTTTACAATGAATGGATTAGTGGTAAATGCAAAAAAATCTAAATGTATGATAGTAGGCTCCAATAAATACTTAAACCAAAACAATCATGATACATATGTAAAATATAATGGGGAAGATCTCGAAAAAGTATTAACTATAAAATATTTAGGGATTATTATAGATAGTAAATTAACATTTAACGACCATATAAACTATATATGTAATAAAATAGCAAAAAAACTTGGTTTATTATTAGGTATTAGATGGTACTTATTGTAAGTCGACAAATATTTTAAATTACATTCTCCTTGTCATTTCTATAATCAGAAGGCTTTGTTCCAATGGGATATGCTATTCAGGTACGTTGCAAACAAAATTTTTTTTGTCCGCTAGTGTTATTTAACGGGTGCGCTTGAATATAATGGTGAATTCATTTACTGAGAGATCTACAAAAGCAAGATCAAGGGCGTCTGTGAATTTTCGAACACTGCACATGTAAGAGTCATACTGTTGAAAAGACGCGGACACACAACCACTTCTTTTGACTTTGTCAGGTTCGAAGACGGGATTTGAACCCAGGAGTCGGAAGACCAACCAACTATGTTCGTCACTCAACGCTTTAGCCAACTACAGTACCGAGCTATGTCTGTGATTAGACTGTTCGTATTTCACAATGCAGAATAGGGGGGAGGGGGGGCAACATTTCGAGTAATCGATGTATGTTCATTACACATTCCGTATAAATCACAGTCTTAATAGTCTAATCAAAAACATACGTTCAAGTATTCATATTTGACCTTTATCGTGTTATTTGTAAGATCTCTTGGTCCAATCTTAATGCAAATTTTAAATTTTTATACATTCTGATTGTTTCTTGATGTTAAAAAAATCCGCGAGTTATATTTAAAAGTGACAGACCGATTCAGTTAATTATTTTAGTTTAGAGTGCCCGCACACTAAGCGGCCAGGATATAGCCGACCGAGAACGCCACCAGCCCAGAGCAACCAACAAGTGTGTACAGTCAGTAAGGAAGAAACGATAAAGTACGCTGCACTTGTACTAGTGAGGTTTAACGCGTGACAATGTTCCTATACGGATCACACTGTACTGTCCGCTGTGTAGTCGACTGCTAGTGCGTGGTCACCCATTACATTCTGTACAAAAAGTAACCACTGGCCGCGTGTGCACCGCTCCTATTCTCGTAAACCGTCGTGACTCACGCTGTCGCGGCCAATGCGCGGTGGGACATATAACGTCGCGATTGACCGATTAATGCGCGGTGGTCTTAGTGTATATCAACATCTTTATTACGGAGTTACAAACGTGAAACAATCTTTAACAATATTTATTATACAAAGTGGCGTAAACACACCGAAATTTTTTACCCCGTTAGGTTAGACATTGTAGGTGAACATACATATCCGCAGCTTTTTTCTCACAGGTGACAATAATATGAAGATGGCTTATTGCACATTTTGTGAAAGCAGACCGATCGTCATTTGATGAAAGACGACCCTTTTACAATTCATAGACTGCAACAGTTGAGGAAGGTAACATTTCACTTTGACTTATGTCATAGAAACACGACGTTCTAAATTTATTGTTCATACAAAATGATTTTTAGCCACGGTCGTTTCGTAGTACGAGTGAAGCTTTGGTAGGTATTTGTAAGGAATTGTTCAAAACCGAGTAGAAATTCTGCGATATCTGAAAGACTGGACATTTGTTATTAGCTTTTTGTCAAGATTTATTGAAATTCATACCCCCAGCTCTGGAAAAAAATGTAAACTGCTTGGTGACAGCAAACGATAATCGACTTGCGGAATTATAACAAAGCCGCCTCGAGCTATTTACCTATTTCATTGGTGGCGAATTGCAAATTGATTGTTCTATTATTGACGGTAAAAAAGTGTGTAATATTCTTTTTGAAATACAAGACCCTTTAGAATAAATGTACATCAAGCTGTCAACAAGTTTTTCATTAGAAGTAAATGACGTCAGTATTTGTACCCATATTCTAAGATGCAATGTTAATTATTGTATTGTAACATAATACGCTAAAATAAACACTTAAGAACACAGTTTTAGGTGTATTACAGCAATATTTGCACTTTTTAATTTGGAGCTGTCATGGTTAATATGGTTGGACCACATTGAACTGAGGTTCCTACAAATTTTGCATCCCTGGAGATTTTCTGTTTTCTTCCCAAGCGTATAAACAATGGCAGTATTTTCTCTTGGGCGTTTACCGTTTTATTTTTGCTCAATATTAGACTATTTCATTGACACCATGTATCGAATAATATAGCTGGTTTTTGCAATAGCCATAGTTGCTCAATAGTTACACTAGACACAAATTGTATTATCAGCAAATATCCTTACTGAACCTTCGTTGATACAAGGTAAGTCGTTGGTGTATAACATAAACAGAAGTGGGCCCAGCACGGACCTTTGTGGAACACCTAGTTGTTTTTTTCATTTACAATCATTTCTCTGTCAGTCATATGTGATTTAATTCTTTCCAAGAAACTTCCTCATACCAGTATTGAAGTTTTTGTAAGAAATCTACCTACCATAATACATTTGTGATACGACAGATGTTCCCTGATCTAACAAATTCAAATAGAATTAAGCTGTCAATTGATGGATACTGTGAATTATATCATAAGTATTCGTTTTTTTCCGAGTAGGCCCACAGATTCAAATTGAGAAACTTATAACTAAAATACTTTAATATTTAGTGGTTCTTAGGCTATGCACGTCCAAGGGATAATACATTTTTGTAATGCTAAAATCTACCCGTGATTTTTCATTTTTGCTGTCGGTTATCCAAATATTGATTACTGCCGTACTATGGCAGAGAGCCACGATGGATAAATCGGCTATACAGACGAAAAATGTTTATTTTTAAAACATCAGTGAACTTTAATAGTAAAACAAATTTAATTAACACAATTTTTTTATTCCAGGTTAAAATTAGAAACTTTAGTGAGGTGTGAGGATGTCATTTCCAAACTATACGAAAAAGTGGTAAGTTTTTGTATCGGTGTTTATACAATTTTGTAATTACTCGATTCAATGTTTCGGTTTAAGTATTTTATTCTAATAGCTCACCTAATTGAAGTATTCGATTTCTATAAATACAGAATTAAAAAATATCCCGACTAAATGATTCTCCGTACAAAATGTTTTAGTTTAGTTCAATTTCAACATGAACGATTTGTAGTGTTAACTGTAAATTATAAATAACTTATTATGTGTAGGGTTTTTTCGACCAGTGACAAATAATATTCATTTGTTTTCTTACGTTTTGGTTTATCAATCCATCATCAGAATTTTATTTAGGTAGTTGAATTATTGTTGCTACTTACAAATTGTTATTATTTACCTGTTTTAAATGATAACCTGAAGTGGTTTGGAATCTTTGATGAGAAGCTTAAATAAAACACTTTTAATCAACTCTAGATGATGTCAACTCGGTTGGCGAAACGCTAGTCAACTGCAGTGTATGATGTTTTGTGGAAAACCAAAACCATGAATAATAACAAATAATTAAGTTTTCTTTATTATTATCATTTTATTTATACTCTCCCACTTCAAAAATCAATAAATACTGTCAAATTTTTAATATCAATGTCCAAGGAAATAGAAATATATAAATATGGAAACATATAAATTATGTAGGTTGCGAACGGAATGTCGCCATCTTGGACACGCCTAGACATTTAATCGCAATGGCATAACGAAGTATACAACAGTAATGAATTTTTTATAAAATACGACTATAAATAATGACAATGCCGAATATTAGAATTACACGTTGTCGACTGTGGCAAATAAAAGTCTGACATGTTAAAAAATTATTTAATATTTAAATACTGTAAATATAATCACTTAGACTCGCTTTCTCACTTACGTAGAGGCCGCTATCAGCGTAGAGTTATTAACAAAATGTATTATTTCCGTTGAAATCTGTTTCACTGGTAAATTAGCTATTCTTGTTTTTGCATTCCAGCACAATAGACCAATAAGTCAAGTTAAAAGAAGTCCTACATCTACCCCGGCCAGTCCTAGTCCTACTAGAGAAATTCTTAATCCACAACCATTAACGATTCCTACAGAAAGGTAAGTGATGTGGTGTGTTGGTTATTTGTTCATATTGTAGTAGCGACGTGTTTTAGGATCGATGAGAGACAAATTTCAAGAATTGACGTCTACAGCAGCGCCGCAGAGAGTCTCATTAATCCCAGGCCCCCAAGTAGCTTATCCCTGGGTGCTAGAGTACCTGATATGTCCAAACCCCCTATAAGTCTAGAAGATTTAAAAACCTTAGAAGACGACGTCCAGGAGAAAATTAACAAATCGTCCTTGAAAAAAAGCCTCCTTAAACGAACTTAATAACCTCCGAGATATGCTCGCAGAACAAATTCTTATAGAAGATGTAAAGTCAAGGTCGCCTCCTAAGCCTAAAAAAGAAGAAATCATAAACACTACAGTGAGAAATAACCTATACCTAACTAAAAAAGTCATCCAGCCACCGGATAAGCCTAAAGTTAAAGAAAAAGTGAACGTGCCTTCCAGAATATGCACTCCGGTTAAACCGAAAGATATAAAGTCGCCACTTGAAAACGGATCAGAAGGAACGTTTTCGCCCAAAACAGAGTCAAAACAAAGTCCCATAAAACTGAATCTCAAAGTCGTGTCGCCTAAGATTTTAAAAGAACCTGCCAGTATTTTTGGTAGTATTTTATCTAATATTGACGAAAAATTATTGGAAGGCAAAAAAAGAAGGAGGAACGGAGAAGTTCCATAACGGGAAAAGACGAGAAGAAGGTGTCGGACGGCATAAAAGAAATTAAACCGTCAAAACCCAGTGACAGTACTAAATCCTCTGACGTAAAAGAAAGTAAATCGTCAAAATCCAGTGACAGTACTAAATCCTCTGACGTAAAAGAAAGTAAATCGTCAAAATCCAGTGACAGTACTAAATCCTCTGACGTAAAAGAAAGTAAACCGTCAAAATCTAGTGACAGCAGTAAATATTCTGACGTAAAAGAAAGTAAATCGTCAAAATCCAGCGACAGTAGTAAGACCTCTGATGCCAAAAAAAGAGAGGAAAGGAGGAGTTCCACGTCAGGAAAACACGAAAAGAAAACAGATGACAAATTGTCAGAGGCGAATGAGAAAGAAAAGGGGAAATCTTCATCCGGGAATAAGAGTAAAAGCTCTAGCAAAGACCAAACACATAAAGAAAAAGCATTTCTCCTTGCTGGTAAAGTGGCTCCTGAGGTTCCAAAAACAACGTTGAAACAGAAATTGTTAGGAAACGAAAAGTCTGACCACAAAGACACGAAAAGTGCCAAAGAAGAAAAAAGAACTGAAAAAGTCAATGAAGAGAATGTGAAAGAATCTAAACCAGAAAATTTAGAAAGGGATTCTTCTAAAGATAAACTAGTCACAGGCAAAATACAAGTTAAAAAAGATCACGAGCTCAAAGCATACAAAGAGGACACTAAAATACAAGTTAAAAAAGACCACGAGCTCAAAGCATACAAAGAGGACACTAAAATACAAGTTAAAAAAGACCACGAGCTCAAAGCATACAAAGAGGACACTAAAATACAAGTTAAAAAAGACCACGAGCTCAAAGCATGCAAAGAGGGCACTAAAGATGAGAGCAAAGATGCCCCGAATACAACACCTACTTTTAAACGTCTCGCTGACAAGTATAATCCCAAACCTAGGAAAACGAATGTTGAGCTAGACGTTGACAGGATAGTTGCTGCCAGCATAGAAGAAAACATGAAAGTTGCCCCGCCGAAGATACCACTTATAAATCAAATACCAGCACCTGTTCCACCACCAACTAGCCTTGTGTTGTGTTCTCAAGCAGAGCCCGAAAAGCCTGAACCTAGGTTACAGTTACCAGCTGTTTTACAAAATATTTTGCTTCCTAGTACAACCCATCTAATCAACACCGTAGTGAACCACCTCAGGCAGAGCAACGCAGAGGCCGAGGCAAAGAAACTGCCGCTATTGCAAAATCCACCTCTTCTGTTGCAAAACAGCCCAATGACTGACGCAAACAAGATCCCACTGCCGTCAAATCCACCTCTGTTAATTTCTCCTCCTAATCCGCCTCTATTAATGTCACCTCCTTCGGAAAATTTTGTTTCTGACTACGCAAGAGAAGACAACTTCATTTCTGAATATACAAGAGAAGATTTTACTAAAGACGATTTCGCTCCAAATAATATTAAAATATCCGATTTTAACAATATTCAAGTGCCACCTCTGATGAGACAAGACCGACTTAATTTCGAACCTCCGCATCACGAAAGAATGAATGATCAGTTTCCCCCAGCAACCCCAAGGTACATACCACCTTTAATGGCGGACAGGTTTAATGATAATTTTACCCCAAACAGACCGTTTACACCTCACCAACAGCCTCACCCACCAATACCCGACAGATTTTCTCAGTCATATAATAATTTTAACCAAAACAATCAAATGGATATGCAACCTCTTGACTATTACCCGCCAAATGCACCTTTGCCATCAAATCAGTATAATTGCGGACCACCTTTGCTGTCACCAGAAGTTCCACATTTTTATAACGAGCAAAAACCAAACAATTTTGGTATGATGCCCATGAATCATGAATTATTCGGCCACAATGAAGATATGCGTTGGAGAACGGAAGACCCTCGTGCTCATTGGGAACGCAGAGATCAGGATCTAAGGTTAAATAGGGATCCAAGAACATATAGGGAATATCGGGAAATGCGAGAGTCCCGGGACCCCAGAATAAGAGAAAACAGGGATCCAAGGGAAAATCGGGACCCGAGAGAAAATCGGGATCCGAGAGAAAATCGAGATCCGAGAGAAAATCGAGACGCAAGAGAGAATCGAGACACAAGAGAAGTCAGAGACCCACGAGTCAACAGGGATCCGCGCGAAAATCGGGACCCGAGAGAAAATCGTGATAATAGAGATCTAAGAGATAGAGATTATAGAGATCCTAGATTGAATAACGAGATAAGGGAAAGAGAGCCAAGGGATAGAGATGAGCGGGATAGGTCAAGGTTCCGAGATAATCGGTCGCAAAGTAGAGACTTTCGCCAGAGTCGATATGATAGTAAATTTGATAAAATTTATTCAAGAACAAATCGTGAACGGTCAAGGTCACGTTCAAGATCTAGATCGTACACCAAGGAGACATTTGCTTCTCCTTTGGATAGTTTGTATTCTGGCAAAGAAGAACATAAGACTGGCAAAGGTTATGGCGTGCAGAATTTCCGGATACCTAAAATTAAAAAAGAAGACGAAGATAAGGAAAAGGAACAAGAACCTGAGAAAGTAACAGACGTGGATGAAGAACCAAGTGAAAATCATTCTGTGAACGAAGACAGTAATGATACTGCTAATAATGACGAAGCAGAAATTGATGCCGAGATTGAATCAAAAGATACCAAAAAAAGATGAAAGAGTTGAAGATACAATTAACGCCGTTGACGGTAAAGAGAAAGAACTAGCAATAGAAACAAAAACTGAAAAGGCAATGCATGATGAGCCATCGAAACTGGAAAAAGAAATTGAACAATCTAAGGAAGCCGAAACTCCAAAAGCAAATGTGCAAAGTGAGCCTGCTGAACCGGATGCAAAACCTGCGGACCAGACTATTCTAGCCCAATTTTTTGCCAATTTACTTGGCAGCCAAAATAAACGGGACAAGAAAACTGCCTTATATTCCCTGATTAGCACATTTTCAGACAGTTTCAGTCAAAAGGAATTGTCAAAGATAACGAAAATTATTAAAACTAACGATGATGAAGATGATGATAGTTCCGATGAGGAGGAAGAATCTAAAAAAAACGGAACAAAAACCCGAAGAGGAGAAAGTCGTAGAACTAGCCAAAGACACAGCCCCAGACGAAGCTCCACCTGAAGCGAGTTTAGCTAAAATGTCAAAGGGAAAGGCTAGAAAGCGTATTAGAAGAATTTCCTCCGGCACAGCAGAAGAGAAAAGTAAAGATGAAGAACTGGGTAAAAGCCCAGAACCGGAGGAAGACCTTAATAATGTAGAAAGCGTTGTCGTCACTGTTGGCGAAAGGATAAAATCTCGAAAAAGAACTTCGGTGACGCCTCCGAAGCCCAGGAAGAAGATCAGAACGGAATTAGACATGCTACATGAAGATATACAGGACATGTTTATTCGTGATGGCGTTTTGACGGCTAGCGGAAAGCGTATGTGTAGAATGCTTAAAAGTGATCCTAATGCTCTGTCTACAGCCCATCCGAACTCTCCTGCATCAGAGGAACCTCTAAAGGTGCGAAAGAAGCCTGGACCAAAACCCAAACCGAAACCACCAAACGCAGCGGAAGTAAAAGCTATGAAGAGCGTTCGCGTTATAATTCCCAAAATACCTGATAGTACTCTAGAGCAAAAGGAGGATTCCAACAAAAGAAATCTTAGAAGATTTACTAGAAGTACTACTTATGCTGAAAGCGATGATGACAGCCCTCTCCGATTAGAAAAGACTGCGGTTGATGATGATTCTGTAGTGGAAGAAGGATCTATTAGAGAAGATGATTCAGACTTAGAATCAATTGATTCCGAGAAGGACAAATCATCGGTAGCTAACGATCCTAGCCAAAAATCCAAGGTGAAAAGGAAAAGAGGTAAAGGTTGGGCTTCTGGCAACATTCCGTCTAAAAAAGAAAAAGAAGAAGCAAGCCTCGTTTGACGAATCCACAGAAACCGCAAATAAAAAAGACAACGAAGACCATGATGAGTCTATTCTGAACGATTCTGACATAGACAAGTCATTCGTGGAGCCCGATAGAAACTGCTACATCGATTTTGTTGCAAGCAAGTCTCATATTTGTAAACTTTGCACCTATCAAGGTAAATATATTACTACCCACTATAAAACGGCTCATCCTGATTCCGAAATTTTAACTTCCCGGTTCGCACCAAACATCGCTTCAGCAGCCATTGTAGATTCTGATAAAAACCTTGTTAGATACGAGAACATAATGAGAGTCAAAGGCGGTGCAAAGTTTCAGTTTTGCTGCAGATTTTGCGAATTTACCACCAATGTGCCACCCACACTGTTTTATGATCATATAACTACCCACACGGGAGAATATAGACATATTTGCCCCATATGCGAATTTTCGGCTTCCAGTGGCAAAACGCTCAAATCACACTTGAACAATATTCACCAAAATGCTGAAAAGCGAGTTGCTCGAAAATCCTACGGACAAACGATTATATTTGGTTACATGTGTGGCGAGTGCAATTATGTCCAATTGTGCGAAAAGAACGTAGAGGAACACATTAATATATTCCACTTAGAGAAGCCTATCGTTTACAAAGTCAATATGTCAACTTATCTCGACCCAGAAATTGAAAAAATAGCAGTGTCAGAACCTGCAAGTGATTCAAGCGAGCCGCCTTTAGCTGTAATTGAAAAAGGAGAGCACGTGATGGAGCAACAGTTGATTACTCCTAAACAGAAAAAAAGTACGGCCGAAAAAGTAGTAGACGAGAAAGAAATGCTACCGCCACAACGTAAAAAATCTGGACCAAAGCCGTGTCCTAAATCCAAGAAAAAAATTAAGGAGAAAAAGATTAAAAAGGATAAGCCTGTTGTTGATTTTGGTACGTCTTCTGATAGTGAATCTGTTACAAGTAAAGGTAACGATCAAGATATACGTGAACTTGCGAGAGTAGAAGAAAAATCTAGCCCGATAACTAGAAGAAGATTAACCAGAGAAGTATCTATAGAAGATGAACCTGTAATAACTGGTAGAAGTAGGCGTGCAGCTAAAGATAAAGCAACAGAAAAGTTGAGGTGTTTAATGGAAGCTGTCGAAGCTTCGCCTAGGAAGAAGTCACTTGGCGCGGATGTCGGAAAGAAACATGACGAGAAAGTCCAAAATGACAAGGCCATTTCAGTAAAATCCAGCGAGGAACAGAACAAAGACAAAGACTCGACAAAGAAAGACAACAAAATCATTGAGGCCGGCAGTAAAATCATCGAGGCGGACAATAAAATCGTTGATGCGGACAATAAAACCATAGAGGTGGACAACAAAACTGCTGAGGCGGAGAGTAAAACTGTTGAGTTGAACAGTACAGCCATTGAAGTGAAGAAAAAAGCCGTTGAGATGGACAGTAAAGCCGTTGAGGCGGACAACAAAGTTGCAAGTAAAGACAATTATGTGGCTAAAGAAGAGCTAAAGGAATCCAATATTCCAAAAGAAGAAGTGAAACCTGTAGTCAAAAAGGAAGTAGAAATGAACGTGTTCACATGTAAAACGGACTTGCAGGAAGAAAACAAAAAGATTGAACAAGAGCGTCTTCATCTGATGCAAGAATTAAATAAGTCAGTCGGTAGCCGAACTTCTTTGAATTTCGTTGATAAACTCTGTAACAGACTGAGTAAAAATGACGTAATAGTGAAGCAAGAGCCTCGGGACGACCTTACGGACAGCCTCTTTGCGCGAGATTCAAATAATAAGTCGCCTCTTGTTATGCCAGTGTTGGAGAAAAATTTGCCGACAACATCTGCCACTACATCTACATCCATTAAGGCTCCACCAAATACTGGGGCGCCAACCAAAAAGCCTGTTTTAGCCCCAGATGATATTAGGGTTTCAAACTCTACTTATGACGTCACTCAGAAAAATGATAAAATTATCACAGACATGATACAAAAACTTAAGGGGAAACTAGCCACTACCGTGGACGATAACATCGATAGTCCCATAACTGTAGACGATAATGACTATGACAGCGAAGGCCCACCACCTTTGACACACGTTAACGAGTTACCGAATGTCAAACCATCGGACGGTTCCACCAAAACTCTGCTTATAGGCGGTTTGGTGAGAGTAATAAAAAATTCCGAATCGTTAATGTTCTCCTGTCTTGTCCCTCCGTGCGTATTCTCAACCGAGAACAAAGATGTTTTCCAAAATCATTGTAAGGAGGCCCACAAGGCGTACAATTTAAGGACGTCCACTTTGTGCGAGATGTGCGGGTTTGAGATCGTTGCCACAGCAGAATGTACACTAATAGAGAATTTATTCAAGCATACAATCACGGAGCATGCAGATTTTATTAATAATGACCCAAATACAGACATTTTTGTAAAACCTGCTAACAGAGTGTTGAGAATTAGAAAATTAAGTGGAGATGCGTTGTCTATAAAAAAAAGATTGGGAAGAGGAAATTGACAACGATAATTCCGATAACGTAAATACCAGTACGGAAGGAGACAAAGAAGAGAATAATAAAGAAAACCAAGTTTCCGTTAATACTACGGCAGTATCGGAGGTGGCTGTGAATGAAACCACTTCGGAAGAGCCGCCAGCCACGATGGTGGAACTTGACATGTCTGATGATAATCCGTTCCCGTTCAAAATAGCCGGAGTCATGTCTTTAGCGGAGCCGCAGCCGCCACCCCTGGCTCCTATCGCCAAGTCCAGCATGCAGTTGTCTCCTGGAGCACAGCTCATAGTTAAAGAAGCCAAACTTACTCAGGCAGAGATGAGCAAGCCTAGGAAAACCCAAAAAGCTATGGCCAAGTTCATCGCTAGTGTCAGCGACTTGTACAAATGCCCCCACTATTATTGTCTGTTTTCCACGAATTTCAGGGACTTTCTCGACAGGCATCTGAAGGCCCATAAGGTGGAACATGACGTTATGATTCCGTGTGTGTATTGTGATATGAAGACTCCTTGGGAACACGTCCCGATGCATATCGATATCCGCCACGCACACTGCAGGTTCGCGTGCACCTACTGCTTATACAGGGCGGTCGTCAAAGAATACGTCTTCATACACCAGGATCAGATGCACCCGAACAACGACTATTCAGTGATTGGGTTGCCTCAGCCCAAATACTCCAAGAAGTTCGCCATAGCCGATGTTAAAATCGACCCCAAGAACTTGTGTGAGCCGTTCAGGTGTACCAAAGGTAAGGAAGAACACTGCCTATGTAGAGATTGCATTCCTTATGATTTTCATTATTTTTCTGGTAACAAATATTTTCAGTAGAGATTGGATGTTAGGGATAAAATAACGGTCCAGTAAAAATAGGGTTGAATTTGGAACAAATTCGCGACAAACTAATTTCTTCACAAATGTCTTCTAGAAAAAAATTCCAAAAAATTCCTAGTGGTGGAACACCTTTAAAAACGAGCCGCCATATTAGATTCTTTAGTTTTTGGCAAATAACATTTTTATTGAGCGTTTTAATCTAGAGACAATAATTTTAGAGCTTAAACACCGACATTTCGGTGCCAAGATTTTGGAAAATTTGATAATAAATAGCGAGGTTATGAATTTTTTAAATTGCCGAAATTTTCCAAACTTCAGATCCTGCCATAAAAGAGCACGTAGATTCCTGTCTATCACAAAAACTATCGTTTGTATATCGTTTTCAATTCATGATCATGATGCTGATTCAAATTGATACTAAAAAAAAGAATACAAGTAAACAAACGAAAGATTTATTAAACAATAAATTGTCTGATAATACCAAAAGTCTAATGTAATGAATAAAAAAAAATAGAGATTGTTAATCATCAGGTGCTGGAAATGTGTTCCATTTTTCAGAACCGGCACTTATAAAACAAATATAAATATTAATAAATATACCACAAAAAGTCATTTGGTGTATGTTTTTTTATACCTGTAATATTCGCAACCAAAGAGGAAGAAAGGTGCAAGTAGTCTGGGGGGTATCCAAAACTCTCCCATGTACAATTATATGCGGCTTGACAGTTGCGCGGTTGTGTTTGTGTTTGGTTTGGTTCTCGCATAAGTCGCTCTTAGGGCCGGTTGTATCAATGTGGTTCAACCAAAGCTCAGTTGACTTGGTTTTAAATCTAAGGTTACGATTGTTTCAAGAATGGTATACTTGGATCTTAAATTAAGTTCAACTGAGCTTTGGCTGAACTACATTGGTACAACTGGCCCTTAGCAATGGTGTAGTTCCTACCGCGTGTGTAAAGGTAAACTACACAAAAACGTTTAAAAAGTACGGTGACAACAACAGATTTTTAGAAAAAAATAATAATTATTCGGTATTATACAGGGTGTCCCAGCCAAAAGTAGGCACCCTGAATAACTTTGGAGATAAAATTTTTTTTGAAAAATGGGTGAAACACGTCGACCTTGTTTCCAAGGGGGACATATTTTAATGTAATACTTGTATACCTATCATCATCCCTCTACCCTACACGCCCACCCCCTCAAAAAATTCAAATGGCAAAGGGGGTCGAGTGATACATCTTTTGAAAGGTCTTTCAATTCTCTACATAACCGTGTATTTTTTTAAAACTTTTATCGATTCGTTCTTAAGGAAAATAATTTTATTTTTGATGATTACACAATTGAAATTAAAAAATCTAAAATACGTGCCGTATTTTGGGTATTGGAATTTATAAAAAAAACTACATTTTTTAGTGCTCTCAAATCAACACAAGTTTTTTCAACAAAAAACACTTTCCTTGTCCGTTTAGTTTTAGAATAATAAAAGACCCATAAGTAGTTGATAGTCCTTGAACATTAATTTGTTCACAACCAATTTTAAATCGAGATACATTTTACCAGAGTGAGTTCTCAAAATGGCTTATACCCTTCAGGAGAGAATAGAAATTGTCAGCATTTATTTTAAAAACGATAATTGTGCTAGAGCTACGGAGCGCATATTCAATAGAAATCACCCAGATAGAAGGGTTGGTTCTCAGTATGTTTTACAATTATTGACAAAATTTATGGAAACAGGTTCTGTAGGAAACAAAAATCATGAACCTCAGCGACCGATTAGGAATGAAGCAGTCAAAGTGGCAGTTCTGGGGCATTTGCAGATGGATAATACTCAATCGATCAGGAAAGTAGCTGAGGCTTCCGGTGTATCACGAAGCAGTGTTCATCGAATTGTAAAGGCCCACAAACATCCATATAAATTTAAATTGGTACACGAATTAAACGAAGATGATCTCGATCGTCGGCTTGAATTCTGTGAGATTTTTAGTGAACAATTAAACGGTAATGCCAATCTACTCTACAATACGTGGTTTTCTGATGAATCAATATTTCAGTTAAATGGGGAGGTAAACAGGCACAATTGTAGGTATTGGAGTGAAACCAATCCACATGTGTTCATGGAAACTCATACCCAAAGGCCTCAGAAGTTAAATGTTTGGGCTGGCATCTTAGGGGATCACATTGTCGGGCCGTTTTTTATTCCTGACAATTTAAATGGAGAAAGGTACCTCGATCTGTTAGAAAATAACATCGACCCAATGATTACCCAAATCCTCGAAGAAGAAGATAATCTTTTAGAGGGCGAACTGTTTTTTAGCAGTCCGTCAGGTTTTGGATAATCGGTTTCCTGAGCGATGGATTGGAAGAAGAGGTCCTGTGGAGTGGCCCGCTAGGTCACCGGATTTAACTTCCTTGGATTTCTTTCTGTGGGGGCATTTGCAATCGAAGGTATTTGCAACAAAACTCGCATCTCCGGAAGGGTTACGTGAATGAATTGTTCGATAATGCCGTTTATTGACTCCAGATGTGTTCAGAAATGTTCGTACAGAATTTCAAGACACGTTATACTACTGTATGGAAGTCGGTGGGGGTCATTTTGAACAATACATACGATAATTTAAACGGCTTCTTTTATTTTTATTTCCCGAACCTAAAATAATGAAACAATTATTTCTCGGGAACGAATCGATAAAAGTTTAAAAAAATACACAGTTGTGTAGAGAATTGAAAGACCTTTCAAAAGATGTATCAGTCGACCCCCTTTGCCATTTGAATTATTTGAGGGGGTGGCCTTGTAGGGTAGAGGGATGATGATAGGTATACAAGTATTACATTAAAATATGTCCACCTTGGATAAAAGGTCGACGTGTTTCACCAATTTTTCAAAAAAATTTGTATCTCCAAAGTTACTCAGGGTGCCTCCTATTGGTTGGGACACCCTGTGTAAGCATTCTTTCAAACCTAACATGTACGTATTGGAAGTGTTGTTTGATTTTTTATCTACCTAAAACTTTTATACTAGCGTAATCAGATAAGAATTACAGCATATAATATGAAAAACTAGGTATTTTATTTATAATTGTTATGTTAAATTTGAAAGGATGCTTATGTAATACCCAATAATTATTTTATTATTTTTTCTAGAAATCTATAAAATGAAGCAAATGAAATGACAGATTTGAATGATGGTTCACACGTGTGTACTCCATACAATTGACCTTACGTATTTTATACACGTAATTGTGAAAAACATTTAAATTCGGCTATGCATCGATAAAATATTGCCGGTACAGTTTAATTTGTCTACATATGTCCTTCTATCAACCATATGAGGCAGTAGTAACAGTAGCTACCGGTCCTGGACTCTGTCGTAGTATCCTGACTTTGCATATTAGTACTCTATTTCCGGCGCCATGTAAATGGACTGTAAATTTTGTTAATTAAAATAGAAAGTTAAGCATTTTTAACATGCTTTTATTAGCTTCACTTGTATGTTTGTTTGTTTGCTTGTTTGCTTGTTTGTTTGTAACCGACTCTTTGGACTCGATTTTAACCCACTTTAAACGGACAGATTTAATTGAAACTTTGTACACTTATTAAGAACCGGTAACAATACAATAATTTGATAAGTTTATATCATTATCCTGATCAGGATCGCCAATCCTTTCTTCACGTATCCCTGCGTGAAAGCAAAGGCTTAATATGTCAGTAGATTCCATAATTGTTAATTAGCCCGGTGGTCGAGTGGGTTAAGGCAGTCGACGCGAAACGACAGACTCCTCCGGCGTGAGTTCGAACCTCACGGCTGAAATAAAAATTTTTTTTTTTTTTCAGAAATATCTGTTGGATCGTAATATGTTATAATATCAGCATCAATAAGCAATATAAATATAGTTTAAAACAACTAAAAAACACGCTTTCATAGCACATCAAACTAAAAAGTTAAAAATAAATATAGTTTAAAAAAACTAAAAAACACGCTTTTAAAGCACATCAAACTAAAAAGTGAAAAATAATTATTAATATAAACTGAAAATAATAATGAACGAAAAATACTAGTATTATTGTGAAAAAAGCGTGGGGTGCTTTGTGCAATATTTTTCGTATATCGAGCACCCCACGCTTTTTTCACAATAATACTAGTATTTTTCGTTCATTATTATTTTCAGTTTATATTAATAATTATTTTTCACTTTTTAGTTTGATGTGCTTTAAAAGCGTGTTTTTTAGTTTTTTTAAACTATATTTATTAAGTATAAGTTTATATGACATCCATATTATTTTGGCGTATTCTATCGATTATCGATTAAAATTTGGCCCATTAAGGGCTGATCTTTCCATCTCCCATTAAATCTATTTGATATATATGTTCCATGGAAACAATTATTAATACAATTGTATCCAAGGAAACTATCTACCTAATCTAATAAATTTAATAGTTGAAAACTATGGAAAGATCGGCCAGGATTAAGACCATTTGGCATTCTTGGCGTTACTTATTTTTTTCGCCCTTATTAAATGAATCAGTGGCGGCTCGTGATATGCTATATAAGGGGGGCTAACTTAATGCAAGAGGTGCACACGGGCAGCTAGCTGCAGAGGGTAAGAGGGCGGTATTCTACCTGAGAAACAAATTCTCTCTCGCCCCATTTACATTTGTATTTTGCAGCAACTTAACAAATGTTTCATTTCAGTATGTAACGTGGAGTTCTTGTTCGAGAATGAATTTAAGAGGCACCTTCAAGAAGTACACAAAAATAATTTTGTGCAATGTGGTTATAAAAATTGCTCCACTAGAGTCCAAGGCATTAAAATGACAAACCATTGGGCGATTAACCACGGCGTCTCGGTATACCAGTGCGGATTCTGCAGAATGAGTTGCAATGATATAAAAAGGATGTACCACCATTTCGCCCAGAGTCACCAGGGACACCATCCGGATATTCTCATAAGGATGTTGACGCCTATGGAGGAGGTTTGTTTTTTTTTTGTTGCTCTAATATCGAAAAATCGACACTTAATTGTGCAGTTTAAAAATTATTACAATTTGCAGGATAGGGTCATGTTGGGCTTCACATCTGAAGCTTTCAAATCGATGCGAAAAATAGTGGCTCTGCCTAACAATATATTAAAAGAAAACAAAGTTGATGTGTCACCAGCAGTGGACGCAGCAGTCCCAACTGTCGTTCCAACAACGGTACCCTACGGGATACCGCCCACGTCCAAACCAGTAACGATGCCTTTTACAAAGGCCACCATTCAAATGGTCTCCTCCTTGAAACCACTTATACCCGCTAGCAGCACAGGAACCAGCAGAACTATAACTCTCGTTAGTACCAATTCCGCCACTGGCAGCGCGGGTAATATTTTCTTTTTTGCCGAGCGTGACCGCTGGTAACACATTAAGTGGCATAATGGTGAATCCGCAGTCGAACATCATCACTTCGGTGGCAGCGCTGAATAAAACGGTTAAAGTGGTGCCTTCTGTTAACCCCCTTCCGATGACGCTTCCGTCTATACAGGAGGTAATCCCCGCACAAGAAAAACAGACCACAGATGATACGAGCAATGATCAAAATGGATCAGAGGATGTTCAGGAAAGCGACTTGAACGTCGAACCAGTGGAACATATTAATCTGGGAGAAGATAACAACGCAAGTACCGTAGACGAAGCAGATACTGGCGACGTTGATCCGCTAAGTTTGGAAATGGACACTGACTTGAACGACGCCGCCAAGTCAACACCTGACGCGTTTAGTTCTGGGGATGAGAGCGACGGAAATAAGGTCGAGAAATCGAAAAAGTCTATAAAACGAGGCCTGCTCAGTTACCAGTTGTATAGATGCGCGTTTTGCGATATTTCGTTTTCGAACTCTAACGATTTTAAGAAGCACGTCAGTAGGTCGTTAACGTGTAGGAAAGACGACGCTACGGGTAGACCGTTCGTTTGCGTACATTGCGAGAAGAACTTTAAAAATACTCATGTTCTGACAGATCATATACAGTGCCATGGTATAATGAGATTTTCATGTTCATTGTGCGGCAACAAGTTCCCAACTGCGAATCAAGCTAGGTAAGTGGCTTTTATTTCTTAACGTATGCATTTGGTCAGTTGACATAAGAAAACGGTGATGAAATTCAACTCGCAACATGTTGATATTTTAAATATTATATTCTATGGAATAATTGTTTTTAGCGTTTTTAAACGTATGTTTAGATATACGGAATCGCCTCATGTTTAAATGCAAAAAAATTGACGAAAATGGTATTCTCGTAGGTCATACTCTACTGTAACAATTTTTTCCAGGTCTCACATAAAAAACCGTCACAACATCCCCCAAACAACCTTGTCCCCACTTAATCCCTTGGAGGCCAACCCCGATATCGATGAATACGTAATAAGTCCGAAGCTAGTTCTGCAGCCTTCGTCCTTGAAAGAAACACCTGCTAATGAACCATCAACCGAGTCCTCTGCAACCGAGAACGTGTACACTCCTGATCAAGTGGACAGGATCCCCATGAGGCATATCTTGAGTTCTAGCATTAAATGCGGTCTGTGTTCGTACAGCACCAAAGTTAGGACCAATATGGTGCGACATTTGCATTTCCATTCCGAAGAAAAGAACGTACCCGACACCGCCCCCGTCAACCCAGTGCCCTGTCTCGAGAAGAATGAGAAAATGTTTGACAAAATGGTCAACTTGGCATCTAGCTCGCATAATACTTCCAGAATGGGAGGTGCAAAGACTGAAAGTAAAGGTAAGTCATAGTCATTGTTTTCTGGGCGATCATTTTCTAAAACTTCAGACTTCAGCAGGTCTACTTATATACTTATATGCGTTTACAGCCATATATTAGCCGCATCTTTTGGAATTTATTCTTTATTGGCAATAATTTCTTTACAGAAAAAGAAGCAGACAACTTGCCCGAGTACGTCCCAACGCATTGCCGCTACGTGTGCTGCGCACAAGGGTGCAGTTACATCTGCCCGGAAGAGGGGAATTTGCGCCACCATCTCATCGCCCTGCACGACAGCGAAACCTCGTTCACATGCGTCCACTGCAAATCCGATCTGACTCCGACCGACGCGGACAGTTTGATCAAGCACTTCAAATTGCACGGCTTGCAGCTGTACAAGTGTCAGTACTGTAATGTCATTCACTATCTTAAGCACAAAGTCGAGAAACACGTCTCCGACGTTCACTTGGACCTGCCTGTCAAGGTAATCACGGTTAGGTTGCTCGAGGCCGAGCCGAAGGACGTCACGCAAGAGCCTTCGTCTTCCGGCGTCCAAAATCAGTCGACATCGGTGACGAGCAAGGTAATGAAACCCTGGAGGTGTTGCATGTGCAAATACAGGACTGGTTCGCAGGAAGGTATACAGAACCATGTGCTTGAGAAGCACGAAATCGATTCCCAGTTCAAATGTGCGTTATGCACGTATAAAAATAACGACACGGAGATGTTCACCGATCATTTTAAAGAAGCTCACAATAACCAGCCTGTCGATTTCATATACGTCTATCGTAAGATGGAAGAGGAAAAGGAAAAGGAAACCGAAGTGGCCTTCGACACGACACCACTGTGGCAGAGGGACAGGCCCAGAGTGAGGCACATTCGAGGTATCTTGTTCGATGATTCCACGCCTTCGCCTACGAAATCGCCAAAGAAACCTGCCAAAGTCGCTAGTACTCCTGCTGTTACCCCAACGCCTGGTCCCAGTGGCGTGAAGAGCGTTCCGGCGTCGCCTGGGCCCAGCACTTCCAAAAACAGTAACATAGATTTGTCGATCGAATCTGTGGCAAACGGCACGGCGGATATTCTACAGGAAGAGACGTCGGTATCAGACGACTTCTTCGATACGGTCAATAAACTGGTGAAAGACTCTAGCGAAGACATAGCCAAAGCCAAGGACAGCGTAGTGATAATTATCGACGACGAAGATGAGAATAAGGATGGCACTCCCTTAGCCAAGAACAAAGACAATAAAAATTACCCAATGGCCAAAAAACAGAGCTTTAAAACGGAAAGGGGCAGAGGTGCCAGGCGTAAGCAAGATTTCCAGGGTGAACGAGGAAGTTATAGACTTGGATAGTAACGGCAGCGATACCGACCATGACGAGTTTAGCGAAAGGAACCTGAAGTTGCAGTTCGGAGGATTTGGAGCTCCGCTGAACAGGCAGCTTAAATGTCCCACTTGCAATCAGTTCAAGTCGAAGAGGATATCAGATTTTATCTTCCACCTGTTTAAGGAAATGAAAGTTTACAGGTAGGTGGTTTTCTAAAATTTGAACATACACTCCGAACAAGTATTCCTCAAGGTACTATTTTGGAGCCAGTACTTACTTACATTTATGTGACTCTTATTTTATATGTCAGTAAAATTTGAACATACACTCCGAACAAGTGTTCCTCAAGGCTCTATTTTGGAGCCGGTACTTACTTAACATTTATGGGCCTCTCTATCGTGTTGGTAAAAAATATTGATGACATTTGTACGTTGGAGTGACTGTTTATTAAATTTTTTCGTCCGTTTTTGCTATATTCCCAAGAGTTTGAGGAAATAGAACTAAAAATAGGTTCTAAGATATGTACAGGGTGGTCAACTGAAAATTCTATTTTTGAACACATTTATTCTTAAAAATATAGTTAGAAAAATGTAAAAAAATGGATTGGTAGCATATTCCACCAAGTTTTCGTATGTGTCTATCTTATGAATAAAAGTAGTTGGTTTTTAAACAGGGCACCCTGTATATTTTCAGATACTTGTACGGTCCTTTTCCCTCGAATTATAAAAATACAGGGTGTTTACGATCTTGGAAATTATTTCTTGATGATAAGTACATCTTGATATAGTAAATTGTATAGTGCATAAAAAACTTAAAAAATTACTGACCTTTCCTAACAAAAGGAGCGGACATGTCGAGAACTACTGGAGGTGAGACAAAATGCGGATTTGACACGTAAATAGCACGGAACGGAAAAAGTCAAGTGATTTTATTGGCCACAGCCCACAACCGTGAGGGTCAAGGTCGTTCCTGCAAAAGTTGATTCAACTTAAACTTTTATACGGATCCGTGGTAAAATTTAATCTCGAAATGATTGGTTGTTTGGGTTTTGTTTTAGATGCCGTTTTTGTCACTTGTTTTATTTGTTATTATGGGGAAAAATGCAAAGATTTTTTGTATTTTACGTATATCTTACAGATAATGTCCCAATAGCTAAATAAGTGTGTCAGATGGTTCCACATTTTATTGTAAAAAATTATGTTTATTAAAGTTTAAAGTACTGTCCAACCACGAAAGAAGGCCCGCGCGGCAAGGGAGAGTATTGCCGATAAATCGCTAGCTTTCTGCGAAACTAGGAATATAAGATCTCCCAACGAGTAGGTGCGGATGTAAACGATCACAAAAATTCGTCATACACTAATCCATTTATTTCATTTACGCTTTATTGTGAATGGAATGCAGGAAGCAGATTATTTCTGCGGGTCTTTTTTCTACGACCAGACAGTAAAGCTAACCTCAATATTTAAAATCTTGAGAGTATTGTGGAACATTTTGAAGATATCGCGTCGATTTCTCTACTTAGAATGATTTTCCCGAGTTAGAGTTTGATGGCAGTTTGATGCAATATTTGTGAGGAAATTTCGTCAGGTAATATTCGAATCTGGGCTCTAATGATTACAAATCCTCGTCACCAAGACGTTTCTTTGGACGATCCTAAAATACTGCCCGGAATTCCGTTCCGATATTTCGAGTCATGGGGACGCGACCTGAGCTTCGCACACGGCTAGACTGAAATCAATACGTCAGGGATACTCGACCAATTTTTTGTATCATTTAAAATATTTGTTTGTCATTTCTAAGGAACTTTTACTAAGGCCATTTTTAGCATTCGACTATTTACTACGTTCCATTAAAATAAATAATAATAATAATAATCGACTTTACTAAAGAAAAATTGCAGTATATATATTTTTAATAACACAGATAGGCGAAGTTTAGCTTTACAGCTACTCTACTACTTAACCTCCATGAAAATATTTAACACATACATAAATACATTCATTATAAACATGAAACGAAACAACAAATGAATTTATGAAAGTGAATTACTCGTACACATACACATATCACAATATTAAATACTCGCTTACGAAGATTACATAAAAAAAATAAGTTTACATTAGCAGTTGCTCTTCTGATAGACTAGATTTTATTGCCTTCGTAAAAAATACACACTTTTCAATTTTAGGTTTTCATCTAAGCTATTATTTAATTTGATAGCACTGTAGGTAAAGCACCTTTGAAACATTGCGGAGCAATGATGTGGCATTGTGAATCTGTTAATTATTCTAAGATCTCGGTTGTGAAAATTTGCTCTTGGCACTAATTTGTCCTTAACTTTTTTCTTGTTTTAAAGTTCAAAATGTGTCTACTAGCATATAAAAGTTTAAAATGTACATAGATATTTCTTATTAAGTTTGTAACATGAAAAGCAAATCTTAAATTGTTATCAAATTTAATACGTAGATTTTTAGGATGGTCTACTATTAATAATGGTTCGCCGCCGATAGACAAAGTAAGGCTATCTTAAACCAAATTTGAATAAAATAGCAGCAATACGGATTTCGAGGGGTTAATTTTTAAACAATGTTTATAACAGAATTCATTTATACTTGTCTAATTTTGCGTGATAATTAATTGAAATCGGACATTTTAAAATTAAAGCTAAGTTGTGTCGTCAGCACAAGATTGTATATTCAAAATTCAACATAATTGGCTAGATCGAAAGTATATATAAGGAATAATAAAGGTCCTAAGACTGATCCTTGTGGAACACCGGATACAAGTATTTCTGAACTTGATACACCTTTCTGTGTTCTTACTTTTTGGATACGATCGGTTAAATATGTCCCAAAGAAGTTTATTGCAGTTTCACTAAGACCATAATATTTTAACTTGGCTAATAGTATATGATGATGTACCAAATCAAAACCCTTTGATAAGTCTAACATGATTAAAAGAAAAATATTTCCAGTTCAGTATGATAACTCATACTAAAAATTTCTAATGATAAACTTCCGGGTGTCCTAACATTTTAATCATTTGTTTTTTGTATATTCTTTTTCAGATTCAAATGTAAGATATGCGCAGACGAGAGCATAACTTATCGCTACATGTACAAACACGTACAAGAGCACATCAACATGGACAAATGCGCGGAAAATATAATTAGCTTGCCGCCGAATCGTCGATTGGAAGCTTGGCTGCAAATGGTTATCCGCCAACAGAGTTTGGTAATTCTGCAAAATTTCTCACCCGCCCCCGACGCTGGCCCGTCGAAAGACAAGAACCTGGTGCAATGTCAACATTGCGAGAGAAAGTAAGTTAGATTATAATTAATTGCCTGCGTCTATAAAAAATACAATTACCTCCTACATTCAAAATTCTCTTCGCTTAATGAAATAGTTAATAGACTATGTATGTAGCTGTGGAATGGTGCCATTTTTATTTCCAGTAATTGTTTAGATTCATGATGAATTACTGTATCTGTGCAAGTAGGTTTACGATAAATGTCAAACTCTAAACTGTTGTTGATATTTTTTATATTATATATTTATTATATATTATATATTTATTATATATTATATATTTATTATATATTATATATTTATTATATATTATATATTTATTATATATTATATATTTATTATATATTATATATTATATATTATATATTATATATTATATATTATGTATTATATATTATAATATAATATACAATATACAATATATAATATATAATGTATATTATATATTATATGTTATATATTATATATTATATAATAAATATATAATATAAAAATATCAACAATAGTTTAGAGTATATTGTGTATTATATATGCCTGAAAAATTTAAACCTTCGTCATTTTCCATTTCTAATGTGAATTAAATTTATTGATTAAGTGAATTTAGAAGATCTAAGAATTTATTTAACTGCTTTTCTGTACTTTTCCAAATGCCTTTCCTCACAGGAAAGCAATAAGATATACATTGTACTGATTCTGCGGTTGGCTTCTTGTGAAACATTATTAAATATTTTAAATAAACAAAGAAAGTTTGCTTTTAAATGTTTCAAAATTGTATTTTCACTCTACACGTGTTTCGGCTTTTTAGGCCCATTTCAAGAGTACCTCTCATCTGTACTCTTGAAAAGGGCCTAAAAAGCCGAAACACGTGTAGAGTGAAAATACAATTTTGAAACATTTAAAAGCAAACTTTCTTCGTTTATTTAAAAAATAAGCAATAAGATATATAAATGTATTAATTAAAGGCTTAAGATCAGCAACAGAGTTAGTAATAAACTTAATGAATAAACTGGG
This sequence comes from Rhamnusium bicolor, assembly GCA_029963845.1. Classification (NCBI taxonomy): domain Eukaryota; kingdom Metazoa; phylum Arthropoda; class Insecta; order Coleoptera; family Cerambycidae; genus Rhamnusium; species Rhamnusium bicolor. The sequence goes on along the minus strand of JANEYF010003374.1, from coordinate 558,761 downwards.
ATGTAGAACGATTTCAGTAAATAAAAATAATTTAGGTAAAATGTTAATAAATAATAAAAACAAAACTGAAAAGTTACAAAAAACAGGAGCATACGAGTTAAAATGTAGTTATTGCGATGCTATATATATTGGACAAACTGGACGAAATATAAAAAAGCGATTCGAAGAACACAATAAATCTATTGTAAACAGTTGTATATAGCACGGGAATGTCAACACATTACATAGAAAACAGTAATTTTATAGATTTAAATAATATTAAATTACTCCATTCGGAGAAGAAAGGAAAGAATCCTGATTTATTAGAACAATTAGAAATAAGTAAGGCTATTAAAAATAATAAAAATTTAACTAATGAACTACAAATTTTTACCGGTCACCATATTTTAGATAAAATAATTTAGATTTAAAGAATAAAGTAATGTTATAAAAACATAATTTATAATATTTTTATACTAGGTAACAGATATGGTTATACAAGGGTCACGAAATTAGTGTGCAATATTTTACCAGCTGCTTCTACGGCCAGAAATAGGAAAAAAGTTTATATAAACATTGGTCGAAAAATGCTTCCTAAGGGAGCTACAGGCCCCTAAAGGTGGGCTCCTGAGAAAGGTTTTTATCGAATATCACCAAAACCACTCAAAGTGAAATATTGAAAATTTACACTTCTTATGTGTAATAAGAGAAATGGAAATGATTTGAAAATTTTATCCAGGGCTGTCCTAAACTGGGGGGTTGTGGGTTAAAATAACCCCAACTTTTTGTAACTTTTTTCTATTTTTGACGGTAGAATATGAAATTTATACGTAAAAAAGGTACTCTTGATGAACATCGATAAAATACACCGTATTTGAATAATATCAACTTGAAAATTTTAAAATTTAACTAATTTTATTTGTTTTTTAAATTTAAAAACATGGAGCAAAATACATTGCATGTACCAGATGAGTTTTGTCTATTGTTTCATGTTCATATAAAGTACATACTAATATTTTTAATTTGTTGCTTGGAAAATGGGTGAAAAATATTTTTTTATGAATAACTCGAGCAAAACTATCATACTCTATATGCACAAAAATCATCCAGTAATCTTTTTATATCAACAAAATTAAATTTGAATTTTACATTAGTTTTATTGTAACAGGTGTTCAAACAAATTTCCATTTTTTTCTTGGATACACAGTCTCGCTTGACGTTCTAAAGTCTGAGAAGTCCGTAAAGTCTTGAATGTGTTTCTTCTTAATTCATTTCCTTCCTGATTTATTCTTTGAAATAGTTCTTCTCGTGTATTTACTTCAGTGGCGTAAACCAAACCCTTCATATAACCCCAAAAGTAAAAATCTAATGGGTTTAGATCCGGTGAACGAGGTGGCGAAGTTATAGGACCACCTCGACCTATCCACCTGCCTGGAAAATTTTGATGTAACATTGCACCCAAAATGGGCAGGCGCGCCGTTATGTTGAAAATGCATATATTGTCGAACCTCGTGTTGAACATTCAGCGGTAATAAATCGATAAGGTCGGTTTGGAGGAAGACTCTTCTTCATTAAGACGATTGGGGAATTCTATTGGGCCAGTTACTTGATCCCCAATAATTCCTGCCCATAAATTCACCGAAAATCTATGTTGGAAATTTGTGCGCCGAACAACTCGTGGATTTTCATCCGACCAATGATGCATATTGTGCATATTAAAAGCTGCGTTCCTGGTAAACATTGCCTCATCAGTCCATAATATGCTAGGAAGAATATTTCTGTTCACTAATATCCATTGACAAAACTGGAGTCGTGGTAAAAAATCTGCCTCCGTTAAACGTTGTACGCGTCTAAAATGTATGGGTGTATTCCTTGTACTACCGTCATTCTTCCTATCTGAAATTATTAATTAAAATAAATAATTATCTAGGTACTTACATGTTTTATTAACTATTGAGCGAGGTATGTTGACAATTTCTGAAACTCTTCGAATGCTTATTTGTGAATCATTTTCTAAATGATTCAAAGCTATATCCATACGATGATTTCCTTGTGGCCTTCCTGCGCCTCGAGACCTTTTAAAATCCCCATGGTCTGCCAAATTTCGGTGAAGAACTGCAAATATTCGACGCCCAGGTACTCTACGATTGGGAAATCTTCGTCGGTATTCCCTTACTGCGGCTAATGCACTACCATTGCAAAAACCGTACACAAAATGCATATCAGTCATTTTCCTATCTGTAAATCTTGGCATTTTAAATCTATTTAATGAAAATCGTGATTAAAGGCGCACAAATGATATAACTGATAGAAAAGGAGACAAGACGTTTTTTTTCCGATACGCGTTCTTAGGATTTTATATCATACAACTGTTTATACAAATTTATTAACCTTCTTGATAGCTCTAATATCAAATTATACCATAGCGGCAGGCAGCATTCTTTTTTTATTCATGGCCTACTATTAATAAAAAATCAGTTTAGATTCCCAATACCTATCTCATACCATGTTATAAAATTTTTAAGTCGATATTATTCAAAACCGGTGTATTTTATCGATGCTCATCAAGAGTACCTTTTTTTACGTATAAAACTCTAAAATTTCATATTCTACCGTTAAAAATAGAAAAAAGTTACATACAAAAAAGTTGGGGTTATTTTAACCCCACAACCCCCCAGTTTGGGGCAGCCCTGGATAAAATTTTCGAATTATTTCCATTTCATCTTATTACACATAAGAAGTGTAGCGGCTGTGTAAATTTTCAATATTTGACTTTGAGTGGTTTTGGAGATATTCGATAAAAACCTTTCTCAGGGACCCACCTTTAGGTGCCTGTAGTTCCCTTAGGAAGCATTTTTCGACCAATGTTTATATGATCTTTTTTCCTATTTCTGGCGGTAGAAGCAGCTGGTAAAATATTGCACACTAATTTCGGGATACCCTGTATAAGTAATGAACACAAATTTTACCATTCAGCATTTCTGGTACTTTTCACAAAGCCGAAACACGTGTAAAGTTTTTAATAAAAAAATGTTGAAACCTTAAAATGCAAATTTCCTTCATATATTTAAAATATTTAAGCAGCCACCCGCAGATTCACTTCAGTGTATTATAATTATCTTATTTGTTTTACACAATTTATGCATTGTACTTTCAACCCACTCAGCTCTGACATTTCAATGAATGTACTACTCATTTAGTTCGTATTTCCGTAGATGTTAACGAAATATTTTAAATTTCCAGGTTCCTAAGCGAACACGAGAAAAACGAGCACACCATCATTCACTGGGCGGTGAAACCATACAGTTGCAACAAGTGCAAATTCCACGCGTATAACATCAAGGATGTCGAGAAGCATTTCGTAACAGCGCACCCGATGTCCATATCAAAGTTGAACGTTGTGTCAAAAGCGCCTACCATAGAGAAAGAACTGAAACTTTCCGACGACTCGCATATGAAGGAAGTCCTGGATATTAAATCGCTGCTAAACAGCTCGTCTGCCGCCACGAAAATATCCATGGTCACTGATGACACTTCGCTGATCACATTCATCGGCGATACGACAGAGATTCAAGACGAAAATAGCGCGTTAGAGACCCCCAACGAAACTATAGATGCTAGCGACGCGCCACTCATAGTGACGCCTGAAGATCCACTATTCTGTACCGACATTTTAAGCGAGAACAGAGACGATGAAGACCTCGAATTGTGCAACAGTGATCTGGTTATTGTCACCAAAACAGACAGCAATGTGCCGAACGAGAGCGACGTGTTCTGTTGCGAGTACTGTCCCTTCATGACAAGCTCAGAAATGCAAGTCATAAGCCACATAACCGGCTGTCACGAGCATATGCATATAAAATTCAAGAAGCTAAACAGAGTAGAGTGCGAGAACAATCTGAAGGAGCATGTAGGGTGCATGATTTGTTCAGAGGTCGGATCTGAGATCAAGATTCGTCAGCACCACTTAGAGAAACACGACGGACAGACCTTTGTACTTTACCGAGTTACTTGCTTGCTGTGCAACAAGAGGTTCCTGAAGCTGAACGGATTGAAGACGCACTTCAATAGACTGCATCCTGGATTTGCGCCCAGATATACTACCCTGTGGCCGAATCGTGCCGACTTGGCTGGCGTGAATTTGAAGCGTTACAAGTGCCCGCTCTGCCCGTATGTAAGGACTTTCCCACCAAACCAGGTTAACAACATTCGGTCACATCTTAAGTTGCATTACAAGGCTTTTATGTGCGGCATATGTTTGAACACCAAGTACAAGACTCGCGGGGACGCTGTCTTGCACTTTAACAAGATGCACATGGGCGAGCCGGAGAATATTATCCAAGATGTTCATATTGTCGAGGAATATACTAACACCATGCTGAATATCATCCGCGATGCGAAATCCGTGGACGAGCCGTTGACAGTGGAGAAGACCGCGAAGAACACCGCGCGTAAGTCTACGTCAGCGCCGTTTAAGCGCCTGGAAGAGTACAGTTTTTACGGATCGCAACCCGAGGCGGTTGACCTCAACAAGATCATGACTTCGCTCGAGTTGAACGGCATGTGTTACGATATGACGGCGATGAAGTTGAGCACACTATTCGACTTGGACCCGCACGTGGACGTGGAAGACTGCAACTTGTCTATTAACTTGTCCAGCATATTCGACTCATGACCTGATTTAAGCCATATTGAATTTAATTTGGACGATTTCAGTGAGGACAGTTTTGAGCTGGAGAATATCCTTCCTTGCGTGGATTCTCTTTTAAACGATGTGTTTCAAAACGAGTATATTTAATATGGCTGTATTCGTCCCTTTCGGGACCCTGTTTGAATCACTGACTTGTTATTATGAACGTTTTGAGTTCACTTTTTTTGTTGTTTTAATATTAACTGCTTTGCACGTTGATGGCCAGATCTGAGTCATATTGACTTTTAGAGAGGACCTGATGAAGGCAGTTTGAGTTTTGTTTCATTCTTTATTTATAAAACAAACTGATTGTATTATAATGTACCATAAATTTTAATGCTAAGTTGTATTAGCCTTCTCTAGTTTTTACCATGTTAGTTATTGGCTGTATTGTAAGAACTGTGCTTAAATATTAGTTGTGTCGTTACACATGAATCTGTCTGTGATGACTTAAATTTTAACTATTCTTTGTAAAATACCGTTAAGTTTAAGATGTGTGTATATGTGTAAATAACCCGTAGTGGATGGTTTCGAGACCCAAAAATAAGACTTATAGTTTAAGTTCAAAGAGCTTTTCGTTCCTTTTATTTTTTTTACAAGTTTTGTAAAATAAAGTTTCAAATAGTCATTTGTTTTTTTTTCTCTACCAATCCTAGCATCTGGGAAAATCTGGGTGTCTTTGCTAGGTACGTGGAGTCGATTCCTTCTGTGACTGCCTTTTGTTGTATGCGATGTTTTAAGATATGTGCTGCATCGGATTTAAGTCTTGGCTATATACTGGCCAGTCTAATCTCCCGATCTGAACCCCATCGAGGTATTTCTCGCTATCAGAGTTACATGTGGACGCGTGTTATCGTACAGTAACACGAGATTTAGTAAAATAAAGTTTCGAATTCTCAATTGTATTTTATGTGCCAAACTTAGCATCTGGGCGTCTGCGCCAGGTGTCCCCATCTTCCAACATGGGCATCGATGTTGCTGGTTGCTCTAGTATGGGGTCGATTCCTTCGCGACTACTTTATTTTGTATGCGATGTTTAAACTGGGCTATATGATGGTCAGTCTAATCTTTCAATATGAACCTCACAGAGGTAATCATTCACTATCCAAGCTGCATGTGGATGTGTGTTATTGTGCATTAACACGACATTTTGTAAATAAAGTTTCAAATTGTCATTTTTTTTATACGAATCCTAGCATCTGGGAGTCTTCGCTAGGTATCCCAACATAGGCATCGATGTCGTTAATTGGTCTATAGTCCATTCATCCAATATAAGCACATAAAAGTTCTGGCGTAGACGCACGGTACCATATAAATACATTTTGTGTATTTATAATGCACTGCGCGCCTATGCTACAGAATTATACACGACTAAAGGTCGACAAAGGGTCGCTCTGCGAGCTCGGGTAAATAATATTTTATTTGCTCATGCAAGGCGAATGGAGTATAGCATGAAGTCGTTTCCTTTTGCAGCTCCCTTTGTCGTATGCGAAGTTTCAAGATCCCACATGTGCTCTATCGGATTTAAGTCTGGGCAATATACTGGCCAGTCTAATCTTACAATCTGAATCCCATCTTAGAGCTGCATGTGAATGCGCGTTATCATGCAGTAACGCCAGGTTTTGTAAAATAAAGTTTCAGAGAGTTGGATTTTTTTGTGCCAATTTAGCATTGGGCTTAGATGCCAGGTATCCGCATCTTCCAATAGGTGCATCGATGTCGCTGGTTGCTCTATTATGGGGTTGATTCTTTCGCGACTACACTTTATTTGTAGCATGTGACGCCTCAACATATACCACGTGCTCTATCGGATTTAAGTCTGGGCTATATGCTGGCCAGTCTAATCTTTTAATCTGACCCTCATCGAGGTACTCATTCACTATTCGATCTACATGTTGACGCGTGTTTGTCGTACCTTAATACGAAATTTTGTAAAATGTTTCATTTGTTTTGCCGGCCCAGGTTATCACAATTTGCAAAATTTTAGCAAAACTTTTTTTCGTAATCAGGAAGAAAATTTATCGCCCGATTTCAGATTTCGTTAAAAAATTACCTTTTTTTTTGGTAAAGTTGTGACACTTTGAAATTTTGTTTTCGATGGATTATTAATTTTGCGAATTTTAAAATGTAACGGCAGGCAGTTTTTGAATTTTTTTTTTCGCAAACTTCAATCGTAATTTTTTTATTACAAAACGTTCATTTAGTCTTGGTGGTAATATCATCTTAAAATATGGGATTGCTCCCATGCTCTAATTGTTAGATATGGCATAACCTGTAATTCACCAACCGCCGCTGCGTCGACCAATAGTCCGAAACGCTTATGGGGGGCGCTAAATATTCCGAAAACTCGGATTTTTATATTCGGTACGATTACATTAACATAAGTAAAAAAGTAAAGAAAGCAAATTTGTCCTGCGAAAAAAAAGACTTGACTGGTCGTGTCAAAAAATTCAGTTGCGCCACTGAGACAAAGTTAAAGATAAAAAATCGACCCTTGCTGCAAAAAATACTATGCATGAACATCAATGTAAGAGTACCGCTTCATAGCCTCAAGTTGTATCTCACCTCAAATTTGACAGTCCTAGACAAAATATGCTTTAACCGCGACACCTTTGATTGGTCGGAAACGGTTTGCGTTACGACAAAAGTTTATATAACAAATGATGTTGTTTTGAGGTATTCTATCGATTTCAGAAGCTTGGTTGATTACTTTTTGAACATCCTGTATTCATGGGTTTGTAACAAAATGATTCAAATTATATAATGACATCTAGAAAACAATAGAAATAGTTTATACCACATTATGTGGTTTATACTAACAATATAATTACAGATATCTGTACAATCAGTAAAGAAATGTATCCTCTATTAAAACTAGTAAGTTGAGCTTTTGCTACTCTCCGGAAGATGGCAATGAGTGTCTACAGTGTTGCGATGATTCCATTCAATGGAAATTGTTTGTGAACGCGTCGAGAATTTTTTATTAAAAATATACACGTTTTCAAGACCGTTAAATTTTTGGAAAGGTGTACAAATATTGTACCTTAACAACTCTGCATTGTTCCTTAGAAAAGTCGTCTTTCACTTCGTGGGCAGTACAGGGTGGCCCATATTCGAGGCTGTTAGCGGTTTTTTCCCTATTTCCCGAAGAAGTACACAGAGAGTAACTAAGGTCAAAGTTTACAGACATATTTTATTCTGTAAACTTTGCTATGGTGTTTGGGGCTCGATTTTGAGCTAACTTTAATGGCGGAAATCGCATTCCGATATCTTCATTCGTGAGATACAGGTTGTTTCTCAGTTTTACCCATTTTCTGTCAAATCGCCTACGCAAATGACATTACAAATAGTATTTTTATAGATTTGATAGTTTTAACAACTATGATTACAAATTATCTTTCCACCTTTTAAAAAATGTAGAACAAAGTCAGAGGTATGCAACGAATTGGACTCAATTCACCGGGAGACTGTCGAAAATATCAAAAACTTGCAAGAGATATTTTCTTTCAAAAGAACTTTGGAATAATCTAAAAACGGTTTATTTTTTTTTAAACATCCATGGGCGTAAAAGTTTTAAAGAAAAAAGGGGTTGATGTCCCTTCTATCGACACCAATGTTAGCTTGAATTTCCGTAATTATTTCAATTCCATCTAACATAAATCACCGCCAAATTTGGAATAAAATTAAAAAATGCAAGTTATGCGACAAAAACATTTATTAAATAAAAATTTCAACGCCCTGTGTATCAGAAACTAAGCGCTTATGAGAAAATGTTCATAGTACAAAAAATATTTATTTTTCAAAATTCTATCGACTTCAATTTTCTGTATTTGAAACGGTTACACCCTATTGCTATTTAAAAAACATGTCTGTTATAACTCAAAAAAACGCTTTAGAAAAATAAATTTTTTTACACAAATAAATAATTGAGTTTCGTGTTCTAATTGATCTTTATAGCAAATAATCTACTAATTTTCAGGAAAAAATCCATAATATTCTGTTGGATTATTTTATCTTGTTGGGGCCGACTAGTGAAGGGTTATTTCATTTCATATAAAATCCTAGTCAGCCGACTGGCCGACTATTGAAATTATAGAAAAAATGTCTATAATTCTAGTTCGACCGTTTTCATATTTTCAGAAACGACAGCATATACTAAAATCTGTAGTCGGCCGCTTGAGATAGCCACCGACTATTATAGAATTTAATCAGCTCAAAATTAAATTGAGAAAAACTACTTCTTTGCTGGAATATCCACTAGAACCTTATCCTCAAACGATGGCCCATATCCTGTCAGCTGTGGTGTGACGTCAGACCGCATAAGTTTGCCACGAGTGAATACTAGTTTGTGTTTACGAATTAAAATACGATGTTATATTTATGTATGTTCTACCATGGAGAGTGAAAAGAAAAAGAGATAAGTATTATATTATATCTAAGTGTACAAATACAACAAAAACCTAGAAAAGTTAATATTGTGTCTAAAATTAGAAATATGTGGTGCATTGCTATGAAACGGAACGACTGAATCGTGAAATTATCGGAATCTACACGATTATTGCTGCCAAGATCAATTTAATGTAAATTTTCTCATTAAAACCAATGATTTGATATAATTTTCTCTGTATCACATAAAGTAATAAAGACATCTTCATCAGCAATAACGTTTATTACAACTATTTCCAACAGATATTTACAATGTAATTAAATCTCTAATAATAAAAAAAATAATCAAGCATTCTGAGACGAAAAATAATAGTTAATATTAAAATATGGCATAGATGTTTGTTTATATATTTTGAGGTTAGGTGTCTAAAAAATATTTGTGAATATGGATATCTAAGTACAGAAAAATGATAACAGTGGGACTAAACAAATTTATTGTAACGAGCAATGAATGAAACACCTTGTTGCTTTTGTACCCCTAATTTCAGCACTTATAAAAAATGAAATCAGTATTATTAGCAAAGAAACTACTCGGTACTCATCATGAATACATCGATTTTCGGTAAATTGTTGGCCTGAGTTTGCACAAAGCATCTGGCCGTCATTTTCACCACTTAGATAAATTAATGTATTCATTACTTTTACGTAAATAATAAATAAACACGAGATTTAACAGTTGTAAACTCAGGTACACTGTCAAAGCCAAAGTTGTGCGGTATGACGTCAGGACAATAGCGTAGCGCTCGTGATCACGTGGTTTTGCTTGCTTAAAACCAATACATATCGTGAAAATAAAATATCAATAACATTTCTAAAATGCATGCATCTTGCTTATTGTACAGGGTCATCATGCGAAAATGTCCTTTTTAACACGCTTTTATTAGCTTCACTTGTATGTAACATGTATCATGTTATCTCATAGAGTTTTTGAGATATTTGGATTTTGGTATTAAAATATCGTTAATGATTTAAACATAGTTGCCTTTGAAAAAAAAAAAAGGAGAAAGATTAATCATGACGGGTACTGATTTTTGAGGAACATAACTTTGACGAGTAAATTGCATCTTTATTTCAGAAATGGAGCTATTTTATTTTCAAAGGCAACCACGTTTAACAAATCATCAAAATTTCTGCGTCCAAAATTAATTAATGAAAGTTTTTACGCGTTTTTGATAACCTCGAAAATAACCAAGTTATTACAAAAAAGGACATTTTCGCGTGATGACCCTGTAGATAGGATCGATTAAAACATAAACAACCATAGGTGTATTAAAATGTCAAACCGTTATTATATAAAATTATATTTTTTATCAATAAATCTATTAAAATATAGTGTTAAATAGTTGAGTACTTCCCTGTGGGAATGATGGAACCAAATTTTAGTAGTAGGCGAGATATTTTTTATTTAAAAATATTTCTGTTACGTACTGCGTGAAAAAAGTAACCTGGGTGTATTGCAAATACACCATGAGAAGTTTTATTTAAATTTGAAAAAAATACACAGGGTGTACTAATTAAAAAAATATTGGTGTCAATTGTCAATCATCCGATGAACGGAACAATCTATTCAAAACGATTGTTCTGTTTATGTTTTTTGTATCTTCTATTGCATTGCAAGGATTTTTCCTAAACAATCGGGAAACGAAATATGCCCATTTACCAAAGAAAATTTAATCCCAATTAATCTAATAGCAGATTTTCTATGTCTCACTCAGTCTCTGTTGGCAAAGTAAAATATGAGGATTTTGTAACAGTATATAGAAGCTACTTGATTTCAAAAGCACAGGTAGACGCAGGTTGCACCCTACTGATATGACAATCTCCTGAATACACTCTTTGATTTTTTTGCCGTCAAGTGTTAATTTATTATCACTTTAAATGGGACAATGGTATATTCATGTTAAGACTCTTTTACTGTCAGTGGAAAGAAATTCAAATTTAAATTCAGATTTAAACTTATTTAGTTCAAATTCTTTACAATAATAGCATTTATTTTTATTATTAACTTTACCTGATTTCTCGAGGAAACAGTATTGTGTTCTATTTAATTATAATACATATATACATAGGTCCGGCATATGTATGGAATAATGCCTGTATTATTTTAAATATTTACTACAAGAAACCATCGAAAACCATTGCGATAAGAGGTTACAATTTTGCGAAATTAAGAGGAATATCAAACGGCTTAGAAGCAATAGGACATATCTGACGAATGATGACACACTTTACAGAAGACACAAAAAACTATATTAATAATTTTAACGTTCTTAATTCTTTTTTTTTTTCATGAATTCTTAAATTTTGTGGTTAGATACAAAAATGAGTTTTATAGACAAAAGCCTTTATCGATTTTTGTTTGCAGATACGTTTTATTGATAAAATGTAAGATAGGTCTTATTAGGTTTTATTTATGAAATGTCTAGGTGTACAAAAAATATAGCAATATATCAAAGCTATATAGAACATGAATAATTTGAAATTTAGAACTTATTCTACGATACAAAAAAAACTATTCATATAAGTTAGTTGGTCACAAAATGCATGTGTATTTATGGGCAACTGTTTCTTTAGGAATTGAAGATGTTTCCATTTTTTTCTGGTATTTTCAGTTTATTGGGGTGTAGCTTCTTAGGCTGCAATATACCAACAGATCTCTTCCGAGCTGGAATTTCTGTAAAAGTATCATCAAACATTAATAGTACTGTTGATTTCAATAAAAACTGGTACACTTTCTTTTAGCTATGTAAATCGTTCGTTCTTTGATTGATATTAATAATCTTACAAATGTCACTTTGACGTTAATCAGTGGCGTCATTATTAAAAATGGTTCGACATCTAATAGATGTTCAAAAATTTCGAATTGTTTCTAAATTGAAGATGGTTGGTCCATAAGAAGACTTGCTGCTGAATACAATGTGAGTAAAACCACGATAATGAGTGTTAAAAAACAATGGGAAACCAACCAAACGGTATCCCGTAAAGTTGGTTCCGGTAGGCCCAGAAAGAGCAATAATCAAGAAGATGAAAATCTTATAAATTACCTAAAGGAAAACCCTTTTCAGACTGCAGTAAATGCAATTTCAGAGACAAATTTCCCTGCTTCGGTATCTACTGCTTGCAGAAACTACAAAGCGACTTGAAGAGTTGTTCAGCAGCTAAAAAAATACAAACTTTCAGAAGAAAAGAAGCAGGGTAGGATTATTTTTGCACTCAACTATATAATCAATGAAGAAAACTTCTGGGGACAAGTCTTTTCTGACGAAAAGGTTTTTAAATCCTGTAACGATGGACATGTTCGCGTATATAGGCCTCCTTCCACTAGATACGACGAAAAATATACTTTCGATCCACAAATATCAGGCAGGTTTTCAGTCAATGTCTGGGCTTGGTTGAGCCTAAATGGGTTAGGTGTGTGTTGGAACAGTGGTGGTCATCTCAATTCCATTAAATATATTGAAATATTAGACAATATTATGTTGCCGTCAGTAATAGAGGTGTTTCCGGAAAATAATTTTATTTTCCAACAAGACAACATACATACGGCCCATCGTGTCAGGCAATGGTTTCTTAATAAAAACATAGAGTTGTTACCGTGGCCATCTAAAAGTCCGGATTTAAATCCAATTGAAAATGTATGGGGACTAATGGTGAAACATATAAGAAAATTAAATAACCATCCAAATAATGCTCAAGAATTGGAAGGGATAATTGAAGACGCTTGGGAGAACTTGTCGCAAGAAGTTGACCTTGCAAGAAATCTGATTTTGTCCATGCCTGCAAGACTTCAGGCAGTTTTAGACGCTAATGGAGCAATGACAAAATATTAGTTAATTCTGTATTACGTAATTGAAGTTCATTTATTTAATTTTTTTTATTGTATTTTTATGTTCAGTTTGCATTGTTTACATTTTTTTTAATCTCAAGTGGTATTTTTGTGTTCTTATTTTAAAAATAGAATTATCATTATTCAGTTAGTATTTTAATTATCCGTAACAAATATTATTTTTTTAAACAATAATATTGCAGGCTTGAAAATGTTTTGAAAAAGTTATTTTCTAATTATTTTTTAAAATTCCATTTGAATAAAATAAAAGAGAAAGGTTTAATAAGTTTAAAAACACAAAGAAAATCGATCTCCTCCAAAAAACCCATGTCCGGGGTAAATCACTTCTTCTCCACCCCCTCTCGACATGCCTGCATGGCTAGCCCTATTTACAGACATATGCACACAACTAAACTATTAAGATTTTCGATTACAAAAGTTGTACCAGTTTTTTTTGAAATCAAGTGTACATTACGCCAGATTTATATTTTAGCACTCTAATCTCAGTTATAGTTGGATCGTTCGCCTTCTTTCCAGTACGTATTGAATAGGATATTTTTAGGGAATCTTCATCAAAGTTTAGGAAAAATCGTGGGTAATATAAACTAAGGTCAGAGGAAAAGGTTAATTTCTGGCCTCTTCCGTTATACGCATGTAATCGCTTGGAAGGAAGATTTTGCGATTTTTAAGTCTTTTCTCAATGAGGCTGTGACTGTTGTCACACTCCATTTGTATATGACCTTTTTCAAGGTACTTTTGTTCCGCAGTAATGTAGTTCTTGTTTGAAAATTGCAGGAGAGCATTCGCTAACACAGCGTTTCTGTTTTAGTAGCATCAGCCGTCCGAGTATATTATAATAGGTAAAGTTTTGTTGGTGCAATGTGGAGATATGTAAGTGACTTATTATTAAAGATGTAAAAGTGGAAGCTGAAAGATCTCCTTCGCCCTCATGCCACCAATAATTTATACATTGATGAGTATTCAAATTATAGACTGTGAAATTATGTACTATTAATTTCATCTTGAAGTAAAGCGAACTTGCGGGCATCACGAGGCATTGTTTTACAGATTGTAAATCCATTGTAAAAGTGCCACAATCTCCCGCAGTTGCTCTTAATTTATCAGCTTCTTTCTCTTCTCGAGCTCTGCCCTCTCTTTGCACATGCAAATTGTACTCATCCTCAGTTACTTGTCCTACCTGGTACGAGCAATAAAAATCGCGCTGATCTTTACGGGTCTGTACAATGCAAGGTTGCCTTCCGGAAATGTCTCGTAAAAAAGACCAGCTGCTTAAAGGAGTGTAGATTTTTTCCTCGCAATATTTACAGTATTCTCTATATAGACTGAAACTGTGCTTCAATGTACTTTTTCGAAGATTCTTTCCGGCAGTAATGGGATTCCACACACGGAATATTTTCCAACCATTCTTTTAAAATATCTTTTCTTCTTCTGTGTTTCTTAGGGTTCTGTTTATCATTTATCCTGACTAGCAATTATTTTAGAACCAACACTTTTTTTATTTAACCATTTTCTAACCATTGTGTCCTTAAGTCCCAGTGTCTGCAAAAATATTTTTTTTACACACTATTTTCTACTCATTTTTTAGGTATAAGTAATATTGGCAAGAGAAATTTCGTCTTGATGGATCATTATATGTAGAGCTTCTCTTTTTTTTCGGTCTGTCAATCAAACATATTACATAAATACGTTTTTGATCCCAATTCATTAATTGCCAAAATGGTTCAAATATATTTAGCCTATTTTTATCAGAAAATTCGTAGCAATGTCTTTTTTTGATTGTCGACACATCGTTGAATTACAAATCGGTCCAATTTTTCTTGAATGTAAATTTTTCCTATACATTATAATGTCATTTCTATTTCTTGTATAACCCACGTATTTTCTCTTTCCATTTTTCTTTTTTTTGTTTGGTTTCGTTTCCGTTCACCTGCATCTGCTTTCCTATTTCTTTTCCTTCTCTCTAGATTTTCGTTTTCTTTATTTACATCATTTCTTGTTTCCAACTCATCGTTTTCATTTTCTTCCATAACTTCGTCAATTCCATTCTCTTCCATGCCAGATGAATAATCATCCTCTAGATCAAATCCAAGGACATAACTCTCATAACTATTTTCTATTTATTTTGTATGTTTTTCAGAATAATCCTTAATGTAAGTTAAAATCTATTCAATTGGGATACTATTATCAGTATTTTTCAGATTCACGGTATTATTTTCGGCAATAATTTTTTCAATATTTTCTAAACATTGATCACACGACCGTATTATGCTGTCATCGGCTAGGTAATTACTAGACGACAAATTATTTAATAGTGGAAGAAAAATTGTTTCACTTATTTGCAGGTCCTCATTTTCATTTAAAACTATGGCTTCTACAATCAACTGATCTACGTCAGGAATAATATTAGAGTCATCCTCATTTTTTTCTGCATAATGGGTTATTCCCTTTTCATAGATTTCAACCTCATTTTCTCTAGTAACATGTTCACTATCTTTTTCACTGATCTCTGTGTAAGGCGAAACAATGTTATTTGCTACTTCTATTATTCCAAATAAAACGTACTGTGCCGAATCTTGCTCAATTTATTGTTTCAAAATTTGCGTAATATAAAACAAATTACAGTGCAAATCCAGTAGATATTGACTCTAATTATCGTTCAATTTATTGCTTAATTTCTTGTGCAATATTTAGAGCAGTCTAAAACGGTCTTAAGAGGGGACTATACATTTAGAAACAACCCAATTTCAGAGTATGCCTTGGAGTATGGTTAATAATTTCTGTTTTACAAAAAATCCCCGTTGCTCGACCGAGGATCAAAACCGAGAAATAAAATGTTTTAATTTATATACAGCATATTTCAAAATTCCTCATACTGCTTTTCAGGTATTATTGAAATTTGATAAAAATTTAGACAATGTGATTGACTGTTAATAAGAATGACATAAATTCAGTGTATTTAGGTAGGTGGCGTCACAATTTTAGTATGATTAATGTGAGTTGGTGTTCTACGCAATCTTACACACCCTCAAAATATGCAAGGCACATCGAATTAGGTGGCCTATGTCTTCTAGAGATGTTGTGCCCAAGCACAGAATCATACTTTAAACTTGTGGCCCAAGCTATTTAAAATTCTTGTCGTAAGTGGTGAAGGTCCATTTGCTGGCATTGATAATCGACCTAGCCGTCATGTTCGATCGGCCACAGAGCAGGGGATGTATATGTACAATAGCAGTTACTACGTCAGTGACGAAGATTTTGGGTTTTTCAGAAAAATTTCATAAAGTTTTAATTTTATGACTCTGTTGTCATGCCATAACATGCTTCTTTTTAACACACTCCGTATACATATAATACACAAAACCAATATCTCCATTAAACTGTCGATGAACTACATAGGTATTTCATATTGTCGCTTTAATCTTTGTTCAATATATTTCAAAACAAATGTAACTCCATTGAACTTAAAAGCTTTTTAATTACGGCCACCCCGCCGCGCCTATAAATCTTTTATTTAAACATGGCACGTGGACACAAAACTCACCGAAACTATAATAAAAGCATTGTTGTCACCCCCACCACGCGTCTTTACCTCCCCTAAGACCGCACAGCGGGCTCGGGCTTTCAGAATAGTCTTCGCTGAATCCTCTATTCCAGCGCCAACGATTGGGTGGAGAGCTCGGTCGTTCTCTGCTAAAACCAAAACTTCACGTGTTCGCAGAAACTTACCTCATAAATTCACCGGACTAACAAATCAAAACAATCTGTTGAAATTTTAATGTAACGTTGCTGGAACTGTCACTGTAAATTAAGTAGGCTATAAAAACAAAAGAATCACGTCTGACAAAAATGTGCTTGTCTCGTCTGTTAGTTTTTGTGTGTCTGTTCGCTGTTTTTTGTGATGTCGTTTTTTGTGGTAGTTGTAGAGAGGCAAAATTGTGCTGTACCGGGCGGGATTCGTCGTGTGTTGTACAAAAAGCTCCGATTAACGCGATTATCGAAGATTTGAGCGATAAACCGTGTTACTGTGATCATGCCTGCCTCAAATTGGGGGATTGCTGTGCTGATTTTAAAGAAGCTTGTGGAGGTAAGTGCTCGACTTGGTATTTATTTGATTACCTAAAAGTCCAACTCACATTTTTCAGTTTATTATTGTTTATAAATATGTAGTAGTTGACTTTTATATTCGAAATTTTACTGCCAAAAGCGAGGTCGAGCGTAAAAACTTGTTTCATTTCTAATTTGATCCTAATGAGAATAATTTCCCGGTCAACGATATTGGTTACGTTTTATTTTGCTGGTTCAAGTCGGTTTTAAGCAAAATTCGTGACGAATTTTGTTATAAGAAAAATCTTAATTGTTTAAAAAGCTGTTTGTCAATAAATACTATAGAAATATCAATTGAGTAAATTATTTATTATTACAACAGATAAAGTTTATTTCAAGCTTATTTGCAACATAAAAAACGTGGGTACCTTTGATGGTGGTAAACGCCGACGTTTTTTATGTTGCAGATATGTTTGAACTGAATTTTACATACATACAACTGTAGTTAACTAATATCTATATGTTTTAAAGGCATAAACGATAGCCGGCCAAATAAAATATTTGTAAGATTTTAATCTTGTTAAACTAGTCCACATCAATAGACTATTCTTCGGTTATTCGTTATTTTCGTAATTATTGGAGATGACAGGTAAGCTTGGAAATTAGCAGAAGGGTTCCCAAACTGAAGTGCCCGGAAATGTCAGAGAAGACAATGTACCTAGTAAAAAAAAAGGCCTTGGAAAGTTGTGGAATTTCATTGTTAATTTTTTTTTTTTTAGAAAACATAATAATCAATTCTTTTGTCATGGAATATTATATCTGCAATGAAAATTCATAATAATTATTTTTACGGGGTCCCAACCTGGCACACTTCAAATCGCTGTAGAGTTTTAGTTTGCCTGACGATGACGTACCGATCTTGGTCAATTACTCCGGAAACATACGTACACAAGAGTAATGACCACTTAATTTGCTTAAGTTAACTAGAGGTCAACGCACATAATCCAAAATATGTACATATTAAACACATAATTTTAATTTAATATGCTGCTCATGTCAACATGAATATATTGTTATTTTTATTACTTTTTTATACTCTCAGTTACATTGAATATTAAACAATGTAAAAAAAACATAAACAAACGGTGATGGGTCGAAACAGGCAAATCGCCTGGCAGGAATAGTTTCTGTTTTATTTAGGTACATTAAGGGTGTTAAAGTCGAAATACATAGTTTTTTTCTCAATAATGTAAATTAGCCGCTAGATATTTGTATTTTGTATATCATTTACATTAATCTACTCTGAGTCTCAATACCTTCAGTCCGGCTCTGTTCACATTGAATAACGAGCTTTTTTGGCATGTATTGTGATGTTTTCAGCGGACTGTTATGTCTCCACTACCAAAAACAGAAAATATGGAAGATTTTCTTGACCATTTGAACAAAATTCTAACGCATTGTGAGATGTACACATTGGTTTTTCATTTATATAATTTGGATTTTTAGTATTTAAGGAAATTGAAATAGTGTATAATTTTTTAACGGTGCCCTCTTAGTTCGATCTTGAGAGAAGTACATTTAAGTAAAGATGTTTTTCATTTTTAAAATAGATGTATGGATATATAGATTACTGCTGGGCATAATCGAATGATTTCAATAATCGAATAACGGCTATTCGATTTAGCAATCGAATGATCATTCGAATTATGGTTAGAGCTCGAGAAGTGAGAAAACCGACATCAATGGCTTGGATCGGCGACATTCAGGAACTATAGTCGTAATTATTCATAATTATAAATAATCGACTTGGCTGGCAGTTGATTATTATTTCTATACAATTCTCAGTTATAAACTATAAATTTTAACGTAAATCAATCCGTTTCTGTACTCAAGACAATCCATCTTCTAATGGCATCAGCCAATAGCCATCTATATTCCGCAGATCAACACAATCAAAACGCCGCTGACGGTAAACAATCAAACTCAACAATCTTAATGTGAGTTTAAGTGCACTAGTACTCGCATCGTATCTCATCGCTCGAATCACGTATTTGAAATTTCAATGATGAGCTGCTGAAACGAATGACGATTATTCAATCAGCAGTCGGCGGCACCACTCTTCGAGAAGTAAGTCATTCGAATTCTCATGACAAGAGTATTCGAGATACCTGGAGATATTTCAATAATCGAATGATCGATTATTTTTCATTCGAATTATTCCAGCACTAATATAGATAGATAATTTTATTCACCATAATAAAATTTTGTACATTTGGCAAGTCATTGTACAAACTTATAGAAAAGGATATAAAAACAACATAATGGTACGTACTACTTAACTATTGTAGCTTGACACTTGGCGTTACAGAGAGAGAAAAATATCGCTAGTTTGGGACAGAGATAAACTAAACTGCTTTACATTGAAAGGACGGGGTTTAGACCACTGCGGATCCATACTCAAGTGCCAAGTTAGAATCGTTCAATAGTACTTACTCGTTCAAATAAATTGTCGATAAAGAAAAATAATCAAAAATAAATATGGTAAGACCAAGATAGAATTCATTACAACCGTTTTAGAACGCATACACTAATTAGGCCTTTCTAGAAACAGTTATTTGTAAGTATGGCTTTTATTTCAGATTTGAATTCTGTTAATGCAAGATGCTTAATATTTGTGGGAAACTATTGTACAAAGTAATACAGTCCGCGATCACTGGAAAGTTATTAATATTATTTTTAACATATAATAGGCACTTGTAAATATATATGCAAGGAAGGGAAGTATTTTCTTTTCGATACATTTTGGTTTACAAGTACTCCTTAGATTCACGTTAAAGATCAGTCTTATGATTATTTTTACAATAACAAAAATTCTGCCAAAGTCAGTGACCCTACCCTAGACCAGAATATTGAAGGATATGTGAAAATGCACTAATCCATGAGTCCTGATTTATTTAAATTTGATACGGTAAACCACGAGTTGTTGTTTAATAAAATGTTTGATTATGGTATAAGAGGAGTACCTAATTCTTGGACTAGATCCTATCTGAGTAATAGAACGCAGAGGGTTACACTAAATGTAGGTGGCAAAGTGTATCAGTCAGATGCTAAGTTGGTACCAACTAGAGTTCCTCAAGGTAGCACTTTGAGACCTCTTCTTTTTTTAATTTTCATAAATGATCTGCAAAGTCATTTAAAAGTAACAGAAGACTTCCATGTTACACAATTTGCCGATGACGTGCAGTTGCTTCGATGGCAGATAATATACATGAGCTGTCAAGTAAGGCTAACATGTGTACTTCGCCAATGACCAATTACTGCAGCAAATTCGGATTGAAACTTAATGGGACTAAAACGCAAATGTTGATGTTTACTAACAACACTCCCGATCTCAGTTTATTTGTAAAGATTGATAACTCATCAATAAGAAATAGTCAGTCTACAAAATTGTTAGGGTTAATTGTTGACAATAAATTAAATTGGCTTGAACACATTGAAGACTTGACAAAAAAAATGTCTGCTAGATGCTACGTTGTCTGGCAACTTCGTTCTTGTGTTAGCCTAGGAGTACTTAAAATGTATTATTTTGCACATGTACAGTCACTGTTAAATTATGGTATTCTCTGCTGGGGAAACTCTAGCAAAATCAATGATCTTTTTATTATGCAAAAAAAATAATTAGGACTATGCAGTTCAAACATTCAACACATTCATGTAGAGAATTGTTTGTTGTACTTGGAATACTTACAGTACCTGCATTATACATTTTATCATGTTGCCTGTTTGTCAAAACCAACATACCAAACCAACAATTTACCCAGTTCTCTGATCGCAATATACACTAAAGCTTAAGACATACGAACAATGTTTTGGTACCAAAACATAAACTCTCCGTTGTCAGTAATGGAGTCACGGTTATGCCCATTAAGATATACAATCATCTCCCTCGTTGCCTTAAGGAAGTTACTAGCTTAAAATTGGTTAAATAAAATTAAAAGAAATATTGGTACAAGAAGCGATTTATTCCTTGCAATAATTTTTTGACATGACCTTTTGAGTTTGGTGTACCTATTATAGTATTATGTTTGTATTTGTGTTTTTTTTTTATGTTTTATATATAACTATTTGTTTTATTAATCTGTTTTTTCGTTGTACTTACACTTTATGTTGACTTGGTTATCAAATCATCTTTTGTTTGATAGCTCTTTATATCTGTATATTGGCGACTTTTATATACATGTAATGCATGTCTACTTAAATAAAGAATATATTATTATTATTATCATTTAAAAGTAAAATTTACTGTAGTTTTTAATTAAAGTATGCATGTATGCCTTCTTTAACATTTCGCACACATGATCAAAATGAGGTTTCCGTGTCTGTGTCATCAGTATATCTAGTTTGTTTTTGTTTGATTATCAAAAGAAAGCAAGATATCTGCTAAAGATAATCATTTAAAAATGTGTTTTTCTTTCGGTGTAAAGATATTACGTTGACACCAGTCACTAACATTATGAAGTATAGGTTTTACCATAGATAAGATAATAATATTATAATATATTTTCTATGGATTTTACTTTAAAATTCATTTTTTTTTTTTTGGCAGAATCAGCGACTATTATGGAACAAATTTCATCAGCGTACATAACTGTCAGTGTCTTTGATGAGATTAGGTAAATCATTAATAAATGTCATGAGTAATAATGGCCCTAAAAATAAAACCTTGTGGAACTTCCAAATTAACTATATTCCACATAATCCACATTACTATATTTGATATTTGTATTTTTATCCATATAGGAACATATTCACAGTAGTAGATGATCGTTACTGCCAAGGTTTAATAAATTTAATTGAAGGGATGGTCTTATCTACGATGTCAAAAACTTTACTCGTAGACAAGTCGAGTAATATAATTACTTCACCCAAGCAACATTCTGACGACGAACCGACGTTGCTGTTTGCAACTAAAAGTCGGTGTGCGACGTACACAAAACGTCGGGCTGACCCATATTTGTACTAATCTGGTCAATAAAAAATGAGTTGATTCGACGAAGAGGACCGACTTTAGTTGTTGTGATTACCGACCAAATGTTCACCAAATTTTACGTCGGCTTAAGTTGGTTGTCAGACTATTACCAACCTTATTTAAAATTTGCCCTTAATCTGACCTACAAAAGGCGGGTGTAGGTAGTGAAACTAAGCAATTTTGTATACTATTCTATTTGTCGTACCTATCTATTTATATAAAATGGATAAGGCGTGTTTATCATTGAGTACGTATTATATACAAAATATTTCGAATAAAATTTTAATAAATCTGGTGGGGTAAAAACTGAAACGAAAGAAATTTTATTGATACATATATATAAAGTAGGTCGAAAATATGGTGAACCCATAAGCATAATGTTTATTTTAAGAACGAAAGTACTATTTTTATTTTTTTACTTTCAAAAAATATTTTCCCTTTCCAAAGAAAGCGCAGTTGAAATATTGTTTAATTAATTTTGTGTATTTAAAGTAATTTTACACATAATCAACATGGCCGCCTATTATTTACTTCTGTGGAACCAGAAAATATGGCGAAGGCGGAAATAAGTGCAACTATTTTTACTAACAGTGACGTCACGGTTAAATAATTTTACCTGCAGCAACTTTTAGTAGGCTTTGGTGCAGAAATCTGCACTAACACTAATGTTCATTCCAAACAATCGCGATAATATCGACGTCTGTTGCAGTTGGTGTATAAATCTTTACTAAATATCTACCAATACCTGAATTATCGACATTAATTTTGAGGTTATGTTAGACCAAGGCCCAAAAGCCTAACACCAACGTCCAGCCGACGTTGCTAGATGACTACGTCAGGCAGCAACGTCTAACTAAGGTTGGAATATTACCCAAAAATTACCTAAATCTACTTAATCAGTACCAACGTTTAACCAACGTTGGATAATAATCTAAAAACACACTCAACGTATTAAGTAGATTTCTGACATCAAACCAACGTTGGTAAATGTGCTAGATGTAAATAGTAGGTTTGCGAGGTTCAAGCTACGTTGCTCCGACGTTGTATCATAACTATAAAATTTAAGACACTACTTGACTATTATTTGTAATAATTCTGACCTTATAATTAGTAAAAAGTAGTCGGTAGTCGGTAAAATATTACTTGGGATGAATGTAGCTACCTATCAAATCGGTTACCAACGTTATACCGAAGTAGGTGTATTACCGAAAAATTAATCGGAGCTACTTAAGTTAGTCATTAACGTCTAACCAACGTTGGTTAATAACTAAAAAGGACCAAACCTATTAAGCCACTAACCAACGTCTAACCAACGTTGGCAAGTGTTCCATAACAAACTTGACCTATTCAGTTCGTCACCAACGTCTGCCCAACGTTGGTAGTTTACTCAAAATTTAACCATACCTATTTTAGTCAGCTGTCAATGTCTAACCAACGTTGGTAAGTTATTAAAAATATAACCATACCTATTTTAGTCAGTTATCAACGTCTCATCAACGTTGGATAATGACTTGAAAACATATCAAACCTTATTAAGTCGTTTTCTAACGGCAAATCAACGTTGGTAAATCGTCCAGATTTAAGCAGTAGGTTTGCGAGGTCGACGCAATATTTGGTTCGACGTCGTATTATAACTACAAAATTTAAGTTATTACTCGACTACTATTTGTAATAATTCTGACGTCGGAATTGTGAAAAAGTAGTCGGTAGTTGGTAAAATGTTGCTTGGACATACTTGCCATCATCTATATTACTGTAAACATAATCTAAAAATTGACTAGATGCGGTCTCTATGGAACTTACTAGTCTAAAGCCATATTGGAATTCAGTGAGCAGCCCTCTTTTTTCAACATTTTAAAATACGATCATAAGCTACTCTTTTAAGAATACATTGAATTGGTGAATTTGTCTATAATTCTCAATATTATCAATATCTCCTTGTCTAAAAAAGGAATGACGGATGCCATTTTATATTACTAAAATGCCACTAACTAGTGCTGGAGGTTAGGCTCCTACATACGGTATACGTCTTTATCACTTACGACTTTATTATTGAGTTATTCTTGAATTTGACCAATAAACTCTAATTGGTAAGTTCAAGGGTTACCTATACCTTTCAGCTGATTGTTGATATTGAGAAATTTGTTACTTTCGATATTGCAGATACAAACAAAAGTTTGTATTTCCCCTATTGGTAATTTTTCATTTGGCAAAGGTGTTGACGACAGAAAAATGAAACACAATATTTTATCCAATATTTGCGCCGTACCACATTGCATAAATCATGATTCCCACAACATTTGCTTGCAGTAAAGTTTAATTTATATAGCACCAAGTTGTGTATGCAGTACATAATCAGTTTTATCTCGTGGAGCCCGCAACAAATGGTGTATGTATTTATATGCATTCACTTTCAATGGGAGTAAAAATAGAAAAAATAATACCCGTAGTCGTTTATATATTCATAGCCATTCGCATTGGAACGCCGGCCATGCCAGTGACGGAGATTAGGCGTACTCAAAGAAAAAAGCAGCGAAAGTGTAAGGGTAAAAGAAATGTGGAGGATTGGTCGTGAATCTAATTTTATAGCATGTTTATCGCTAACTTTTGATTGCTAGGAACATGTTCCAATCTCAACAAATCTCACTCTAGATTAACGGCAGATTTATCTTAAATTGCTTGTTACTAAAACAATAATAACTAGTATTAAAACATTTGCCACCTTCCAGCCGCAAACATTGGTCATCCACGCTAATTCAGACGTATTTGTCATTCAGTCCAGAATAGAAGAATTTTTTGTTTAATACTGTCACATCTCTGTGATAAATGTTTTTTCTTAGTGTCATTTCCAATGGCACCTGAATATTTCTATACTGCCTACTACTACACATTTGTTAAAATTGTCTTAATAGTGGATTATCTGTAATATTACCATTCACACACTTTGTATGACTGTCTGAGGAAATGTGTCTTAATTTTTGTTTTAACGTTGCACGAAAGTACTTTTTTACAGCTTGTGCAATGTAATTCTGTACCATAATTGGGAAACGTCGAATATCTTAGTTAAATTAGTTACTGTAAATATGGAAAAGTTAACATTATTAAAGTGAGCTATGAAAATGACAACTGTTATGTTCGATAAGTGACATTTCTTTAATGAAATAATCAAATAAATGATTTACAGTGAGGAAGAGAACATCAAAGATTTATACAAAATAGATAACAAAGATTTATTTAGGAAATTTAAATATAAATAAATGATAACTCATAAAAGATGTTCGATGTGTCCACCATTATTGTCAATGCATAATTGATAACGTCTTCTTGTATTTATAATTGCACCGGAAATGGCTTCATTATTTACATTCAGATTGTTTATTTCAAGTTGAATCCTATATTAATACTATTATTATTATTATTGACAATGTCTTTTAGCAATCCACAGAAAAAATGAATCCATAGGGGGTTAAATCCGGACCGCTAGGTGGCCATTTAATAGATCCATTATTTCCTATCTATATTGGGAATACATTAATCAAATAATCTCGAACGAGTAGGACACTATGCGGAGTTGCCCCATCCTGCATCCAAATCATATCATCAAGTTCAGCTTCCGGAAAATTATGCAAAAGATTATTTTCTGCTCAAATAGGTAATTCCAGTTAAATGTATAATCATAAAAACATAGGCCCAACAATTTTGTTTCTGAAAATTCCACACCAAACGCTAAAAGTTTTTCTTCCTGATTTTTTTATTTGTTTTACCAACCTTTTTCTGTTGTGCTTGTTTTCCCGCGACGTTCGATTTTTCTTATTAAAAACTCCTGCCGTAGAAAAGGATGATTCATCAATCCATAATATTTTTAGTAAAAAAATCGGGATCTTCATCCAATTTTTGAATCATCTGGCGGCAAAAGTCCAGCCTTTTCCTTTTATAAGCCTCTGTTAAAAGTTGTACGGGTAAAATTTTATATGGTCTGTAGCTGTTATTTTTCAACGTACGTTGGATTTTGGAATAACTTTTACCTAATTGATCGACTGTATTATTTATACTACCTTCAGAATTTTCTCAAAAATAATACAATATTTCAAAAATATCTATCGCGAATAAATATGGATGAGCTTACCTTCGAAATGAAGCAGTATATCTAGCTGTTCTTCCTGGTTTGCTTGAACTACACGCTTTTTTTCTACTAAAACTGGAGGTATTATTTACCTTTCGGTAAATATTTTTGAACGTATTTTCTGATGGTGTTGGATGATTTGGATACAACACCCTATATGCTTTTTTTGCTGCACGTTTATTTTTGTTATTTTGTATAAAACAAGTAAATATTTGGACTTTTTCTTCCTCACTGTAAACCATTTTGATTATTTCATTACAGAAATATCACTTCAAACATCAAACATAATAGTTGTCATTTTCATAGCTCACTTTAATAATGTTAACTTTTTCATATTTACAGTAACTAGTTTAACTAAGATATTCGACGTTTAATAACTCAAAAACGGTATACGGTAGGTAAAATTTAATAATATACAGGGTATTCCATTAATAAAATATATTATTTTTTTGTAACCCCTGAAATCTGCACGCTACTGTCCTTGTGATAGCATTTTAACAAAATTCAGTCATAACCACACAACTTTTATTTAAAACTTCTTTTTCTATATGCAATAATAACGATGAGAAGGGGTGGGTAATTTATAATCAATAACTCTGTACGTACAAGAAATGTTCGTTTTTCAATCCTGCATCACATCGTCCAAAAATATATAGGATGTTCCATTTGAAAAAATTGAGAAAATTCAGTTCAAAAAGTTGTAAATTTAAAAATCCTTTTTGGCCACCCTGTATACTTTTAGGAAGTGAAAATGGCTGAGTCTTATCACATAGATGTCTCATAACTGGTACTAATATATTTTTTCTTAAAATCGATAATTGTGACTGTAGTGATTTTTTTTAATATACACGTGTAAATGGTATAATTTCAACAAAAAAAAAAACCATTACATCCAAGTGGTTGGGTTGAGTCAATAATAATATAGGAGTGGAAGGAGGCCAGAAAGAGGTTTCAAAAGTTCTGATATACATAGCATTCTAATTAAAAAAAAATGTTAGTTGACCCTGTAGAATCGTCTTGGCTCACCCTGTATATATAATAAATAATTTCCGGTTATAGACGTTTTTGATTAGTTTATTTATGTTTTTAAATCAAGTTTCTAGCTATCATAGAACTCAACATATAGAAGTCGGACTCACTATTGCTCCACCCTATATATCTTTAATTATTGAAAACACCTATCGCAGATCGGTAATGTTCAGTCGTTGTGCATTTGTCCTTCGATCATAAACACTGATCGAAGCATTTGTCCATGATATCGTGTATTGTCAAATTTTTATGTATATGTCACTATTCTTTGGGTATGTAATCTAATATTAATACCGAGGATCGTCTCATACTTTGTATTCATCCTTCTTGTTTGGTAATATGAAACAGTTCATTAAATATTTATTAGTCAACATATTTTGTTGTAAATTAAATTGTCATTCACTTATTGAATGTACGAGACATAATTTTAAAGGACAGTTCGCAGTTCCCCAAGTGATCGGAATTTCCCAAGCCGAATATTTTTGTGAGCGTAACAAATTTAGTGTAATAAGATCAAGAAGTTGTTACGAAATATAAATACATTTATGGTTTTTTATTTGAATTACTTTTTTTCTCGAGTTTCTTGCTTCCTTGAAATTCTACCACTTTGAAGATGTTGGTTATAATTATATAATATTACATAAAGATCTTTGATATATTAATCTGCTATTAGAAACCAGCACATTTCAAACGTAAAACATGGAATAATATGTAATATAAACAATTTGTATATTTTTTATTACTTGAGAGTTCACCAATTGGATCCTTGAACAACAAGAAGTGAATGCCGATTTTGCGGACAAAATCGTTTTCAGTGATAAGGCCCATTTTCACTTCGATTGCTTCGTTGATAGGTAAAACTGCCGCATTTGGGGATCAGAAAATCCACGAATGATTTATGAGAAAGCAATGAATCCAAAACGTATCGCTGTTTGGTGTGCATTGTGGTCTGGAGGAATCATTGGGCCGTTTTTCGAAGACGAGACAAGATATGCGGTAACGGTGAATGCCGAACGTTATCGTGCTATGATAACCCAGTTTTTTGTGCCTCAATTTGAAGATATTGCTCTCGACGTGGATGGTGCCACTTGCTATATCGCCCATGAAACATTGACGGTCTTGCATGAGTCTTTTCCTGGTCGTGTCACCTCTTGGTTTGGTGACAAGAATTGGCCGCCACGCTCTTGCGATTTAACACCTTCGGACTTTTGGCTGTGGGGGTTATCTGAAGTCACAGGTTTATGACAACAAGCCCGCGATCAACGAAGCATTGAAGATCAAAATTAGATGCTATATCAACGAAATACCGCCACATATATGCAATACCGTTATTCAAAATTTCGTCAAAAGAATACGCATGTGCCAGCAAAGCCTTGACGGCCATATACTAGATGTGTTATTCCATATATAACTCCCAAATGTCATTATAACTCAATAATATTTTATTTATTTATTTATTTTTTATTTATTTAACTACAGTATCCCACAGTAAATTACCAATTACGGGATAGGAACACAAACTATAAACAAAATAGTGCGGCAAAATATCTGCCGAATAGTTACACAATATTCAACATTTAAATACATTATTTTAAAAAACATAGTTTTAAAATAGCAGTATATAACATAATAACAGAAATGATTGACAGACAAAATTAGAGAAAAAAAAATTATAAAACAATTAAATTAACACAAAGTGACTAGAAGCTAATAATAATAAAAAAAGAAATTTCGTGAGGTAATAATTATTTTAATCAATACTTACTTTGATATGGTACATATATTTATGTTGTAAGTGATTTATTTTTTCTTTCTCTTATTTATTCACCTGCTTCCTATATGCGACGCCTCTGGCAGAACAAATTAGATTGCACAGCTAGCGAATGGCCGCCGTTTAATACCCTGCCACAAGTTTAAGATGTTAGGATCCCGGCTCACTAGTAAACACTGTTATTTTATCACACAAACTGACTGCGGCTACACTGATTTGTGAACCGATTTGCCCATTCATAAATACGTTCTCAAGGTAAAAGCTACTACTGCCGTATACTTAACTAATAACAAATGTTCCCTTGCGAAGACCCATTTTTGACATCATAACTCGCGATATCCCAACTCTAATTATTGTTTATAAAGAGTTTTATTTTAAAAAAGCTGTGCGCCGCCGATGACGGTGCCTCCTTCCAGCGAGGATCTTCGACCCAGTCAGAATTACAATGCGAGCATGACAGTAAATTAATAAGTGTCTCAGAGATGCATTTTAACTAAACTCATGTTTTGAATAATAAATTTAACTATTATAATGCACGTTGTGAAGGGACAGCGGCTTGGACATCGACGTCATTTATAACAAGTAATGTTGAATAACGACGTACCTTCGTCAAAATCCTCCCACGCTTCTTGATTGGTGTCATTCAAAGGAAAATGATAATATGTGAGCCCTTTCAATGGTGGAAAATATGTCATCGTAGTCTCCTGTTCTGTCGCGGACTACGAAATGAAGATTACGAGCCATAGATGGCTAACCATATTTAGTTAGAAAGATTTGTAATTCGATAAACTTTAAAAATATCGTCGAAATCTCAGATGTCGAAATAGTATGGGTGATAGTCGCCAAGACGCTGGTTTCGTCGATTGTTATTTAATTCCTCTCCTTTTCTACGCATAGCGCAACACAAGATATAAAACAGAAAAATCCGAACAGTTACCGTCAACTCTGAACTGAACATTATTTATCCATGTTATAGTTTTTTCTGCTACCAGAACTGGAAACACAGAATGAAAGGTATCTGTATTTCCAACAAGATGGTGCCACATGTCATACAGCGCAACGACACATGGAAGTGGGGTTATTTTACACATTATTGATTTAGTACTGGCAAATAAATGTAACGCTCGTCATAGATATATGCACGTAAACACTATATGCGCATATGCAGCAGATATAATCGACATCTCTGCGAGCCGTATTCCAGTCTGCAGTAAGCAAGTATTTCGTCGCGACTATATAAATTGATAAAAATAAAAATGCCACGTCGGCGTCGTGTCCGTTTAAGATTTGCATCTTCCATTTTTAAGCATATAGACAAATACAAGATCTAAAATGTAATAGCATGTCGATCTCGTGTCGGGTATGCAATGTAACGCTGGTATCAAAAACATTTACGAAATAAAAAAAAGTTTTTGTATGCAACATTTTTATGCGACATTATAGAACTCACCCTGTATTTATCCTATCCAGTAAATTGGTGTCCCGTTGTTTGGTGTACACTGTACAAGCAGCCAAATTTAATACGAAGTTCATCACATGCTTTAACTTCGAACATGGTTTTCTTTATTTGTATTTGCTTCTAACAACTGGGAACTATATAGAAACTAGTGAATGCTCTATGTGGAATTATTAGTTTTTCCGATCCCAGTCCCGTTGACAGGCATGTCAAACGCTCGGATATTATTTAAAAAGTATCCGGCATTACCCACAACTTTTGTGGGAATGCCGACGAATTCAATTTTAGTTATTAACGCAAACCATGCTTGCAAAACTATGGCCGACAAAGCGATTCAATTACGTATCCTGCAACATATTTTTATCACATAGTTCCATGCGCGAATTAAAAACGATTTTGTTGAATTGGAATTTTTCGAGGAATACATATCTATATTAATGGATATGATACAGGGGACAACCAGGTCTACAACGGAGAAATTTATGTGTAGGACAGTCGTAAAGTCAACCATAAATACACAAAGAAAAATGTTTATTGCTGGTAAATATATATTTATGACTCCTTAATAAAAAAATTTAGCTAAATATGGAACAAGAAGCAAAGCTATTAGCGATTAATAAAAGAAGATGTCTGATAATGTACATTTGGGACAAATATACAAGGCGTGATCAAAATTAAATATTACTGGCAAATAAACTGTTTAATCAACAAAATATTAATGAATAATGAACTAAACATTTGTCTCTAATATTCAATTTATTAGTGACATAATTGTATATACTCGTGATTACAACGTTTTTTATTTCTGCTAAATAAGTAAACCAATAACACTAAAAACAGTGTTTTCGTAACTAATGTTATTGGAGCCACTAATGCCCGATTTATTACCAGCAATTATATAGAAATATTGGTACTACTTTTAAATATTTAATGTTTATTATATTCGTTAGTTATGACAAGTAGATTTATGATTTATTATAAACATATTGTTTATTTAGAAGAAAAATATTATTATTACTCACAAACATTTTTTTAGTAAAACAGGATATATTTGTAGCAAACAAAAACAGCAATTTGCTTTACAAATCTACATGTTAATCCCACAATCTCCGTTATTAGTAATTATTAAATTGGAATAGCAATGTATATTTGCCATTAATAATCATATTTTAACCATTAATACATCTTTTTAAATCATAGTATCACTGGTATTTGCACTAGAAAACTTGTGTTAAATGAAATTTTTATTTGGAATTATTGGTGGACTTTATTATTACTAAACAAAAAAGCATTTCCTATTAATAAAAAAGTGTCAAATATAAAGTTTATTTGTGCCATTTTTCTCTGTGTACAGTTTCGTGGATTCACAACAATTTCATCGCCTGTTTCATTTGTTTCTCTACAAAATTGGTTGGCTTGTTCTTTTTGACTTTTGAATATTCAGTGTTCTGAAATTGTAAACTATTTTGCTCAATTTTGCTTAAAGAAATGCAAAACATGACTCTCGAAAGGAAGGAAGGGCAATGAAAATATTCCTAGTTTTGAATTTAGGGTTTCATTTTTTAGACACGTGTAAAACCTGGTGTTCCACAGCTATTTACTCACCCAGTATATTTCTGTAATTTTTGTAATAGTCTTTAAATTGATGGGCTTGTCAAATCGATTGAATGGTCGTATTCCTCCACATCGGGTTCTATCACGGGTTTTATCCTTCCAGATTAACAATAGCTTTTGTTGGATTCGTTAGCAAATACCAAGACGTTTGAATAGTGCTACGCCGTAGCTTATAGCGGTAAGGCATGGATTATAAATCAGCAAACAAAACAGCATCTGAGCCGTGTAGCGTGTCACGTGTTGCGATTACCTCGCATTTCTGGAGTGCATCATCTAAACACCGCAGATTTGCATCGAATGTGGTGGATTTTCCCAACATTGCATAAGGCACTCGTAGTTGATTGTTCAATCAATGGTATTTAGGGACTCGTTTAGACCAGTACAATTATTAGAGCAAATAATATTCCGTAATATCGAATCTTCAGGATC
This sequence comes from Rhamnusium bicolor, assembly GCA_029963845.1. Lineage (NCBI taxonomy): Eukaryota > Metazoa > Arthropoda > Insecta > Coleoptera > Cerambycidae > Rhamnusium > Rhamnusium bicolor. The sequence continues at coordinate 526,304 of JANEYF010003374.1, read as the reverse complement.
CTAATTTAATCTCGTATATTTTTACTCATAAGCCAGTTTGGCTGCGTTAATTATTTTATTACATAGGACAGACGAGGAGGATGTGGAGGAGTAGTCTTAGCAAAGATAATAAGCTCAGTTATTGTTATCATAGTAATTCCTAGTTTTCTGTAGTAATTTTTCAATGGTTTGTATATAAACTAAACATGGTAGGTGGCAAAACGAAATTTTACATCGAATAATTGATTGGCCAACGACTTTTACAGGAACTGTTAAGTTGATAAAATATTAATTTGCACAATGCTTAAATGTATAAATTGTCTGAAGATTATGAAAATAATGGGCGAAACTTAATAAGCGACCTGTGTTTACATACGACGTAGTAAATAAATTCAATCATGGAAGGATAATATCGTTAAAATGACCTAAATCAAATCTGTTTCTCAAACACTTTCCGTGCCGTCGTGAAGTAATCGTCCATTTATAATTTGAGCCCCTCTGAAATGTGGTTCCGCATTTCTTGATTAAAACGGTTTTAATAAATCAAAGTACCTCAATAAAAGAGAACACTCAAAGTAAAAACCTCTGGAAACGCGAAATAAATGGAGGTCTATAACTTTTAAAAGTTTTTAGATACCTGCATTGCTTTCAGCAGACAGGGCCGAATTCAGGGGATAGTTTACACAAATAAAGCAGTTTGAAATAAAGTAGGTTGAGTAGGCTTTGGAACAAAATGTAAATTTGGTTAAGTATAGATATGGAAAACCGATTAAGTAGCGAACTTTAAATGTCACTCTCTTTTCAATACTGACCAAAGGCATCGGATTGCCGTGCAGTAAAGATGCAGCTCAGGTCAATGACATAACCTCACTGGCAACGACTGTGACAGTCTGTAGTTATTTTCTAATTAAACTAATAAATGACGAAAATATCAATATAGAGAAACGAGGGCGTATTACGTGGGTAACTGGATTTAGCTGCCTATGGTCTGATAATAACTTGGCATGAATAAATCCTTGTGTAATTTCTATAAATTTGCACTCTGTTCATTTATGCGGGTTAATCTTTAAAATTGCCGTTCACATATCGAGCCGTCCCTGTATTGAGTGGCATAATGTTTACACTTAACTGTTGAATATTTTCTGGTCTCATCTTAGTAATGGAAGATTGTTCTTTGTGCTGAACCCTTTGTCTTTTTTTTCTGTCTCTCCCGTTTGGCACAGGCAGTAAGCAAATGAAAGAAGTTTTAAAAAACAAATGCATACAACAGTGATGTTGACAATCCTCGTTACACGTTCCAATGCAGATGTACCGCGGTTTATAATGCGAATATCAGCATACGAGGAATGACAATTACATATTCGAGTAAAAAATAAGTGATGAGTAAACCTGCTATTAATAGTTGATTATTGTTTTTTTAGGGGTGTCGTATTTAATTTCTTTTTTCGCCACTAAAGAACTAAAAATTATTATTATTAAAGCAGGCTCGTTGTAATGAAATCTATTGTGCATTGGTGAGGGCATGGTGTAACTTACAAAGACTTAACTCTTATATCATGTCCATCAACAGTTGTTTATGGTACTGATCGCTGAGAATATGTTGAATTGCGTAGTTGTTGGATTCATTGGCAAATAACTATGTTGTACTTACCCCCTTTAAGGGGTTGTAGCTCCCCTTATGAGTTGCTTTAAGGTACATGTTTATATACAAAACTAAAATTACTTTTGCTAGTTCTATCACCTTTGAAGGGAAAGTACTTAATTATGGGACACCCTGTATATTGTTTATTGACAAGCATATAAGGTAGCATGCGTTAAGAATTTTTCACACGCTATGGGTAATCAGTAATTTTCAAGCGTTAGTAGTAGCGCATTTTTAAACACTCTTCAAAGCAGTCGTGGAAAAAAACTGTGTGCTCTCCTGTAAGAAAATGATTTTGTACAGACTTAGTTCTAGTTTTGTATCAAAGCGATGTAAGAAAAAATGAGGGCGTAAAGATTAAAATATTCACCCCGTACGTAAATTTATTATTATCAAACCTTGTCGCCGAAGAAACCTGATGCTGCCCTATTATCTGAATTAAAACTCATCCCCATCTCCTTTCTTTGCACATAATATTTGACATTTTGTTATCTTCGCTCCCTTCTGAACGGTAAATTTTATCGGCGCCTGTAAAAATAAATATAGCAATAATAAAAAAACAAAAAGGGTGCGGAGCATCTCGATATTGGTAAATATTACTTTTTTTCATAGCCATAATGAAAACCTTTACTTTACAATGCAACAAAGGATACCGCTTTTTGCATAATGAGAGAACGGTATTGAAATAATGAATTTTATTTAGAAGATTTCGTCGGGCTACGAGGGCCGGACAAACCAAGGGTTATTGGAAAATTCCCTGCAGTCGACAATTCTACGCATATTTATATTATATTCAATGTACGGGTAACGTACGACTTTATCTGTATAACAAATTAAAACCAGTTCGGTCCTAGGCTTCACCAGATAATGCATACAACGGGAAGATAATATTATCCTCTATTCTGTAAGTGTAGTGGACTTCAAGCAATTTATTCCAACTACTTGCTTAGCAAATTCCCTAATCATTGGGAAAGAACGTGCAAATGTAATGGAGGAAATTGAAAAAAATAAAAACAAGTTTGTTCCAGCAGGAGTCATAAACGATTTAAAACTATCCTCGACAAGCGCTAAACGAAATTGGCTTTCCAGCAGACAATAATCGGGGATTCTGTCTACTAGTTCGATGTTCCGGCAAGTCAACTTTTATCTGTTCTGTGGTTTGTAACCGATTTCAAACAGTTTGAAGAATTCGCGGATTCTGCACGGATTTTAGCTAGTTCAAATATTAAATGACGTTTAAAACTATTTGCATTATAATAAACGTATTTGAGAATAACTAACATTCTGTGGTAGTATTCTCTGGTTTGCATAGAGATAGAAATAATTCGCTTTATCTTTTAATTCTATTTTTTTTGTAAAATTAAACACAGGTGATGCAAAATGGTTGCAAAAACAATTGCTGGAACAAACCTAACAATAATTAATTCAGTAAAAATTGGCAAGAAAACTTGTGCTGAACCATAAAATGTTATTAATTTATGAAGTTTCAGTACCACAAGATTTTAAGCAGCCATTTTACGAACTTGACTAGACCTTTACTAGAAACTAGAGAGTTTCTATGACACTGAAAATTATAGGTCATAGAATAGCATCGCTTGCACTAGGCTTCATGCAAAAAATATAATTTTGGCATTTTTGGAATCTCAGTACAAAAAACGGTGTGTAAAGGATTTTTTTTTATTGTCTTTTACAAAAGTTATTCATCATTAAAGTTTGATTTAATTCATTACGCGCTCAAATACCGCCGGCCCGGCCGGGAAGATCAACCCGGTGATGTCACAGTACAGGAACTCTCATAGTGCAAGTGAACACAAAGCAGGCAAAACACGTTGTAAATGTGAACAGGTGGTGTTATATTTTGTGTTGTGATTATTGTGAAATTTTAAGTGACGTAATTATACCGGGTGTAACAGGATCATGGTACACCCCTTTTCTCCTTGAGTTTTGAAGATAATTGATTGAAGTTTGGGATATCCTATATACATAATAAGCGACACTTTTTGACATACAAGCGATTTTTTTCACTTCCGGTTTCGCCGGAAGTGACACTAACTTTCGATTTTTAAATGGAATATCCTGCATATTATTGCATTTTTGAATTCTGCATAATTTTGTAAATCCAACGTTACCAAATAAGTGACACTTTAAACGTCAATATTTTTTATAATACAGTTTTTAGTTTTCCATTTAAGTGTGCCATTACGGTTTCGATATATTCTCAATGACCCATGTAATGCTAGAAAAATCGAAATTCCATCAAAAATAATAAATTACGTGATTTATGAGCAAATAAAGTTCATCAAAATGGTTTTTGGGGCCAAACTCATTTTTGTCAAATGGAACCATATTGGTACCGTGGTACCATTTATTAGTACTATTAATAAAGAATTTACTCATATGTCGTATTAAAATGTGCGATAAATATAAACAAAATTACAGCTAAAAGAAAATAAGAAAATACAAATTTGTTCCAATTACCTTGTTATACATAAGGTGGCTTTGGAATACAAAAAAATAAATACAAAATATTACAACAGTTGTTCAAATTGCTGTCCATTAACGTCAATGCACTTCTGAACTCGCATAGCTGTTTCTCGAAGCTGTTTCTTTGGGCCGTTATGCGCGTCTTATTTGTAGCTCCAGGTCTTCACGGGTTGTAACGGCGGTTGCGTAGACAATATTTTTTAAATGACCCCAAACAAAAAAATCAAGGGGTGTTAAATCAGGTGACCTTGGAGGCCACCTCACAGGACCATTCGTCGAAATTGCATTTTCTCCGAATCTCCGTTAAAGGTAATCAATTACTATCCTTGAATTAAGGGGAGGAGCGCCATCTTGTGGGAAATACATTCCCTGTCGTAAATGGAAAGGTAATTCAGCTAAACTGTCCTCAATTTCATTTTGCAGAAATCCCAAGTATCTGGCACCAGTCAGGGGTCCTTCAAATATAGTTGGACCAATGATTCTACTAACGATTATTCCAAGGCAAACATTGAAAACGATCCGAACTTGAAAGTTACCCTCCCGTAATACATTTTGATTTTCTTGTGCCAATATTTTGTATTTTGTCGGTTAAATAATCCCAAATTTGTAAACCTAAACTCGTCCGAAAATAAAATCATTCCCAAAAAATCATTGTTTGGCTGAACGTTATTCTGCAAAATCCAATTGCAATATTCCATCCTACGTTCGTAATCATTTTCGTACAAGTGCTGGTGCAATTGGTATTTACAAGATTTATAGTGGTATTTGTGCAAAATTCGGCTTATTGTTGGTGACTGATTTCCAATTCAAATATAATTTGCCTTAAAGAAACAATCTTATCAACTTCTACTTGAGCCAAAACTTTAATTTCCGTTCCGTCGTCAAGAATGAAATTTTCTTCGGGATCATTGTTGGGCTCACTTCGGAATTGATTTTCAAGACGATTACAATAATTTCTCGCTGGACATTGTCTATCAGGATATCGTTCGGTATAAAGGTGTCTAGCCGCAACGACATTTTTTTCTCCTCTTGTATAAATTTGCGGCATTTTGAACAGATTTAACAAGAATTTTAAATAATCTTTAAAGACACAATAAAAACACCAGTAAACCAACAAATATTTGACAAGCTAAATATTACATTGTTTTCAAAGCCACCTTAGTTAGTTACTTCTTAACATTTAATTAGAACAAAATTATTGTATTCTCTTATTTTCTTTTAGCTGTAATTGTTTGTATTTTCGCACATTTTAATACGACATATGAATAAATTCCTTATTAATAGTACTAATAAATGGTACCACGGTACCAATATTGTTCCATTTGAAAAAATTGAGTTTTTTCCCAAAAACCATTTTGATGAAGTTTATTTGCTCACGTAATTTTACATTTTTGACGGGATTTCGATTTTTCTAGCATTACACGGGTCATTTAGAATAAATCGGAACCGTCATGGCACACTTAAATGGAAAATTAAAAATTATGTTATAAAAAATATGACGTCTGAAATGTCACTTATTTGGTGTCGTTGGATTCAGAAAATTATGCAGAATTCAAAAATGCAATCGTATACAAGGTGTTCAATTTAAAAATCGAAAGTTAGTGTCACTTCCGGCGAAACCGGAAGTTAAAAAAATCACTCGTATGTCAAAAAGTGCCGCTTATTATGTGTATAGGATGTCCCAAATTTCAATCAATTATCTTCAAAACTAAAGGAGAAAAGAGGGGTGCCCCATGATCTTGTCACAACCGGTATAGGTATATCGTACCGTTCACCACCGGGAGATTTCCTGGTTCGTGACGTCGCGCCAATAGGACAGCGTTTTCAGACACGGCTCTAGCATCAGATATTCAATTAGTAATTTAGCCATTTTCGAGGTAGAAATTATTAAAACAGATTTGATAATTGCTGATGTTTATTAAGACTATATTAGAATATGTGAATTAATTTTAAAAATCCGGGAGTGCAAGGGGTCTATTGTACGGCCATTACGTCTTTTTTTACTGAGTTTGATTTTTCAAATTCTACAAAACGTCTAGTAGAATAAAATACGATTTGCCAATAGTAGTTATACATGAAACAATTAAACACAGAATGATAGTAGCTCATTTTATTGTTTTTAATTAAATTTAATCCACTAACGATGGTGGAACATTGTTTTTTGCCAAATATTTTAAAGCGAATTAATCTGAAAAAAAGAAACGTCAATTTATAAATTTAGCACTATTATTTGACAGATAAATTTCCAGTGTAATTTTATGTAGAGCAACCATATTTTGATCGCCTGTCTAGTTTATACATATATATATATATATATATATATATATATATATATATATATATATATATATATATATATATATATATATATATATATATATATATATATATATATATATATATATATATATATATATATATATATATATATATATATATATATATATATATATATATATATATATATATTGATGTTTCATTTATGAACATGCTAATGTAAAAGAAATTCATCATAAAACAATAAAATACAAGATATTGTGAAATTTGTTAAAACAACTACCTCACCGTAGCTAAAAAGTGATAGTCTTGCTGGTTTTCTGTTATTCTGGAGACTGGTATAAATAATACATACATCCACATGTATTTTCTTAACCTTCCATCGGGTTTTTTAAGTAGTAGGCTGTAACTGAACAACCCTTGTGTAAAATGGAGGCCAATGATCCAAAAAAAAGCTTTCGAGAGTCGAGAATGTCGATTATACGAATAAACAAAACTTGTTCGGAATATTGAACCACAGACGTAGGAAGGAAGAAGTGTTTCTATCAGGCTGGCAGCATTTTTGTATAATTTATAAGCTGAAATTTATTTACATATGGAAACAGTACAAACATATTTGCTTGTTAAAAGATTGTTTCATGGAAAAGCTAAAATGAGAATTATAGTAAGGAAATATTTGAAATAGTGTCTATCCCAGTTCTGTCTACAAAGTTCCAAAAAGTAAATTTACAGTGGCCCGTGTGAGGGTGGTAAATATTATGTCGCAAAGCTTTTGAACGTGAGATTTGCTGAGTACAAGAATAATGTCCAAGCAGTCCAGGATGTCTCGAATTTAAGAAGTTGAAATTTCAATCAAATAGCAACAGGAGTATCATTATTAAACAGGAAACTCTAAAAAATGAAGAAATTCCACAAAATATAAACACTGACGATGTATGTGTATCCCCGCTAACAATATTGTCAAGATTTCGTTAATTCGTCTTACAAAGGTAGGATTATATTTTCAAATATAATTTCGGTATTTGGATTCTTAAAGATAAAGTACGATTTATTTATAAAATCCCTTTAAATATCTTTTGCAAAACAATTAATCTAAATGCTAACCGTTAAACTGATTTTTATTTCATTATGGCGGTCGGCGGACACAAATTTCTATTATAAATTTGGAGTTTTTACTGCCAGTGATAGAAGTGTTAGGTTAGTTTCTATAGGAAGTAGGAAAATGGTATTTTTAAATTGTCGTGGCATGAAAGGAAAATATCTTATAGGTTAGAAACAAGTGCTTTACATCCTAATTAACAAATTTTAGGTTGCTATGAATGAGTTTGTAAGTTATTAAGATAGGCGGAAGACGCATAGGTAACAATGCGAAAAATTACCTATTTTGTTATGCAAGACTGAGAAATATTGATCAAGGAAGCTAGACAGTAGTAGCTAAACTAATTTATAATTTGGACATGCTCATATTGAATAGATTTAACAAGATGCACGGCTAAACTTTTGATTTACATTGTAATACATAGGTACATGACATTACCCTAGAGAAAAAATTTATCTATCTTACATTCCAAGCATATGGAAAGTTTCCCGACTCTGTCCCGTTTTTAAAAATGGGAGTAGGGATGATGTTTGTAACTATCGCCCTATTGCCATTTTATGCAATTTTTGTAAGGTCTTGGAAATTCTTTTAGACTGTTATATATATATGATCATGTAAAAAATATAATTTATATAAATCAACATGGATTCATGAATGCTAGGTCAACTGCAACTAATTTGGTCTGTATAACGCAATATATTTCAGACATTGTAGATAGTCAAGGACAAGTTGATGTTGTTTATACGGATTTCTCCAAGGCCTTTGATCGCCTAGACCATTCAATTTTAATAAATCGCTTAGACCAATATGGAATATCGTCAGATGTCATAAATCTATTTAGCTCGTATCTCTCCAAGAGAGATATGTGCAGTATCATGGTTATAAGTCTAGCAATATAGATGTACTGTCAGAGTCCCGCAAGGTCCCATTCTTGGTCCCCTTCTATTTAATATATTTATAGATGACATAACATCCTCTCTTAAGATCGGCTTTCTAATGTATGCTGACGACATGAAATGGTATTCTAAAATCGACTCATATGATGACTGCGCTCAGCTACAGAATGTATTAAATCAAATTAATGATTGGTGTTTTGCTAATAATCTACCTCTTAACATTAAGAAATGCAATGTGATATCGTTCAGTAGGCAATTAAATCCTCTAACCTTTGCTTATCAAAGACAATGTAATCTTGGCTCGTCCCTGCTCTATAAAAGATCTGGGAATTATATTTGATAGTAAACTGTCTTTTAATGAGCATGTTAACGTAACACTAAAAGTAGCCTATAAAAATCTTGGATTTGTAATAAGAAATAGTAAAGATTTTGCTGACCCTAGCACAGTGATACTCCTGTATAACGCTTTCATAAGATCACGCCTGAAATATGCATCCATAGTATGGTGTCCAACATATGCCGCATATATAGACAGTATTGAAAATATTCAGCGTAAATTTCTCAAGTATATGTATTTTAAGGATAACGGAATTTACCCCACTATTGGCTTTCCCCACGATTTGCTATTAAACTTATATAATTTTGTGTCACTGAAGGAAAGAAGATCCATGCACTCTATCATTTTTCTGCACAAGATAATTAAATATGATTTTGATTGTCCACAAAATTCTCCAACACCTTGACTTTAACGTACCGAGATTAGCCTCGCGCTCTCCCGAAACATTTCATCTGTCCATTCCTCGAACTAACCTATTAAAAACATCGCCACTCTTTCAAGCTTGCTCTAATTATTCAGAGGTTAAAGACATTATTGATATATTCAATTGTAAAATAAAGGAAATAAAGAACAAATTCTTAAAAATTAGCAATTTACCTGTTAGATCTGGACTACTTAGTGTATTAGTAATCTGTTTATTAATTTTTTTTTGTATTTTGCCTATTTTTTTTTAGTATTAGCTACTAGTCACTTTGTGTTAATTTAATTGTTTTTATAACATTTTTTTTGTTTTTTTTTCTCTAATTTTGTCTGTCAATCATTTCTGTATTATGTTATATACTGCTAGTTTAAAACTATGTTTTGTAAAACAATGTATTTAAATGTTGAATATTGTGTAACTATCGGCAGATATTTTGTTGCACTATCTGTTTATAGTTTGTGTTCCTATCCCGTAATTGGTAATTTACTGTGGGATAGTGTAGTTAAATAAATAAATAAATAAAAAAAATAAATAAATTAAAAAGGCACTCTTCCTTGATCCATACTTTTAAAGACTTTTATAACAAAATCAGTACCTACATGTTTGCTCATTATTAAGCTTTGAAGGTGGCCATTATTTCGCTTGTTTGTTAATTGGGTAAAAATTTATTATGAAAAATGGTTACATATTGCGGCCCCCGTTCAGAGACGCCTGGCTAAGCCACTGTTGTGATTACATTAGTGGATCCAGCCGACTGTCCTAAACTAATGTTTACAGAGATTCCGTACTCTAAAATCAACCGCTGACATTGATGTATGAGAATTATAGATTGCAGATAAAGATATCAAGTGAGCTAGATATTGCGAACAAATAAAAATGGACGATCAAGCTAATGCGTGTTTTCTCCGTAATTATACATCAGATGATTGATTTTCAACTAAGCACCATGTGATAATAAGGATGGTTAAGGATATAATGAATCGCAATAGAGAGTAATATAGCGAAAAACCTTCCTTACGTTCACAATAAGACGGGGTGAAGACAATTAGTTTGTGAGTGGAAAACTACGGTTCAAATTAAATTAATGAAAAACGAAAAAGGAGCTTTTTTATATTTTGTTAAAACAACCGTTGCACAACCAATGTATTTGTTCACTTTAGAAGTGTATTCATTCATCGTTCAGTAGTCCAATTCATTTTACGATGTAATTCCTCTGAATGTTTTCCGTTTTACTTGATGTTATTTTCTTTTGATGGAAGTAAAGTAACCCCAATGAACACCACATGACGCTAAATATTGTATTATTATTAGAAATTGATTGGCGTTGGCAAGGGGTAAAGGCTTACCTCTTATCATGTCCATTAAGTTTATGGTTGTCAGCTTACACTTGCATCATTAATAAACCTTATCCTAATTATTGTCACTAAAAACAACTTGCGCATTTTTTTGTGACATCAGAAAACGTCCCTGAAAACGCAAAAACAAGTTATTTTTTATTATCGAGTAATCTCTTTAATTTAACAATAATAAGATTAGTGTAAATAACAAATTTATATTTTATATTTTGCAGCGATAAAGTTGCTTACCTTTCAGGATCACAAGGAAAAGAAAATAAAAAGTTCCAATGCTCCAGTATACCTATTATTTATTCAGCTTTTGTAATAACAAATGTGAGTTGCTTTTTTTGCTGCTTCATCACACCACATTAAACAAGAATGAAGTATATAAATACGCACTAAAGTCACAGTAAAATTAATAAAAGTATCTATAACTTGGAACGCAGTAAACGCACGAAAATCACAGAGAAACTTTCATTTCCTGACAAAACGTACTTACTCCCGCGATTGCCGCTACAACACTGACTGCTTCAGGATAGAATCTCAGGATAGCCGCGCCTAGAGGCCACCAATTACTGTGCCTAGCGACAAGCTAAGATAACCTACTGGTCACTGGGAACCTGTTGATGTACGTAGTTCTTGGCGCATTTCGTACGTCGGCCCTCTATCTCGGCTCGTTAGACTGCATTAAAATGGGTCGGTTTTAAATTACTTTAAGGAGCACCCCTAATAAACATTCCATACGAGGTGCAGCAAGAGATTTGATGAGTTTAGTCCACGAAAAGGTATAATAAACAAAAAACCGAGCTGTCTGTTTAAATTGTTTTGTGGCAATGTAACAAAGGCGTTTCGACTTATTTGTTTCTTTTGTCGATAGCTGCATACCGACAAAGAAAATACATAAATTAACCCAGACGCCTTTGTTACACTGCTGCAAATGAATTGTCCTTCGCTGTCAACAAGCACTTTAAGTTTATAGCATGGTTTTTTCTATTTGTTATAGCTTGTGATGCACTAGACCTACCATATACAGTAGTCGTTAAAATGTTCTAGTCACACTTTCCCTTAGTTCATCGGTTGTATCAAATATTGCCTCAAAAACTTAAATCTTGATAATTACATCAAACATGCATTTAGCATATCATAACCTGCAATGGCATCTATTTGAAAAAAGTAATTTTTATCGTATCGTATCGTTTTTACCGCAGATTATAACACATACAAATTCTGATACGCCAGTCACGTAAAACTTTCTACAGCTTGTTTGAACATTTTTAGTATTTACTGAAATAGAACTCAAACTTAAATTCGGAATAATTTCAAAATTGGATTGTAACTCGAAAACAATTGAACATAACGGCTTTCTGTTTTCACCTGAATCGGTCTTGAAGAAGAACCGTATCCAATTGCCATTGAGAGGACATAGAGCACAGAAATTCAGACTTCCCCCAAGACAATTATAAAACAAGTATGTAGTTTATAATTAGGATGCTTTGAGTTATTAGTCTTCCAAAACTTTCTTTGCTCTGCACAAACTTCTAAATAAGCTCAATAGCTAAGTGAAAAGTTCGAAAAAAAAGTAATTAACGAATTGAACGAATAAATTATTTGGTTCTCGGCGTGTAACAGTTTATTAAATAAATAATCGGGTATTAAATAAATAAGAAACTTTGCACAAACCAATAAGTTCTTCACCGAAATATTCACCCCCGCTAATAAATAATTAAATATAAGTTCTCCAGCAGCTCCTATTGACATCCCTTAATTAATTTTTCTCGAAGGTAAAGCTTTCCACACTTCCCTAATTCTGTGGCAAAACTTATGCCACGAAGGAGGAACAGAAAACGGGTCCGAATAGGATTTGAAACCTCTTTATCAGCACTTTTAGACTGGTTTGGTTAGAGAAGGGCCTTGCTGTAGACCGAAGTCAAACAGAGGGATCAAACTGCACAGAATGTTATAGGAATACAATAGACGCCAACTCGATTCAGACAAATCACCGAATGCAAACACAACAGAATGTGTTTTACACACTTAGAATACTGCTGAAGGACTATTAATTGAATGGTTTGTGTACCCCCAGTAGCCCTCAAAATTTAGGTGCTTACTACCTACTGAGTAATGCAGGAATATGTAAATATTTAGTAATAATAATAATATTAATAATAATGAGTCCTCTCCTCTTCTGCATCTTACCGCTGCCGTTTTCCGTTGGGCTCCGTCAAATCCGCGGATATCAATGCGAACTACCCAGTGACCGGATTTATTTTAGATGGATAGCCTTCAATTTAATGCCTCCGAAGACGCGAGTTACAAAAGCTCTTAGGGTGATCGAGGAATACACGCGTGCAGTTGGTGCCGAGTTCGGGTTAGACAAATGTGCAGTCAACCACCTCAAGAGAGGACGATGCGCAGCTCGCAGACAGGAGCATCTTAAGACATTTGAATGTCGGAGAGGCTTATATACACTTGGGTGTGCCACAAACGGATCCAGGATGTCAAATAAATAAAGGATCCTCTCCGCAGCAAGTACAGACACCGACTCCAAAAGATTTGGGGCATCTGCTACTAACATGCTTGTCGTTCCGATTCTGATCTACCCCTTTGGAGAAGTAAAGTGGACGGTAGACGAGCTGCGCCAGTTACACAGAGATACCCTCAAGATTGATGAATACTTCTAGATCGTCCGTTTCTCGTGTTTACCTCACACGTCAACGGGGGGTTGAGGACTCTTGAGCTTGGAGTGTATGCATGGAAGAGTAGTAATGAGTGTGGCATGTAATATTCTTAGAAGCTTGGATCCCGTCTTACGGTTCGTGATACATTATATAACTGTAGGAGTGAGCAGGATTGTTTAAGGCAGTAAAAAGAGCCGCAGATGAACGCGGTCTCGTATTCAACACTAGACGAGGAAGCCGTTGAGATGCTGACGATGAATTAATTACTGAGCTTTAGTCGAATCGTCTGAGAGCCTGAATAAAAGCTGCGGAATAGGGAAATGTGTCAACAAGCCTAACATAGTCCTCCTCGATCATCATCTCAAGGTGATATATGTCATCGAGTTCTCGTCACCTGCTGAGAAAAAACATCACCTTGAAGGAGGAGGAAAAAATGCGTACCTAGACTACACGGTCAAGATGGCCGTCTTAATAATCGGTGTACTCAAGGGGATGAAGCCGACGCTGCTCTAGGTATTGAAGATTATAACGGCTTGCTAAAGTGAGGCCAAAAGCAGAAGGTGTTCATTCTAGGTTCTCTTCGTCTACTTAGGGCAAATGATTCTGGTATCTACAGCCACTGACTGTGATGTGGAAAATGATTTTAAGTAATTTGCTGGCGCGACTCCCGTAAGGTTGGAGGCCACGGGAGAACTGCCCAGCGTTGATTCAAACCAAATAAAAAAAAAATTAGAATGTATAGTATACAACAGTGTCAATGGCTAACATAAAACAAATCTTTTAGCTTAATATAACCAGTTTTATAGTAGATATTTCTTTCAAATAGTATTATTAGCATCAGAGCTGGTATTAGTAATAATTACGCCTATGAATCTATTTATTTCTGTTTTGCCATTAGCTGTATTATTGTTATTAATTATATGCCTGACTAATATTTTTAATTAATGACTACCAAATCACAAATAGGTGTGGTGTGCACATATTTTACTAAAGTTTTCGGCATGCTTGAGTTCTTGTCTTGAAAATACATAGTAAATACATTGAGGGTGCCCAAGGGTACTATGATGGGATCATTATATTTTAACATTTTTAATAATGTAATTTCAAAATCTTGTTATAACATAACATCAGCAGATTCTCCTTTAATTTTTGCATACATACAGGTATTAATGAATGTCTTAAAACAATTGATTATATAGTTCCACGCAGTTCCTTTAATTCACATGTAGTGATTCATAGTTTAAACTGATATTCACAAATTCGGTGTCTTCATTATATATCACATATACATAAAAATTTAGATACAATACAAATACCTTCCTTAACTGCGTTATGTTATAAAGTAGGTGGTAATTTATTCTATTTAGAAATATTTCTCGCTTTTACAGAATATGTGTGAAATCTACACTAATCCTCAAGTCAACTGGAACTTCTGCTGGGGCGGGCTTAAAATCTGGAGTGCGTCTGGCTACTCACGTGCAGTTGACTCTCGTTCCTTGGTCCTATCTCTAATTAACAAACTCCTCGATTAAATTTATTTTAAGAAATACATCACTCTCGTCTTGCTAACCGTTATTTGTTATTCGTTGTTAAGATTTCGTTTGCACAATATTATTCGGCAGGAGATTACTTTAACGTATCAACACAAGAGTTAATTAAACCTTTAAATTTTCATTAGGGGCGCCCCTTTGGGTGACGACGATTAAATCAGGGCATCGGCGTGACATAAAATTCCTTATTGGATAACCGACAGATTTATTAAAAAGTATGTTTAGCAGGGGGCGGTTTAGTGGTGTTGGCCAGGTGTATTGGCATGCAAAATATTTTGAACTATGGGGCCATTTTGACTAATATAGTAACTAGGTACTAGATTTATTTCTACTCTATACAGTAACTTGGATGACAAAAAAAGCCGTGGGATATTTGTAGATCTAATTAGGCTTTTCACATGGTGTGCTTTGTACGTGTAATAAATAAATTGGAATTTTATGGTATTAGGGTAACCATCAGTTTGTTTCAACTGTGTGTGATTAACATAGCTCTACAGAATTATACATTTATTGTATTAGGAAATTACATTGATAATCCACAAGGATCAATGGGCCTTCTCACAGATTTTTTTGTTATTGCTTTATGTGATAGTGTTTTATAAAAAAAGCTTGCCGTATTTTTTTTCTCTTTTTGAGCACGATTTCTATCGAAAAAAAAAACAAAAGTGCGGAAATAAAGCGCGCTCTTTTACGTGACGTCACGCAACCCACCTTACTGACGTCAAAGGGACTACGACCTTGAACATGAAACATCGGTGTATTGCAAAGTTGGTTCTCTGCTTTTTGACAGTTGACGTCGAAATTGACTTTGACAGTCGTTTCTTTTTAGTTTGGATTGTTGTGTGTGGAACCGTGGAACATGTTTAAAAAAGTGCTTTGTACCAACATGTACAAATAACAACATGAATTGTCCAATCAAAATTTTCGTTTACGTTCCACCAGATGAAAATAGACGACAAGCATGGTTTAAAATAGCCAAAGTTGAGAAGCAGTTGACGAAAACCAGAAACATTTACTGTTGTAAAGATCATTTTGATGTAAGAAAAGTAGTTGTATTTAGAAATTGATGCTAAATTATTGAAATTTTACAGTTAAAAGAAGATTCAGAAAACTGGTGTTACTATAAAACCATTGGTTCCAAACTTATTGCAACAATTGCATGTTAAAATACTGGTAGTTCCATTATATTTATAAATAAATTACACGAAAATAAGACTTCTTACTGATAAATAATCGAAATTTGACATATAAAACTCGTCCACCATAATAAAATCAACTTTCGGCAGATTTTCTGCATTTCCTTTAGAAAATCCTGGCTCCATTTTCTTCCAATAATGTGCAGAAACAAAGCAAAACACAATTCGTAAATGAACACACAGAACATAACCACAAAACTAACCGTAAACAATGTAAAATGTGTCAGTTGTGGTGTGATGTTAGTATAGTATTAGACGTTCTGGCAAATGCTACCAACATGATTCCGGTTTGTGTGACGTCACTCAGCTTCAAGGTCAAATGAGTGTTCAAATTGCCATTATAAATGTTTATTTTTTTATTAAACAATGGGAGACTTATATTTCAAACTGAGTTGCACAAGGTGAATATCTATCAGTTAGCTTTCAAATAAACATATTTGTTTTGGGATTTAAGAAGTAGTGAAAAGGCCCATTTTTAAATACTTTCACAGCCTTATTTTTGAGAGAATTTTGATGGCAGAAAACCCTCACCATGAAACAATCGGCTTATTCGTACTGTCATTTAGAATAACAATACCAAGAAATTTACTGGTAAAAGAATCAAAATTTAATAGACCACTACATTTATTCAGCAAAAACAAAAAAACAAATTTAGACTCTTTTCTCCGGGCTGGGAAGTGAGCGGTCAACTAGTATTTAAAGACTTAAAACTAAACAGAATCAGAAACACAGACAATCGCCGATTTAACTAGTAAAGAAATGTACAATTTACTTATAAATTTTGTTAGGTGCCCACCCTCTTTTTAAATATGTTTCTGGCTAATCAAAACCCACTGTTACCGTTAAAACGGGGAAATAACGTGAAACTACTTCCAACAGTCTCTCATTACGTTTCTCATTAACTTCAAAAAGGTCAAATATAGTTTATAATTAAAGTTCAGAAACACGGACAGATTGGCAAATCCTTAAATTCAGACTATTTATTTTCCACTAGCGAGCACTTCCAGCTGACACAGGTGAATGTATCATCGTTACTAGGTACCTAGTTTTATAACTTAAGAAAGGATGGATTCATGTGAGTTTCGATGTTGTGCACGACTTAAATATAACTGCAATTTCTTACTCATTTCCTCTGCAGAATAGGAGCTGCCTAGGCCTTCTACCACATACTCGTACTCACAAAACTATAAAAAAGGCAAGGTAACGTATATTCTGAGGCAACTCCACAAGTCCATCCTGGACCGCTGCTCCAACTTATAACCGTCCTGCTTTGGTCGTGGCTCAGCCTCAACTGTCTTCGAGCTCAAACACTACACGAAGACATCGTCCGTTTCGCACGCGCACTCGTTGAAGCGTCTTAAGCAACAGAATTTTCACAGTAGCGCAGCGCTACAGGGGTAATATAGTAATACAACACCTCGATACTCCAATCGTTTTTAGATATTTTGCTTTAAAGTTACACAAGAAAATTACATTACTAGTTTCATTTAGCCAGTAGTTTAGTTGCCTAGTTTGTCAGTTTTCCTATTAGATAATCCCACCCTGCACAGAATCCCTTGCAATCGCATAGCAACAATAAAGTCACAAAACCCGTATTGTATTTTGATTGCGAACAGAATTTATTCCTAGAACGGTAATTAAACGTTCAAATTTAGTCCAGCAAAAAATTTACATTCATAATTTCAAATTATGCATAAATCCTGTTAACACCAACTATAAATATTTCACTTTTTTGCACCTATATCTCACGCTTTAGTTATTAAATGGTTAAATGTTTGCTAAGTCGGCTATTTGAAGACATATGTCTGCAGATTTATTAGGGTAGTTTGTTATTTTATCGCACAATCGCTTAACGTAATTCACCTTCTGCAATTAATTGTACCTCACCCTACTAGATAAGCCCTCGTGTAGCTGCAGTTGAATGCATCAACCGGACCATGGTCTGAGGAGGTGGAGGGCCGAAGCGTGTTTTTAAACAAAGTGATTAATACAATATACAATAGCAAATTTTTCGCTATAGTTTGTTTCTTAATGAGAAAGAGTAATAAATCCTCATTAATAATGCAAGATGTACCCAGTCCGGTTGTGATTGGCAAGACATATATATCTTCAATTTTTTAATCGTCGAATACTGTCCAGTACCACGGTGTAATTGTTATGAATCACATGTATCTGCTTCTACTTCAGTATTGCTGAAATGTTTCTGAGCCTTGGAGATGGCTTTTGATTCACTCGGGTTTAACTGCAGAATAAGCCTTAATGCTTTGACAATACTGATGATAGTATTAGTATCCAAATATCATGTCCCAAATCTGTTAAAATAAGTACCGGCGGAAGTGCCAGTGAGGACAAACGGAATGGAATATTTAATAATACTTTACTTTTACGAATATTTAACGTCGAATTTCTTCGGCTACTAAATGAAGCTCATGAACTATGAAGGTTAAATTACATTTGGGTATACCGTTTGGTAGTCATTTTTCCAAAATACTCGGACATCGATTAATCGTACAATCGATTAATCGATTATATCTGATTAATCTTTGTTCAATTAATCGATTAATCGGTTATATCCGATTTATCGATGTCCAATTAATCGATTATTTCCGGTTAATCGATTAATCGAAAACTCAATTATTTCTGATTAATAGAGCTGTCCGAGGTCACCTGGCCGACAGAGCCGTCATATGACTCATATGTTTACATCATATCATAATACTTGAATAAGTACAGTAAATGGAAATAAATTTTAACAATAATGTTACATTTTATAAAAATTTGTATAAAACTCACCCTTTTAAGCAGATTTATTAAGTAGTTTGGTTGTCGTCATCACAAAGTGGGGAAGATCTATAGTATAATAGCATCAGGTATGTTTCTACAGCTGTCTCCGTCAGCGATGTTCGCTTTGGTGAAAAAATATGTTTTGCATTTTGAAAATGACCATTCGACATCTACGGATGTAATACAGGCATAAGTAAAACAATCTGTGAACTCACTTAACGAAGTTGTAGATGCACCATCACAAATTTGTCTTAATTTGCTAAAATCAGGATCTTTCTGTAATACACTGTCGAATTTTTCACTAACGCGATTATTTTTTTGCGTCATTTATAGCCTGTAGCTGTGTATTTACGTCGTCCACTATTTGCAGCGATTCCACTAACGACAACGAACTATTTTGCAATTTTTCTATTGTGTCGTGTAGTCCTCTATAATTGTTATTAATAGTTTTTAAATCTGTTTCAAGGGAAACGTCTTGAAAGCTTGTCTAGTTTTCCCTAATAGCTGCAGCCTCGTTAGGGTTGAACTCTAGTATCACAGCTTTTATTTGTTGAAAATATTCGGCATAATAAAAAGCCGCTTTCAACCACGTTCTTCAAAGTGTAAGAATCGGCTTTGGTGGTTCAGGGATACCAGGACACTGTCTGTGAAATGCTCGAAGCCGTTTAGGAGATTTGAGAAAAACTTTTTTTTGTATTTGCTATTAATGCATCTACCTCTGGAAAACATTTTCGAATCGTTTCTGCCACAAGATGTAACGCATGCACTTTACACGTAACATGTAAAAACCTACAATTGTCTCTTTGAAAAGAACGGCCTACCATGCGCATTGTCGCAGCACCATCAGTCACAAACATCAATACTTGACTTGTTGAAAGTTCAAATTTTTCGAATGTCTCCAACACCCCGTAATTATTTCGCCAGTACACGCAGTTAGTCTTTTACTAGCTAGTAAAAGTGGAAATGTTAGTTTAAGAGGGCCCAGTACACGTACTATAATATTTAAAATAGATTTTTTTTTTACAATCTGTCGTCTCGTCAATACATAACCAGAGCCGTGTATTTTTTAATCCACATTTAATCCTATTTACAATGTCTTCACGAACAGCTGGAATATATCTACGTAACGATGTACGACTTGGTAAGTTCACCTGGGGATTGTATTTATTCCAAAACTTCCGAAATGGTTGTTTATCCAGTATGTGTAGCGGAATATTACAGGCTATTAACATTAACAATAAATCAAACATAAACTGAGTTGTCAAAGGCATGCCATTTTTTTTATTTTGATGTTGCACGGTGTTGATATGACGACGACAATCTGTTTTGTGCCAGCACATTAAGTCTTGATTACAAACTTTACAAATTATTTTGCATCCATCATAGAATAAATCCGGAAATTCACCGATAAATTTATTCACTGTGTCCGCGTACGGTCGTTTTTTACCCTTTGGCGCGTTTGACATTATGTATAATTTATAGGTACAACCTCACGCATTAACCTTTCAAATAAGACTGCAGCGTAAATCACTTCTAAATCGGCACGTGTGACGCCATCGCAAGACCGTGGCTATACTCCAGCCACTTCGGACAGCTCTACTGAGTAATCAATTGATCAATCGATTATTTCCAATTAATCGATTTTTCCCTATAATCGACTATTTCTGAATAATCGGTTGATCGATTAATTGATTATTTCCGACTCATTGATTGTCAATTAATCGAAAATAATCGATTATATACATTATTCAATGACTAATTAATCGATTATTCGTATCGTATGCAACAGGTACAAAATGTTATTGTTCATGTGCAATTTGAGAAAATTCAACCATATTACTGAAAATTTTATTTTCGAGAGTTAAGTTGGCTCAACGTTCAATATATTTGGAAAATGCATCTTCTTGTCTTTGTTCTATTTCTTTGTTCATTTCTTCATTTCACGATCTCCATTTCTCCGGGAACGTACGGCAGCACTGGTACCTGGTCTACCTGATACCTGGTCTAGATGGTAGTACAGTACTCGTAATACCGCGTTATGTCGACGGATGTAGGCCGAAGACGCATATGTCGGACATGGTAATAGTAAGTGCAGATCATCTCCGGCGCCTTATGGCAAGTCCAGCAATAAACATCTGCAACATCTACACCCATCACTTTGCGGTGGTAAGCCAGTGTGTTGATGACACCATCTTGAGCATCAACAATGAATTTTTCGGACTCCGACATAAGCTCAGCTGACCTTAAAAAGGCAAATATCAAAATTGAAAAACCCAGTGCTTCCATGTTCTTATAAAAGACGCCGTGAATGGGTAAATCTTTTTAAGAATCTAACTACTGGGCCGGGATACTTTTTACTATGCAAATTTAAATTGAATAAGATTTACCTATTTTTCATTATCAAACTATAATTTCTTTGTTGTTTATATTTTAATCAATAACCGATTAATCGATTGAACAATAATAGATAAATCAACAATCGATTAATCAATAACCGATTAATCGATTAAACAATAATCGTTAAATCAACAATCGATTATTGATAGATCGATTAATCGGTTATTAATTAATCGATTGATTGATTAATTGATTGATCGATTATTGATTAATCGATTATTTATGAAACAATTAAATGATCGATTATTCGATTATTTTTCGATTAATCGATTATATTTCCCTGCTCTAGTGGAAAGCGTAAAAGTCTTTGTGAACTCGACATAGTTGTATTTAATACATACACGCGACGTGTACAAAATCACGTCGCATTTTTAACGGATCATCAATGTCTAAAATGTATGACGTAAATAACTAATCGAAAGTTTTACTACTCCTGTTACTGTAGCCGCAAGGAAGCATCTCTGTTTATTAGTCTTTGTCAGTAAGAAACGGACTATAGACAATGAATATTTGCTAATTTATATTAAAACGTACCAATTTTCAACGAGATTTGATCATACCAACTTTAACTTTGGTATAAATTACCAAATATTCTAAAAGTAAAAACAATACCGTAAATCATTCGACTTTTAATGAGTGGTTTATAGGTTGAAGGATACGCGCACTTTTTTTTATTTCGCCGATTCGTTTTCGAGGTGTTTGCCATTAAAGTGGATACATTTGGACTTGAATTTATCTTGGACTGCACTGGAGAAATGAACCCCAAAGACCTGGGCAATTGCTGGTTTGTTTGGTACAACGTAATTATTTTGAAAAATCATAGTGATTACTGATTATAATTTTGGCGAATTTATGATATAATTATTAAAAGCGATAATCTAGTATTTAGTTTTCGTCTGTTGAGAAACCGGTCACCGTGCCACTTCTACCTGCAGTCACGTACAGTGTTTCTAAACGAAGAAAATATAAAAATAATAGCTCTGCATTTCCTCAAGACCTCAATATTACAGTTGCTACGGAATAAACCACAAAGCAACCCTTGGAATAACCTAAGAATCTCTGATTAAATTTGTTCTCAATGATTGGCTGTAAATTCTAGATCGACTAACACAAGTTGATAGCGGGTTATTTACTAAATAAACTAGTAAAAGCAACAACTCTTTGGTTGAAGTTAATACATTGTTCTAATTTAATTCTATTATTTGCCCTGATTGGTGTTTTTTTCAAAGAATTTTCTAAAATAAATTCGTATAAAATACATATTTGAAGTAATCCGACTTTATTTACACAAAATTATTTTTAATTAATTTGGAACAAAATTTAGTTGTGAACAACTTATGAATATTTTGTTAAAATGTTTTTATTGAATTGCATTTTTTTTCGTTTGTCGTAATATCTATCGATTTTCGAAAAAAAATTTTAAACCACACTAATAATGAACTTCGTATCTCTATGCCTATATACATAACTGGATGGTATCGTTAAACGCGATAGTGAGTAGTACGAAAAAGTTATCTTGGAGTTCCACAGGGCACCGCACTATGGCCTCTATTGATTAAAATATATTTCAATGACATATCTAACATCCTTATTATCATATTTAATATCCTCATTACAATAGTTACGTATTTTAAGAAATTGTTCGACATGGATTACTCAAAAATCATTTAGTATGCAAGTTCGTTTTTATTTATTTAAAAATAGAGTGACTTGCTAGCCACAACATTTAGAAAGATCTCAAAGGTGGATTCTAAATGCATATTTTTATTTATTTATTTATTTAGTGATCAACAGGTAAATAACTCAATTACAGAACAGGGGAGTAGGCAAAAAACAAATATTTCTCTAGAAGTAGTCTAGACACAATAAAGTTTAATTTAAATAAAATCTTGACAATCAGTGCTATTGCGAATAATTTTAAAGAGAAATACTTGAGAAAAATATTTCCGCCTGATTTCAAACTTACCATAAAGTGTTTTTCCAATAACACGCTTCGTGGAAAGCCAATAGGCGGGTGAGTGACATCAGCTTTGAGTTTAATAATTTTAAAAATCGACGTTGAACAAATTCTAGAATTATATGTGCACTGTAATAAGGAGACCATCTGAGAAATATAGTAATTTAATTGTATTTGAGTTGCGATGAAATCGCTATAATTCTGTATGTATGTCCAGATTCTAAGACTATAGAGTTTATGTGTGTGACAAAAGAAAGTTCATTATCAATGAACACACTAAGATTGCGCACATTTGGTGGACGATTTAAAGTGATATTATCAAGATTATGATCGAACATAATGTGTTGACTTCGTTGAAAATGACATGTTGTTACTCTGACGATGGACACAAATCACTAAAACTGATAAGAATTGATTAAATCTTTTAAATCATCGGCATAAAGGAGACAGTTCACGTCTAAAACATTTACATTGTTATTTATGAAAATTATGAATGACAGAGGTCCAAGGATGGACCCTTGGGGGACACCCGATGTTACTAAGTAATCAACAGACTTAAGCCCATTAACTACTACACAATGAGTTCTGTTATAAAAGTAAGACTTAAAAATCTAATTAAATGATCGGATAAACCGAAGTTACTAAGTTTATGCAGTATGTGTATTGTGGTCAAGCTTATCAAATGCCTTTGAGAAGTGTAAATTACATCTGTTTGTGTCTGCATATCAAAATTGATTTAGCTATGAACTAATTAACACAAACCGGATGTGTCACTGTAGAATGACCATTTCATAAAACTAAGTTGAAACACAGATATTTTGTTAGAAACATAGTAGTAAATATAATCATGGAGTAACATTTATAATGCTTTACAGAAATTACATACAATGTGTCCATAAGGTATGGAATAAATTCATTATTTCATAAACCAAAAATATTCAGGAGATATCCTCGGATACGTCGATTTTTAATTTCAATTCACACTGTATAATGGAATTGGATCGAAAATTACCTACATCAAATTTATCACTTTTTTTGTATACTTTGTTACGTTCAAACCCTCAACGACTAAATATTTAATGTAATCCTAAAACGAGAAATTGTTTTTGTTATACGGGATGCTTCCTAAGTACATGACTATATGGAAACAACTGGTTTTTCTACGGACCCTTCAATGCGGCATAGTTCCCTTCGAATTCGGACATATGTACGTGGCTCACAAAACTATTCGTACCCTCGGTTATAATATCTAGTACGGTGCTTAAACTTTTTGTTTTGCAAATTCTACCGTATAGCATACATCAATTGTTACTTCTATATTAAGAGAATACATATGCATAAAATCGGAAACAAATACACCATTGTAAAGTTGGCATTTATTTATTAAAAAAGTGAATGTATCAAAAGTCAAAAAACTATTCGTACAATACAATAGGATTTTTTTTCTGACCCTAATATTTTGTTGGTCCACCCTTTGCCACCTGTAGGTGCCTGCTGTTAACCAAATTTCTAGTAATATTTTCGTCAATGCTGTCCCAAGCTTCCACAAGTTGTACTTTCAGGGTTTCCTTGTTCGACACTTCATTTTTTTCGTACTCTAGTTTCAAGCTCAAACCACAGATTCTCAATTGGATTGAGATCAGGGCTTTGTGGGGGGTGTTTCGAGGCGACGAGGTACATTGTACAACAACCACTGCCTTACAACATACGCTATATGTTCAGGGTCGTGGTCTTGTTGAAAATAGAAGTTATCATTCAATCCTATTTTTCTCGCACTCGAAACAACATTTTCTCGTAAAATGTTAAGATATTTAAATTTATCCACGATTCCATTAATTACCAATACCACTGCTACTCGTGCATCCCTAGATCATTAGAGATCCTCCCCCATGCTTCACTGTCGGTTTTAAATGTCGCATCTTCAATTTTGTATTAGCTTTTCTCCACACAAATTTTCGACCATCGGAGCCAAAACAATTGAACTTGCTTTCATCTGAAAATATAATAATAATAATAATAATACATTTATTCATCCCATTAATTACATAACAATTAAAAAAAAAAGAAAAAAAATAATATTTACGAATATGGGGTGACAAGGAATGTATTCAATGAACTGCCAAAGCAGCCAAAGATCTTCCATACATTCTTCGAATGGGGCGTAGCAAAAGAAAAAACATAAAAAAATGTTACCATGTGATAAATAAGAAGTACTTTCTGCTGCCCCAATATAATATATTATATTTCAAAACAGTTAAAAACAAATTAAAACAAGAAAAATCTTTTAGATTAATTGCTTAGTTTTTCTTTTAAATGTCGAGATTGGCTTGGTTTTATAACTGTGATCAATATGATTATACAGTTTTACTATATTATAAGAAAAGGATCGTTCATATAAGGTTAATTTGTGATGGCGCTTGGCCATCTTTATGCCACGATATCTCAGGATCGTATACGACAAGGGAAAAAAATTACAGGGAGATCCGCGGTGGCATAAAAGTACCTTGGCTAGCTCCGAAGATTTCTTATTTTGGGTGTTTCTAGCCCGGAAGCCCTATATACCAGGACCTCGTGCTTATAAAAGATAAGAGTGCACACTTTGTGATATAGTAGTTTATTTGTTTTTATTTATGTAGGGCGCCACGTGATTTAATTTCTGTGAAACCCGGTATATATAATATTTGACCAGGTGTAAGAACCCCAGAACCACGAAAAGAGTTCCTCATAGAGGCAGGAAGGAACGATAGTCTACCCCCCAAAAAGAATAAAACCAAACACACAAAAAAATTGTTTAAATACAGACTATATTGTTTCTAAAGTTTGTAAAGAAACGAAAATGCTTATTTTGTCTAATACACAATAATCATACACATATTTGTTATAGCTGCCCCAAGTTTATAGATATCTATACTTTTGGGTTTACAAGGAAAAAAGAATATATACATTTGGTTTAATTATTTTACTTTAGTTCCGCAATCAGATGTTCTCTCCACAACTTAATTTCCCTTTGTTCTTACGTAAATTACACTAGTATTTAACAGTATATTGGTGGTCAACGCTTATGATTCTTAAATAAAAACAAAACTTATCTGGCAAATCCACGTCCCCTTATTGGCTACAGCAGCGACAATTCCAATGGGGTTCACAGGGGACGGATTTTATTTAATAAGTTCCAATAGGGTGGTAAAATTAGATCGGACTCTGCTCCAACAGCTGAACAGGGTGAAAGCCGATAGACATAAGAGTAACTTTCCACAGGGCTTCGAAACAACTCTCAAGATTCCCCATAAGGTTCCAAAACTCGTTGTCTATATTAACATATTTTTTTGCAAATGCCAACCTCTTCTATTAATTTTATTAATAAAAGGTTTCTTGCGTGCAATTCTCCCATGAAATTCGTTCCTTCTTAATACTCTACGACATGTCTCGGCACTAACGGTTTTATTAACGTTTTCAGACTCACCAGTTGGCGCCACTGGTCGAGTAAGGTCGTGCCAAAAGTTATTGTTAGGCGCGGGAAAAGTTTATAGTGTTTTATTATAATTATTTCGTACACCAGCAAATAAAAAACCTTGTTAATTGTGCCTCAGCGTTGTGCAGTTCCATTTTGTTTGGAAACAAAAGGCGGACATATGCTTCCGAAAGACAAAATTCGCCTAAAACAAAGTTGATAGAGATAACTTTACTCCTTCGAAACATTCGTGTGTTTGTAAGAAACATTTTAATCCTGACGATTATGCGTTACCAAAGGAGTTTACTACAGAAAATCGTACGCAATAATCATGTACAATCGTTGTTTTCATCATGCTCATTCTTGATATAACCTAACTTTAATGACATAAGACACTTCTGATAAGTACAATAATTTCCCTACTGAGCAAGTAAATTACTACTTTCTGCTTCTGCCATCATTGTGTTAAATGTCTTTAATCACGATACTCACTCAACACTTCACAACCACTTTCTAAATCGGTATCTGAATCAAGATATATTATTAAACGGTTTTGATTAGGGCTGATGCTTTTTCCTAATGTATTCATCTTCAATTTTAATGACATGCTGAATACAATTTTGCCAATAACTTGGTGTTATTTCTCTCACTTCAACTTTAATAAGGTCGATTACTTTAGCATCAAATTTGGGAAAGGTGTTATTTTTTCGAATGCTTCTTTTCAGCTGACTCCATATTAGTTCGATCGGGTTGAAAATACAAAAATATGAGGCCAACCGGAAAAATGTATGTCCTTGAGCTACAGCCATTTTATCAATTACATATTGTTTTGAGAAATGTTGCTTCTTAACAATATCCAAAAGATCTTTCTTCTTAAAATTTTTTTGTATTAAATAATACATTGTATTTATTATTTAATATGCTGTAGAAAAAATAAAGCATACCCCGCTCTATTCTCAGGAGCATCGCGGCAAAGCTTTGAGATTTTTTGTCTCTTAAAATTGTGGTCTACTATACGAATAGTTTTGTGAGCCACGTAGTTCATAGGATGAGTGGAATGAATGATCTCCTTGAATTTGCACGCGTTTTTAAGAAACGCCTTGTATAATTATTATATATTTTTACTATTTAAATTATAAAATAATTTAATCGGTTTTTCTGAATCATCAATTAAGATTAACTATTTAATCGCAATAACTATTTTAAACTTTTTTCAATTGTCATGTAGTCACGTCATTAAAATACCTGAATAAAGCATGTGTCAAGGTCCGCGTATTTATTCTCTTTGATACAAAAAGAAACTCATAATTCAGTGGCCCTCGAAACGCTGAGCAGACTTCTTTAAGTTCATTATGACTCTATGTTTAAATATGAAACCTTGACGGGTTGCACGCTTTATATCTAAATTCAAAACAAATTAAAGTACGTGAGATAGTAGACAGTTTTTGTACACAAAGAGACAAAGTATTATACCTAGCATCTGCATCTTCTAGATGCCCGGCTAATTGTCTTTTAAATGTTATAATTTTAACATAATGAAAATAAAAAAGTTTAATAGTAAAATTTAATATTTACATATGCCTCTTTCTTACTGGCAAATTGCGGCAGAAATAATATGTCTCTTGGAGTGACAAAACACTTATTGACATTGATGTTTGCAGTGACATGTTTTGAGTCATACATGACCCAGAAAAATTAAATACAGTTGGACAGTTGCATGACTGATTCAAAAGTTTTAGATGTTAGTGTTCCACAGGGGCCAATATTAGGCCCACTTTTATTTATATTATATGTAAACGATTTTCATTAGCAGTGCTAATGTTATTGTTTTTTGATTATATCACCACAGAAATTATTTAGTTTCCAATGGTAAAATTTTTTAAATCTTTTACAAGGGACAACTACAAGAATGACCGCGTTCATCGTCATTTTTGAAAAATGGTCTCATAATAGAATTTGTCCTTAATTCCCGCTTACTCTAAAAAAGTGTGAGTATTTTCCCCCCCAATTATGTCTATAAATTATAGGTTATGTTTTTACGCGTATGTACTCATCTCCTCACCACCACGAGGTAGAGTACGATGCGCGTTTTTTTTGTATTTAAAGTAAGCCTGCTCCAAAAAACTAATTATTTTATATGATTTTCCTTCTTTTAATTGATGTAGAGGTTTTTTTTAACAGATCACTTAGAAATTCGTCCATTGCTAGAATGTTATAATTGCGGTAAGTGAGGTAAATTCGACTTTCTGCGCAATTTTTGGAGCAGTGAACTGGCACTCTTTTTTTAGAAAAATATTTAATGATTACCACCTTAAAATTCAGCTTTTTTACAATTAATGCGATCAAATCATTCATATCTTTTATTTTTCTACCCACTTGCCGAAAGAAATAGAGAGAAATAAAAGACATTTTAAAATATTTTTTAATAGAAACGTATTTAGACCGGATTATTAATAGTTGGAAAATATATATATATATATATATATATATATATATATATATATATATATATATATATATATATATATATATATGTATATATATATATACCGCGATGCTCCTGAGGATAGAGCGGGGCACGCTTTATTTTTCTACAGCATATTAAATAATAAATACAATGTATTACTTAATACAAAAAAATTTTAAGAAGAAAGATCTTTTGGATATTGTTAAGAAGCAAAATTTCTCAAAACAATATGTAATTGATAAAATGGCTGAAGCTCAAGGACATACATTTTTCCGGTTGGCCTCATATTTTTGTATTTTCAACCCGATCGAACTAATATGGAGTCAGCTGAAAAGAAGCATTCGAAAAAATAACACCTTTCCCAAATTTGACGCTAAAGTAATCGACCTTATTAAAGTTGAAGTGAGAGAAATAACACCAAGTTATTGGCAAAATTGTATTCAGCATGTCATTAAAATTGAAGATGAATACATTAAGTTAGGAAAAAGCATCAGCCCTAATCAAAACCGTTTAATAATATATCTTGATTCAGATACCGATTTAGAAAGTGGTTGTGAAGTGTTGAGTGAGTATTGTGATTAGTGTTTTGAATAAAATATTATGTGATTTAGTGTACATATATATATATATATATATATATATATATATATATATATATATATATATATATATATATATATATATATATATATATATATATATATATATATATATATATATATATATATATATATATATATATATATATATATATATATATATATATATATATATATATATATATATATATATATATATTTTTTTTTATATTTTTTTTTTTTTTTTTTTTTTTATATATCAGCATGTCAGGCGATGTGGTAGACAAGAGGTTTCTGTTTATCGTATATTGTTTTTTTTATACTAATATTTCGAGGTAATTTTAAATAAATAATTATGTATTCTTTGCTCCGTTGTTAACATTGTAAACTGACAAAATCTTTAAAAGTTACTGACAATGACGTTCTGCTTAACACTGTAATAATTTATTTCTGTTATGTTGTTATCTTAGAAGATGTGATGATTTGAAAGAATTTTCTTGAATTGCATTTTGCTAAAATAATTATAATAAGGGTACTTTTGTAAAAAATTTGAATTTATAAATTTTTGGACACCCTGTATAAAATTTTTATTTTTTCATCGACAATCGTATTTTTTTCAGCAAACAAATTTTTTTTATAAAGAATGACTTTTCCTCGAAGAATGAAATTTTTAGTCCGTTTCTCCTCTTGTCTACCACACGTCTGACATGATTCATACATATGAAAATGTCAGGTCGTAGTTCACACACCGGGTATATAAGGCCTAGTACATGTGATAAATCTCCTACGACATTGTTTCAAGGCAACAAAATGGCAACTATAGTCCTATAAATATCAGGAGAAAGGACTTTCGATAACATTGAATGGAATCTACTTCAATAGGGCCTAAAAACAGCATCACAGCGTCACTAGATAACTACCAAATACTCTCTTATCATCAGCTATTAATCCTGTCTTCTTCACTCCTTTATTGTGTACCGTATAAAGAGAATAGTGAATTAAACACAACGACTAAATACCAATCCTGAAAGCTCTCTTCCCAAAATACGACAGCCATCTATCATTTTGAAAGTAAATGGATGGCTTGACAGTGTTGAAAAAATTTGAATATTTTCCGATACTGCCGCATCACGAACCGTTACACAAATTTTTTTACACAATGCATTTTTTCGCGTACTAAATTTAGAAAAGTGGCACTTTTTCATATAGCAACTCTTTTCTGCCTAGAAACACTTTTCAACATAGAAAAGAAATTTAATTTTAATTTATAAATGTTGAATCTACAATTGTTAAAATTAGGAAATGTATATCACATTATTACATGAAGCCAGAACTTCGCATGATGCTGATGTTGATTGCTGTGTGTAGAAAATTGTCGAAAGCGGCTACTTCCTGATTGAAAATCCTTCTAGAAGTTCTTACTTTATTACTAATGCTGTCCTTCACATATCCCTTGGCAACGGTGGTTGATCACCATCCTCCATACCTTTTAATCATCTGGAACTTTGCTGATTGTGACAGACGAGATAAGATAAGTGAACAAGTGAAGTAATACCCGATTGTAACTAATCTCAAGGGAAAAGAAAATGGATTTGTAAGGACTGTAGTGACGTTTTTTGAAAATATTTGAAATTGTTACAAAATCTCATTTAGTTCACAAATTTTGAGAAACTGTCGCGAATTGATACCCTTGAAACAAGAGAATTTCAAAACCATTTTGCCAAGTGACCTCAAGATTCAAAAACAAATTTTTAACAGTTATGATTTTCATATAATTCTGTAGCTTCTGGAAGGATGAATAATACCACCAACACAGTTGGTATATTTTATAGCCAATGGGGCGGAACAGAAGGTATACATCTGCTCCAATAGCCAGGCTGCTCTAAAAGCGGTGTGCTCCCCTAGGACGAGATCAGATCTCGTTCAGCAGTACGGAGACGCCCTAAAAAGCCTGCCAGGCACAAGTGAGGCTGGTATGGGTCAAGGACATACCGGAGTTCCAGGCAACGGGAAGGCCGATGAATTGGCTAGACTTGGAGCCGAGGAACCCTGTCTCGGGCCTGAGCCTATGTTAGGCATTACAAGAAGGCAGGTCACAACGGCCCTCAATGAGTGGGCCTACGAGACATTGAGGTAGCATTGGACGACCAACAGAGATTTTGTGACGGGGCTGAACAAATTGAGATCAGCTTGGTTACTGTGCCGGAGTCGGACGCCTCTGAATCTTTTAATCGGAGTTTTGACAGGTCAGTGCAGACTTAGAATGCATCTATCATTGATTGGTATTGAGGAAGACTCTACAGGTCCAGGACGCGGGAGTGGTGAAGAAACATCTTACCACGTCCTGGGACAGTGTGAAGCGTTTGGGCACCTAACACATAGCATCTTAGGTTCTCAGGCGCTTCTAAGGGAGGAGATGAGCTCCCTCGCAATGAGTAACATCCTAATATTCATTAGAAGGTCGGAAAGATTCGACGAGGGAGCAAGAGAATCACATGGCTGAGGGGACAGCTGGGGGTTGGTAAAAAGAACACGTGTGCTGCCTACTTCCCTGGCGTCAGCCTCCCTCACCATTAACATTACCATTATAACCAACAAAGTCAGCGACCAGGAGGGAGAAAAGTTTCTCATATTCGGAGATTATTTTAAATATCTTATTCATATCATAAAGTAATAACAAGAACAATAATTTTTTATTTCTTCCCCGTATAAAAAGTTGTTTCTGCAGCATAGCATCAGAAATTCAATTTTGAAAAACATATCGTTCCGATTAGCATCAGTTAATGTCAGACTGAAAAGTATTATCTTTCGTGGTTTATCGTATCTGCTTTATTTTACGCAGTTATTGAGGTATTCTCCCTCGTGAGATAATTCTGAACCCATTAAGGTTTCCGAGGAGGCTGCGTTTTATTCTTCAACTAAAAGCCTTATCAAATTTAATGCTCTAGTACTTTGTCTATGAAATACCAGGCATTTTGATATCTCTGCTAAGAGCTATTAATTTGAGTGGAACAGTATCGGAATTGTACAGGGTGTATTGGAGTTATAGTTAAAAATGTTTGGTACATCATGATTTAAAAACTGATTAGTATACAGCGTGGGAATAATTTGTGGGATAATTTCAATATACCTAATTCTATGGACATTTAATATATGGGGTTATCATAAAGTAAGGGGTCTATTTTAAATTCTTATAGTTTTAAGAAATTATGCTAGTTGCAGAAAGTAAACAGAATCTAGTTGCTTCAATAATTGGATTTTAGTGTATCTATGGAAAACAAAAGAATTGTCGTAACAACTATTGATACAAGTGTCAAACGAAATAATCGTAATTTAGAAAATTGTTCTCAAAATAAAACTCGAGTAACGTAAATTGTAACAATTTCAATATGGATCTGCAAACAAGAATTGGTTTAGTGCAATGTTATTATGAAGGCGGTAAAAATTACACTACTGAATTACGAAGACTTCGTACGAAAATGGGTTTGAGAGCAGGGCCGTGCAAAATGAAGGCGTATCGTAATTTGATTAGCAAATTTGAAAGAACAGGGTCTGTAAAAGACCTTCCGAGGTCAGGAAGACCTAGGATTAGTGATGTCCACGTTGCAGAAGTTCTTCAGGAAAATCTAAACGTAGCCAATACTAATCCGCTAGCAATCAGTAGTGTGAATGCGATATCAAAACGATTACAAATGCCATACACCACCATGTATTCCTATAAACTGCAACTGCTGTTTGAATTAAATGATGCAGATTTTGCTCTCAGGTACGATTTTTCATTACACGTATTGGCTCAGATGGAAATTGACCCCGAATGGTTATCCCGTATTTTATGGACAGGTGAGGCCCATTTCTCTCCTAATGGTGGAATTAATAGTACTCAAAACTGTCGAATATGGTCAACAGAAAATCCACATGAAATCGTTCAGCAAGGCCTTCATGACAAAAAAGTTACCGTTTGGTGCGGTTTCACAGCTAATTTCATCAATTTTCGAGAAAATACAGAATGGGGAGACCGTATCTGTAACTGTTACTGGTGAACGATACCTGCAAATGTTAAGGGATTATGCAATTCCATAGTTGCAAAACTAGCACGAAGGAATTGAAAACATGATATTTATGCAGGATGGAACACTTCCCCACATTTACCGACCAGTTAAAGAATTGTTAACTGCGATTTTTCAAGATCGTGTTATAAGCAGACATTTTGCAAATGCATGGCCACCAAGATCGCCTGATATTAACCCAGCGGATTACTGGCTGTGGGGTTATTTAAAAACATGGCTAACAATGCTGGAGGAATCAAAGGACGGTATTAGAGAGCAAATTCGTGCAATTCAACCAGAAATGTTGAAAAGTGCTGTATACAATTTGGAGGAACGGTTGGTAATTTTACAACAACAAAATGGAGGTCATATCGAGCATTTCCGGTAACTAGTGTTTGACATCAGGAATCCCATTATGTAAGTAACTATATTCCATTTAATTTTTGTTATTATTATTAATTTAATTTGTTAAGAATATATAATAAGTTGAAATATATCCCTTACTTTATAATCACCCTTTAAATTTATAAATTACAATCTGACCGCAAAAACATAAATACCATTATTTTGAACAGAAAACATATTTATGGAGAAATTTTAGAAAAAAATTACAATCATTGTTCTATGTGAGAACCATCATTATTTACACACAAGTTCTTTCTCTTAAAAAAGTTTCTGGGCACATTTTCCAAGATATTGCTGGTATTTATGTGATCAATTAATTACTCCATTGGTTTTTTTTTTTTCAATTCCTCGGTACTATCAGATCTTTTTTTGTAAACTTCATTATTCACATAACCCTAAAAAAAATCAAATGGCGTGAGATTGGGACGTCTAGAGGGCCATCGTATAGGCCTGCTTCTACTGATCCATTTGTGGAAATTATGGTTCAAATAAATTACAATCTATGTGAGAACCATCATTACACACAAGTTTTTTCACTTATAAATGTTTCTGGGTACATTTTCTAAAATTAGTCTGTTATTAATGTGATCAATTAATTACTTGTTTTTCTCTCAATTCCTCGGTATTATCAGATCTTTTTTTGAAAAAACTTCATTTTTCACATAACCCTAAAAAATCAAGTGGCGTGAGATCGGGACGTCTAGAGGGCCATCTTATAGGCCCGTTTCTACTGATCCAAATTCTGGTCAACAATTTTGTTACCTTTTGAATATAATTAAAAGAGGCTTAACGCTTATCACATATCAAATATAAGAGGACCAAAAATTTAATCTTGCGGGACACGGAAGGATCTGATTTAATTTTATTATTTCATTCTCTTATTTCCATTGGTGTTGTAGATAGACCTACCAGACTGCATGCCAGTGTTTTTTGCAAAAAAAAAATCTATATGGACAATTGTATGAAGCATATTTTAAAAAGTATTTGGCGTTTCATAAGAGTGTGTTTAATATATCACATTTATTTCATGCTTTACAAAAATAATAATAGTTGTCTTCGCTGTGTCTCGTTCCGCCCTGTACCATTCGAGCGTTGGCAGATCCCTATCGGAATTTTAAGGATAATGATTCGAGAGCTGGTTTACAGCAACAGTCACGCAAAATGGATCTTTAAGGATACTCTCTGATAATTACGCTGGAAGTCTGTAGACATTCCGCGAAGAACGTGAGGAATTTTATCAAGGGCTAGTTTGAATTTGTTAGAGAAATAATCGAGAGGTATTCGAATTTGATTACAAGAATTGATATTAGAGGCATACGTGACGATTTGGTGAAATGAGGCAGAACCAATGGAAAATGATGGAATTAAAACGTGTCTTTATATAAAATTATTAATTTGTTACGTGTATACGTGTATTTTAAAAGCGGATTTTAAGATAATAGGAAAAAAGAACCAGAGCTGAAATAGATAGTTTTTTGAAGTGCTCTCATTCCTTTTAGGAGTTACTTTACAAAAGTGTGCTTAAAATATCTTAGACGTAATTTTTTTTGTGATTCTACACGTATCATATTCAGGAACGAAAGAAACGTTTCTCTTAAAAACCTAGAAAAATAAATATTCAAAAAAAAAAACTTTAAAATATTCTACTCCCCACAAAATTTCTCTTATGGAAACAATCCGTGACAGATTTCCGATTCCTCATAACTAGGGCTGTCAAAAATGTTGCGTGGGACAGTGGCGTACGCGAAATTAACTAATACGAGAAACAATAAACTGTTACAATTTATAACAATGTATGTAAAACTTGCCCTCTTAACTAGCTTGATGAACTAGCTTGCTTATCACAAACTGGAGAAGGTGTGTAGCCATTTTGCAGCATCAGGTATGTTTCTATGGTTGTCTCCATGAGTGATGTTCGCTTTGGTGAAAATATATTCTTATATTTTGAAAACGACCGTTCGACATCTACTGATGTAATACACGCATACGTAAAATAATCTTTGAACGCACTTAACAGATCTGGGGTTGCACCATCATATATTTAACAGAACACACTTGCAAACTTTTCTTTAACGCGCTCATTTGTTGCGTCACCTATAGTGTGTAGCAGTAGATTTACTTCGTCCACTATTTGCAGTGACTCCGCTAACGACAAGGCACTGTTTTCTAATTTTTTTATGCTTTCATGTAATGGTTTATAGTTCTTCGCAATATTTTTTAAAGCTGTTTCAACGAAAATATCTTCGAATTTTGTCTGACTTTCCTTAATATCTGCAGCCTCATCTGGATTGAATTGTAGTATCACAGCTTTTATTTGTTGGAAATATTCAGCATAACAAAAAGCTGCCTGCAACCATGTTCCCCAATGTGTAAGAATCGGCTGTGGTGGCACACTTGCTATGAAATGCACGGAGACATTTAGGAGATTTAAGAAACACTTTTTTTGTACTTGCTATTAATGCATCCACCTCTGGAAAACCTTTTCGAATAGTTTCTGCTACAAGATGTAAAGCATGCACTTTACACGTAACATGTATAAACGTACAACCTTGTTCTTGCAAAGAACGGCCTACCGAACGCATTGTCACGGCGCCATCAGTCACAAACATCAACACTTGACTTTTTGATAGTTCAAATTTTTCTAACGTCTCCAGCACCACCATGGTAATTGTTTCGTTAGTACACTGACCTAGTCTCTTGCTAGTTAGTAACAGTGAAACTATCTGTTAGAGAGGGTCCAATACTCGTACTATAACATTTAAAATAGATTTTTTTTACAATCTGTTGTCTCGTCAACAGATAACCACATCCGTGTATTTTTTAATTCACATTTTATCTTATTTACCATGTCTACGTGTACAGTTGGTAGATAGTTACATAAGATTGTGCGACTTGGTA
This sequence comes from Rhamnusium bicolor, assembly GCA_029963845.1. NCBI lineage: Eukaryota > Metazoa > Arthropoda > Insecta > Coleoptera > Cerambycidae > Rhamnusium > Rhamnusium bicolor. Next base: position 489,425 of record JANEYF010003374.1, on the reverse strand, counting down.
ACTTCACCTGGGCATTGTATTTATTCTAGAACTCTCGAAATGGTTGTTTATCGAGTATGTGCAGCGGAACATCACAGGCAATCAGCATTAATAGTAAATTAAACATAAACTGTGTTGTCGAAGGCACGCCATTTTTTTTTATTATATGTAGTGTACACTATTTACGTGAAGTCCACAATCACGCTTATCCCAGCACATGAAATCTTTCTCGCACACTTTACAAATTATTTTAGCACCATCTTAGAATAAATCCGGGAATTCACCTATGAATTTATTCACTTTGTCAGCAAATGGCCGTTTTCTACCCCTGCGTACGTCTGCCATGCTTTATTATTAAATTAGTATCAATAATACAGTACAACAAATACAATAAAAACACAAAAACAATATGCAATACGCCCAAGTGACTTAATGTGTACACAACTCGAAAGCTAATAATATACTGGACTGGAGAAAGAGTTTCGCGGTCAAGGTGAATGCCGGCGACAGTAAGCACATCTGTACTCTACGACCATGATACACAGAAACGTTTTGCAGCTTTAGTTATAACAAAGAAAGTGTATTCATCTAGTACATCTCATAGGGGATAATGCAAAGCTAATAAGTAATAAAAACACCGTAAGTGTGCGAGTGTTTTGTACTAAACTAAGTGTGCTATATCTCCCATTACTCTATGCCACTTTAAATCTGAAACACCCTTTAAATATACAAATATTGTTTAAAAATAAACGTATTTTGTACTTTGTAATCGATGTGGTATAAATTTTGTTCCAGGCTTATTTCAACATAATTTGCGATGCCAACAATACAAGTTAAATTGGAGCTTTTTGTGGAATGAAATTATATCATCCCATAATGTCAGATCAGAACTGAAACTTTTACATTTAACGTGGACCTGTCCGAAAACACGTTTTGAACGAATTAAACTCAGATGATGTAAATTTAGTCGGGCTTAACTCAGGAGAGGTCCCCACGAGGTTTCCTACAGAATGAATACCAACTCTTTTTTAGTCCCAGTTCGCATCCCATATCAATTTAAAGATATAAATTTCTAATTGATGTGTACGTGCACGCTTAATGTATAATTTATTACTCATACATGATCCCTTTTAACGAACTTGGTCGGGTTATCGAGATTTTAATTATCATTGGGCACGGGATAAAAAATTATCTCTACCTTGTTGGCCGTTATTTTACTTATAATTTTGTTATACAGTGCGAACATTGGAATCCAAAACCTTCGGACAGGTCAACTAGTTTTTAAACTTGCATCTTTTCGGACAGTTGTCATTTTTTTTGCCCCCACCTCTTTCCGCAATAATGTTACCGCCACTTTTTTCAATGGCAGCCCATACTTTTTAGGGATTTTAGTTTTTGTTAGAATTTTGCATACAACAATATGTGGTTTTGCGGTGCTCATTTGGTTAGTTAGCGATATTATTGCTATTTGTAAAAAAAAACTGATTTATGAAGGACATTGAAGCCTTAAAAGAAATGAAATCCTGGCGATTTTGTCAAATTATAAAAATTTCCATTGTCCAACAGCCCTTGTTAACCTTGTATTTCGAAAACGAGCGGTGTCGGGCCCATATTTTTTCTTGTTTTGACGTAGGCAATATGCTCCTAGATTTATACCATGCATTTTTGAACACTCTGTAGGCCGACACCTTCTTCTGCTTTAACGATAACTTGGGAGATTTACAAAATTGGGTAGTTAACTACACCTCATTACACTAATTTTAAATCGCTTAAAATCTGCCTTTATTAGGTACGTAAATTCCCCCCGAAACGATAAATCTTGAAGATTGATGATGCGTTGGCCGAGATATTTTGATCCCTCATATGAAAATGAGTCGTTCATTTAAAGTTTTGGGAGAGAGGCAACGTGGCGGAACATGCTAAATTGTTGTTTAATAAGAAGACTCCGGTTCGCTAGTTATATTCCGCGTTTAATCTACACGGAAGGCAGATTTCCACCACAGTATTAACTAGTAGATTCATTGTAGTAAAAGAAACTGGTACATTAATAAATTCCGAACGGTTTTAGGAAGCTGTGCGAGACAAGCGTGAATACGAATCTCGAACAAAAACGTAATTATAATACCCTGTTTTGATTATTAATTAAGTTGCTGTTACATGCAGAACTTACTATTAAACCAGGATATTAGTAGCCAAGCATAAAAGGTGCATACAGATAGAATTACGGATGTACGAACACGGTCATCAGTATGTGCAATTTACTTTTATCCGTTGAATATTTGCCAATGGTGTATTACACGCCCGAGAATTACTGAACCACTTAACTACAGAAGCTTATGCTAAACCACCTCCACCGATTTGCGACTACTAATGGTTGTGTTCGCTCTTTCGTGGTTTTATCTGTACAGTTCTATCTATCTAGGGCCATATGCCTCAGAAGGAATAATAGACTAGACTAATTTCAAGCCGTAGTTATCGGTTTGTTGATGTGACGGACAGTGTCGCGCCCTTTCACTCAGACGACTCGTCTTCAAAACCGGGCTGGACCAAGTGGATGAGATATAGTAAATGAGCGGATCTGCTTTTGTCAGCATCTTTCGAAGGATGCAAAACTGTGACTTCCTTGTACTTGCGATGTGAACACGTTAAATATCCCTACCACGACAATATGAGAATCGGCAAAATTTCCAGGTAGTGGCAGTGAAGAAATTTTCTCTTGGCGTCGATGACGTGGTAACGGAAACAGATCCACGTTAAATAAGAGATAAATTTTTTTTAAAATATATTTAATAATAACTTTAATTAATTATCAATTCAATTTTAGAATGAAACAGAAGGTCGCTAGGCCTTGAGCTACGTGAACTTTTATGTTTTCTCATGATGTACATCGTCACATTTTGCTTTATATTAGCAACTAGAATAAGATGAACCATGAAGTATCCTAAGGTTCTATACTGGTCACGCTTATTTTTGTCACATACGTAAATAATTACCTGAAATCTGGTTATGTTCCTATTAACCTTAAGTACCTAATATATTTTATCGTTGTTCTTGAAACCATGGTAAGCATTAGTATAACATCTGATCTTTCCTATTTGAAATGGGCTATATGTTCCTTAAATCTGGTTTTATTGGATTGTCTGGTTTGTCCAACACACTTTAAATGAAAATCATCCGTTCACGAAGGTAAGAAACATTATGTACCTCAGTTGCTGATAGCAAGTCTACTACAGAAAATTATAATTCAGGTGGAAAGCGGCGCTAACGTCTAATATTTTATTAAATGTAAAAGTTCTCTGCTTCATCGCACGAACGTGCCAGCCGCCGGAAGCCAATAGGTTAAATAAAGTATTTTCTTCCCGTCATATCAACGACAATAGTTACGCCAACCGACTTTAATCACCCAGTCCGCAGAGCAACAATAAAACCATTAAAGCTCCTATAGTTTACATTTTAAATCTTAGCCGGTCGAGCTGGCACTTTTAACGAGTTTGCATGCCGGAGTAATTAAAAATTTTAACCAAGAACACATATTTATCAGGAATTAAATAATTCCCAGCAACGCTTTCGTCCTAATAATAAAACGGGGACTTTGGGTTGGAATTAATTAAAATTTAAATTATGAAGGTCGCGTGCGTTGCAGTCTTGTTGCTAAATTCATTATTAGGCCACGCCCTTTTGTCAAGATAGCGTGCACCAGAGAGTTCAAATGTCAGTAACTGCATTTTTATCAAAAGGAAGGAAAAAGTTAACTTTACATATAGCGGGTGTAGCAGGATCACGGTACACCCCCTTTTCTCCTTTAGGTTTGAAGATAATTGATTGAAATTTTAGATATCCTATATACATGTTAAGTGGCACTTTTTGACATACAAGCGATTTTTTTTCACTTCCGGTTTCACCGGAAGTGATATTAACTTTCGATTTTTAAATAGAACAAGCTGTATATTATTGCATTTTTGAATTGTGCATAATTTTCTGAATCCAACGATACCAAATAAGTGACACTTAAACAACAACATTTTTTTATAATATAATTTCTAGTTTTCCATTTAAGTGTGCCATGATGGTTCCTATTTATTCTAAATGACCCGTGTAATGCTAGAAAAATTGAAATCCCGTCAAAAATACTAAATTACGTGATTTATGAGCAAATAAAGTTCATCAAAATGATTTTTGGGGAAAAACTCAATTTCTTCAAATGGAACCATATTGGTACCGTGGTACCATTTATTAGTACTATTAATAAGGAATTTATTCACATGTCGTATTAAAATGTGCGATAATTAAAAACAAAATTACAGTTAAAAGAAAATAAGAAAATATAATTTTGTTTTAATTACCTTGTTGTACATAAGGTGGCTTTGGAATACAAAAATGAACACAAAACATCATAACAGTTGTTCAAAATCCATTAACGTCAATGCATTTCTGAACTCGCATAACTATTTCTCGAAGAACGTTCGCCAATTGTTGGGCCGTTATGCTATTAATTGCGCGTCTTACTCGTAGCTCCAGATTTTCACTGGTTGTAATGGCGGTTGCGTAGACACTATTTTTTAAATGACCCCAAACAAAGAAATCAAGGGGTGTTAAATCAGGTAACTTGGAGGCCACCTCACGGGACCATTCGTCGAAATTGCGTTTTCTCCGAATCTCCGTTGAAATCAATTACTATCCTTGAATTATGGGGAAGAGCGCCATCTTGTTGGAAATACATTCCCTGTCGTAAATGGAAAGGTAATTTAGCTAAAATGTCCTCAATTTCATTTTGCAGAAATCCCAAGTATTTGGCACCAGTCAGGGGTCCTTCAAATATTATTGGACCAATGATTCTACTACCGATTATTCCAAGCCAAACATTGAAACCGAACCGCACTTGAAAGTTACCATCCCGTAATAAATTTTGATTTTCTTGTGACCAATATTTTGTATTTTGTCGGTTAAATAATCCCAAATTTGTAAACCTAGAGTCGTCCGAAAATAAAATCATTCCCAAAAAATCATTGTTTGGCTGCACGTTATTCTGCAAAATCTAATCGCAATATTCCATCCTACGTTCGTAATCATTTTCGTACAAGTGCTGGTGCAATTGGTATTTAAAAGATTTATTGTAGTATTTGTGCAAAATTCGGCTTACTGTTTGGTGACTGATTTCCCATTCAAACCCAAGGAAACAGTCTTATCAAATTCTACTCGAGCCAAAACATTAATTTCCGTTCCTTCGCTAAGAATGAAATTTTCTTTGGGATCATTGTTGGGCTCACTTCGGAATTGATTTTCAAGTCGATTAAAATAATTTCTCGCTAGACATTGTCTATCAGGATATCGATCGGCATAAAGGTGTCTAGCCGCAACGGCATTTTTTCTACATTCTCCATAAATAATTAACATGTCCACTTTTTCATCTCTGTATAAATTTGTGGCATTTTGAACATAATTAACAAGAATTTTAAACAATGTTTAAAGACACAATAAAAACACCGGTAAACCAACAAATGTTTGACAAGCTAAATATTTCATTGTTTTCAAAGCCACCTTAGTTAGTTACTTTTTAACATTTAATGAGAACAAAATTGTATTTTCTTATTTTTATTTAACTGTAATTTTGTTTGTATTTACCGCACATTTTAATACGACATATGAATAAATTTCTTATTAATAGTATTAATAAATGGTACCACGGTACCCATATGGTTCCATTTGAAAAAATTGAGTTTTTCCCCAAAAACCATTTTGATGAAATTTATTTGCTCATAAATCACGTAATTTAGTATTTTTGACGAGATCTCGAATTTTTTAGCATTACACGGGTAATTTAGAATAAATCGGAACCGTCATGGCACACTTAAATGCAAAAGTAATATTATATTATAAAAAATATTGTCGTTTGAAATGTCATTTATTTGATATCGTTGGATTCAAAAAATTATGCAGAATTTACAAATGCAATAATATACAGGCTGTTCCTTTTAAAAATCGAAAGTTAGTGTCACTTGTAGCGAAACCGGCAGTGAAAAAAAAATCAATTGCATATCAAAAAGTGCTGCTTGTTATGTATATAAGATATCCCAAACTTCAATTATCTTCAAAACTAAAGAAGAAATGGGGGGTGTACCATGATCCTGTTACACCCGGTATAAAATTAGGCCCTTATTTTACTTTGTCGCAAGAGAACCAAATGGAGTTTTCCTTGATGGTTGTTTCCTTACAGTAGATATTTGCATATACGTAATTCTCTTTTGGTTTGATTGAGGTTTTTTAAATATGGTTGTGGTCATCAGCTGGGTGATTTTAGTCTTATATGTCAATAGTCATACTTGTGATTACACTCCAGAGTATGTTGGACAAACTAGACGATCAATCCAGACTGGATTCAAGGAACATACAGCTCATCTCAAATATGGTGAAACAGATAAGCCTAGTGTTGCCTAATATGAGTTTGAAAACAGCCATAAAATATATAGTAGCAATTTAAGATTAGGTAATTAATAATGTAGCAAATACTAAATTATAAAATTACAAAATGGTATGAATAGTAAAAGAGGGCCAATCCCATATAGTACGTTTTATTGGTTAGTAAGTCACAGTTCACTAAACCGTAACAATGATTTAGGTATAAATAGGATAGATTGTTAGCATAAGGTTAGTTTTAATCATCTCCAGATAATGCCAACTTGGTTGATGAAACGCGCGTGGAGTACAGTATATGGTGTTTTGTGGCAAACCATGTCAATGGTTTCATCAACGGGTCCAACCCACTTCAGGGTAAACAATCCTATGCTGAAAACCATTCTTTCTGAGGTACTTAATAAAAAAATTAAATTTTAAGTGAAAAAAATTCTATACATAAGAATAAAGTCATCTCTGGAATATCCAAACGTGAGAATCAAGTTTTATTACAATTGAGAGGAATCATTGAACGAATGCGGTGTAAATATTAAAATAAAATTAATTTGTTTATCAGCGAACAATAATTTACGAAAGTAGTTTCTATTAGCCCTTGAGTGGTTACAAATTAATCGAGTTAAAAAGTTAAAACCTTATTTATTTAGGGTAATTCTATTGTTTCTTAATTTACTTGTTTAAGAGCTGCTGTTTAAAAACAATCCTTCATCCGTTCAAATCTTGATTTTAAATTAAATCAAGTGTTTGCATTTGAACGATTCCACCATAACTAAGTTCCGAAATGAAATTTAGTGCCCCAGTCCCAATCATTTCAGATATAAACTGTAGCATCATATCGGCGTTTGCGAGAGCTAAAAAATAAAATACATAAGTTTGTCAACAGCACTCGCTATTTACGGAAACAAAAGACGGTCGGCGAACTTTTAATATCGGGAGTGTATTGTTGTTAGCTTGTTTAACAATTTTGGACAATAATAACTAGTTTTTGAGTGCAATTAGTGTATTATTATTTCTCTGTGTGGATTTGTGAAATGAGCTAATGAGTTAAAATCAATGTAAGTGTTAAAATTTGATTAATATTGGTAACGATTTTTATTATTTGTGTTAGTAGGTAACTTTTACAGCATCTATTGGTCGTAGTATCTAACTCTAATTTTTAAACAGTTAAAATTAACATGTAGAGTAGAACAGATTGATTTATATGAGTAGTATATTTGATAAATCAATTTTGGGTGTATTTGAGAGGTATGTACGTTTTCAAAGCTGACGATGGTTTTCGAGATATCAAATTTACGTGGAAATTTATGTTATGACTGTTATGAGTGACAGTTATGATAGCAATTTTGGGACACCTTTTGAAATTGTATCTAACTGCGCTTGCAATTGATGGCGTGCGTACTCATTCTATTTTTTTTTCTAAATCAAATGAACCCTGGTGGAAATAGTTTCTGCCAATAATCTAATTTAGTCTTGCAGTGTTCTGAAAAACAATTCCAGAAGAATGAGTAAGTCTAAAAAATTCTGAAACATTCTGAAAAAGTATGAAAAGATCTATGTAAAACTTACTAATCATTTTAAAGACTGCATTTTTACAAGTTTTTGGACTCTTCTAGAATACTTTTTCAGAATTAATCAGATCTTTCATGAAAATTTAGCTAAAGTAAAAGTAAGACTTTTTCAGAGTTAATCAGTAAAATTTAAAACATTTCAGATTTTCGAAAAATTATTTACTGTAGGTTTTCTCATATTTATTACTTCTCGTAAGGAATATAGAAACTTGATAGGAGGAGGGTTATTAGTAAAAAAAATATTAATGTTTATATTCTATACATTTTTAAATTTTATTTACAGATTTTTTTTTGATAATCAATTATATACGGTTAAAATATACGAACTGTTTTTATTAAATAATTTACAAGGCGATAATTATTATTATTATAATATATATAATACAAAGAAATACTTACAAATAAATATATAATTCAAATTATTTCAAAAACATTTAAGGAATACACTTAATAAAATGTTATATAATACAAGTGATTTTAAGAAATATTAACGAAATACTTTTAAGATAAAAATAATATAAACTATTTCAAGAATATTTAATTAATACTAATAATAAATATATATATACCTGGTACAAAATATTTCAAAAACATTTAAGAAATACACGTAATAAAACATACAATACAGTATTAGTACACAATTTATTCTAAAACCATAAGTCTATCGCGTCTAGCATAGACTACACAGAGGTTCTCTGTGGCGTCTAGTCAGTCATAATCAGGGGTTCTGATTGGCCATCCTAAATCGAATGATGCATTATTGCGCATGCCATCACCCCACTTTCAATTTCACTTCTACGTTCCACGTATGATGCCAACTTTATCTATGATGACAACAGCTAATGTAGAAGAGGTGCCTTTTGTGTTCGTTTATAAAATAATAGTGTAGTGTTGATTGTTAGGATTATATCGATATAAACAAAAGCACGTATGTCCAATCGAAAATATTGTAAAAAGTACAGATATATCCGGAGTTATGTGAACATTAATAATAATGCATGCCCACTTGTTTTACCAGCAACGGCTTTGGCGGTGCAAGATTTGGAATTTTTGGAAATGAAATGAATGCTGCTACTAATGATAGAAATCAAGAATGCTCTGTGCATCATGATCCAAACGATCCAACTTTATCTGAAATACTTTGTATTATATATATTATAATAATAATAATTATCGTCTTGTAATTATTTAATAAAAACAGTTTGTATATTTTAACCGTATATAATTAATTATCAAAAAAAATCTGTAAATAAAATTTAAAAATGTATAGAATATAAACATTAATATTTTTTTTACTAATAACCTCTATCCCTCCTATCAAGTTTTTTATATTCCTTACGAGAAGTAATAAATATGATAAAACCTACAGTAAATAATTTTTCGAAAATCTGAAATGTTTTAAATTTTACTGATTAACTCTGAGAAAGTCTTACTTTTACTTTAGCTAAATTTTCATGAAAGATCTGATTAATTCTGAAAAAGTATTCTAGAAGAGTCCAAAAACTTGTAAAAATGCAGTCTTTAAAATGATTAGTAAGTTTTACATAGATCTTTTCATACTTTTTTCAGAATGTTTCAGAATTTTTTAGATTTACTCATTTTTTCTGGAATTGTTTTTCAGAACACTGCAAGACTAAATTAGATTATTGGCAGAAACTATTTCCACCAGGGAATGGTTCCGCTAACAATGATGAAAACGAAATTTATCTTGTTTTGTAGATCCCTTTTACTTTTCTGATAGAAAATGGTACAAAATAAACTAGCCAGTTCGAATGGCGAATGAACTCTTTTGGTCTTATTTATGTTAAACATTTTAATAACCATTAAATTTCATTAATGTTTTTAGATTAGGAGTTAAGAATTTATAATTTGCAGTAAAGTTGTGAGTTTCTTAGACAAACTTTTATGAACTTTTAGATTTATAACAGTTTATTTAATGTAGTTCCCTTGGCATAAGGCTTTTATTTTACTTATTCATAATATTGTACATATTATGAGCTAAACTCGACTCCCCAGGCGTTTTTTCTCAGAAACGGTTGAGGATATTTAAGAAATTCAAAATGCGCTGACTAACATACTTACCTGTGCTATTATTTTTTTTATTCAAATGAAATAGTTTTTAAATTATTTCACACTAAGTACATTTATAAAAAGACGTCAATTATTGTATCTGGTTTGCTAAATCCAATCAATGGGTTTGCTGTACTCTATTGTGGCAACTAACTAAACTTCCTAACCCCCCTCGGGACTGTTCGAGTTAGAGAAAATTTGAGTTAAAAAAAATACTTCTCAAACAATCTATACCGGGTGTAAATAAAACCTGGCGCACCCCCTCTATTTTTCTTGTTTATAGAAATAAATTGACAAAATTTTAATATCCTGTTATACACGTAAAATGGCATTAGAAAAGAGTATCTTCATTCTTTATGCACTTCCGGTTTCACCGGAAATTACTCCAACTTTCTTATTTTAAATGAAACACTCTGTATATTTTTACATTTTTGGAATTTATGGTGAATTCTGAATACAACAGTATACATTTTTCTTTGATTTTTTTGTTTATTTTGTTTACAACGAAAATTTAAATTTTTGATTTAGAGTGCTGTGATTTACAAAAAATGTTTTTGACGGGGTTTCTTCGGAGTTATTTTCAAAACCTGATCCCATGCCCATTGAATTTTTTTGAGGTATTAAAAAAGTTTTTGAAAAATGCTATGCAAATACCCCATTAGTCAGTAAAATGTTAACTTTTTATCGAGTTAGAACCAAATTGATTTACATGAAACTTGAAATTTGATTTCATGCAAACTGTATTCTCATGAATAATTGATAATTTGTGGTAAAAGCACATTAATACCCCTATTTTGACATTATATACATGTTAATTTGTCATGTAACTAACATGTTTCAAGATTTCGAGCATCCCACTGTTAATCATCGTGTCATAATTTAGTAATTACTGTTTCTGTATTAACACGCTCATATTAATGGTCCAAACTCTGAAACACTAAACTCGCGTTTATTAGCATTGTTTGCCTCGTTAAATTATATGGCCCTGTCGTATACGGTGGAAGGAAAAACACCAGTGCTGACATGTAACACTACGAAAAAAATCAAATTGTATCCATCGTATTGTTTTGGGTAAAATTTTTGTATCTGAAAATAAGTACTTAGCCACAATAATAATTACATACCAATTTTTTTGCGTTTGCAAACAAGATAAATATAGTTGCATTATAGCGAATCGTCAAGTTTCTTGATAAGTAGAGCCCGGATCCGAATATTATATAAGGCCAATATCCAGTGGCGGTTCGTGGGTCAACAGATAGGGAGGTCAATTAGAAAAGTTTACTGTATTACCTACCTTTTAAAGTGATTTAAATTCCAAGTCGATCCTCCGGTCTTCTTGAGATGCAAAGTGGTCAATTACTTTTTTCATTAAAGTCTTTTATCTTCTTTATTAATGCCCTTTCTATGGTAAGCATAGCTAAAGAAGATAACCTTTCCTAACCCATGGTATTTTTTAAAAAAAGTCTTTATTCTTTTTAAGGTGGAAAAACAACGTTCACTTTCGACGGTAGTCATAGGGAGAGTACACAAGATTTTTAACAGTTTGACACTTTCAGAAAAAGTATTGCACAAATTATTGTTAATAAAAAGCTGTAACAAAGCAACTGCACCTTCACTATTGGAAAAATCTTCTCGGCTATATAATACTTCTAATTCAGTTTTAAGTTTCAAATGATTTATGACTGAATACTCCGTTTTAACTAATTTAAACATATCTTGAGGAAAGCTTTTTTTATAATCTTTAAATCGATCTGCGTGAAATAACTTAGACACTGCTAAATGATTACTGAAGCCAAACCTGTTTTTGATCTCAGATGTAATTATATCACAAACTTCTAATGAAATTCTCCTTTTTGATTCTTCCGTTTTACATCTCTTGGCAGACTGCATGGATGTCTCCTCCAAATAGTTATTCAAAATTTTATTTCTGATGTCTACAATTTTACTATTAAAAACGCCAATACACTTATTTACTGTTATGACATCGATATTATATTTTTGTAATTGATTGAACAATATATCACAATGAGGCATAACTAAATGAAAAAATTTAACCAGTAAAGAAAATGTTCATTTTGTAAGTAGTTTTTTAAACCAATAGCTTGGTTTAGAGTGTTGTTTTCTGATTCATTATCAACGATTTTTTCTAAACAATCTAATAATTCTGTTCGATAGGTATAAACAGTCTCTATGCACTTTGTATTAAAATTCCATCGTGTTGGAGCCGCTTTAGGTAATTTCACCTTAACAACATTATCTAACACGGCTGTTCTCTTTGGCGATTTTCCAAAGAATGAAGAAAAGCTATGTAAATTAGCAAAAAAAATTTTATGCTTTATCGTCATATTAGGTTTTGGACGGCCACCATCTTTGAATTTCACTCGGTCTTCATAACCCAACTTATGTCCCTCTTTCAGTTTTAATATATTTTGTACAACACTCATGTTTAATAGTACACACTAAAAACACTGTTTTACTTAATTTCACGACAAGTAGAGATTTACTAATAAAATGTTCACAAATAAAAATATTAAAAACAACGCGACAGAATTTACTGACCAACGCGTACCTAGTCAGCATTAAGACTGCTCTATTGAACTTCGTGCGTTACCGTTTCCGTAAAATGTGTCAGGGGCATTGTCCCCGCCAGTGTTTTCTGTCTCGTTTGCTTTCTGAAGATTCGCGCATAAGTCTATTTCACTTTAATTCGTTGTAAATTCGGTCCGTAGCTAGCTTTGCGGACAAGTTATGGATTGACCCAAGATTTTTAAATTCTTTAAATGAATAATGTAATGAATATGAATGTGCTCGGAGGAGATACGAATCCTGCGATCTAGATATTTGAATAGTATTGTGCATAGAATGAACTAGAAACTTTAATATATTTTTTAAAAATATTAAAATTATATATATATTATATATTTTGAAACTTGAAAAAATAAATAGCTCTATTTTTTTATGTGTATGTGGGAGGTCATTGACTAAATGACCCTACAGAAGAACCGCCAGTGTCAATATCAGGGGTGGATCAAGGATACCGGTGTAAACATGCACAGAAATGATAAAGATGTCACAGGTACTGTCTGGTCGGTGAAAGAAGGGCGAGGAAAGAATGTGACTTCTGCATTCCATTCTCAAATGGCAAATTTCTCTGATCGTTTGCATCCATACCTACTCATTGGCAGAGATATTATATTCCTAGTAAATGGTTTCATAGAAAGCTGGAGACTTATCTGCAATACTCTCCCTTACCGCCCGAACCTTCATTCGCCGACTGGATAGTACGAGATTAAAATAGGTGTATATTTTAAAGGCCGTCCAGCTGCCTTCATACACGAAGCTGCATTATTTACAAACAGCAAGAAACGTCCTTTATTATTTTGATAGTTTTCGCCCCATAGTGTTTTAATACTGATTGTTATTCACGCATATACATATCGTTTCTGCAGTTGTGCGTTCTCATACCTTTGCTGATATTAAGCAAGCTGGCATTACCACAGTCTCATCCCCCAACCAATATTTTTTTGTGATGTTCTGACCACTAGCGTCGACGGTTTCAACTAGAGTCCCTCGAATAAAAGAATCTGGCCATAGGTATGTCATCCATTTCATTGGCTCGAATGGTCACATGGTACGAGACGTCCATGTTTATCAAATTTACGGTTTGTTTACAGTCTGTTTCTATGTATTTTAATTTGTACTGGAGGGTTGCAGCTTATTTTGAATAAGTAGTTTGAAGATAGGGGATATTGTTAACATTAACAACTAGTGTTTAAATGTCGTTCTTTGTAGATTTTAATAGATAACTGTAGAATGATATTTATAGAGCGAGCAGCTATGATTTTAAAAACAATTTACCGGTTTTGAGGAAAAAGCTTTGGCAGTCAAAATTTGATCACCCCGTAAATATATTTTTCCTGTGATAGTATCTCTCGGACACAGCCTTCTATTCTAAATACAAAGTTAATAATTTACGTGCCACTGAATGTATAACTCGAAAACTTATAATTTTATTGGTAACAACTTTCGTCTTTAGCGTTGAAAGGAAAATAAATCATTGTCACAAGTTTTATTCGTAAACAGTTCCAATTTTCTCCATTAATCAATGAGAAGCGGACTAATTACCTTTCTATTTTTCTGACAAAGTCGCGCCTAATACGTTTTATTTTTACAAAAATTAATGAATTCCTGCGCGTTCCCAGCAAAAACTTTTAACAACTAGCCGAGACAGTTTTTAATTGGTTTCTTACAAAATGCTAGACGTAGAATTGTTCTAAGGTTGTTATTTTAAAACATTCCTTTTTCTTAGCCCACTCTTATTAATACACCACGAGTAGAGAGTATTGTGGTGCATTTTGTGTATGGCGTTTCACATACCCACTTAAAAAAAATCAGTTGCATTTATAGATCACATGACACGAAATATATTTTTTTAAATATTGCTGCATTTTCGAATAGACTTTTTTTCCCCTGATTATAAATCTGTATTTTTACGTTTCTTAAAAAGGATGAAGTAGTGTCCTCTGGTCTCTGGCCTTAGCAAAAAGACATTATCTGTTTAATTGTGGTACAAAAGTAAAACCATTAAATCTGTATTCTGGCCAACAACTATGATCCAAGATGAGAACTACAAGCAACTAGTAAGCTAGTAACTAGTAATTTTTAGATTCGTACCAAACGCTTGGTTACCGTTTGTCTTTAAAAATTCACTTTCTGCATTCTCATTTAATTTTTTTTCCTGAAAATTTGGGTGCGGTAAGCGACGAGCAAGGAGAAAGATTTCATCAAGGTATCAGGACAAGAGAAATTCGTTATCAAGGACAATGGTGTAAGCCTAATATATGTCATATACATCATTGATATACCCGGTGGCCACGAGTCAATGTACGCCCCCCAATATTTTGGTTGTTTATTAGATAATAATGGGCTACTTTTAGACTAACAGGAATGAAAATATCACTTCCGGTAGAACCGGAAGTGACATCAACTTTTTTCTTAAATAGAATGACTATATTTTTTTGATGGTTTCTCATTAAGCATAAATTTTTAAGTGCAACAGTTTTTTCAGATTTTAAAAATTCCAAAAAATAAGTGAGATACGAACAATTTTTTTATTTTTTCAAAATGGCCGAGTCAGATGAATGCGATGTAAGAAAATTACTAAGTAGGCTATGGAAATTATTAGTAAGGTTGTAGACTTGTCTGTAAACAAGAAAATAGTTGTTTGAACTGATAGGTACCAGTATTTTTAGGTTTTTTTTTTAAAAACTGAATTTAATTTTCATTTTCATTTCCGTAGGGGTCCTATGGAAATTTTTTTAATGGAACTGTGCTTTTCTTTATTAAAAAGAAATAATGATTCATAAACTATAATTCTTTCGCCGTTAATCATTTCTTAACGATATCCTTCGTAATAATAAAAGTATTTTTAAAAAGGTAAACACAAATTAAACAAGAAATAATTTTAATAAAACGTTACAACCATGAATAAATAGAATAACAAAACTATTTAAAACCTAAATTATAATAAACTATTATAAAAATTGTACAAACTGTTCACCGTTTTGATTAATACACAGAGTAGCGCGACTTATTGTTGCACGTCTAACATTCTGTAATTGTTGAGGTGTTATTTGTGCAATTTCATGTCGAACTCTTTCTTCCAGATCTTGCCTTGTGGTTGGAGCAGTCATGTAGACTATATTTTTCAAATGCGCCCCAATAAAAAATCGAGTGATGTTAAGTCAGGCGACCTTGCAGGCCATCTGACTGGACCATGGGTCCCAATCCAACGATCTGGAAACAATTGATTTAAGTAATCCCTAACGATAATAGCATTGTGTGGTCCAGCCTCGTCTTGTTGGAAGTAAACCTCGTCAATATCGGTATTGGGAATTTGATTAATCTGTGGAACTATTATATTTTGGAGAAATTCTAGATATCTTGATCCAGTTAGAGTTCCGTCAAAAATTATTGGACCTATGATATGGTCGCCCAGTACGCCTATTCAAATATTGAAGCCAAGCCGCTCCTGAAACCGTCCCTGTCTCATAATGTGACGATTTTCAATTGCCCAATATCGAGTGTTGTCGATTAAATAACCCAAGGTTTGTAAATCTCGATTCATCAGTGAACAAAATGTTTTTGATAAAATTCTCATTTCTTAATTGGCGTAACTGTAACCAATTACAAAAGGTTATTCTTCGTTGATAATCATTCTCATACAAAAATTGATACAATTGATATTTATAAGAACGATAGCCGTGTTTCTTAAAAATTTTCCTGGCTGATTCTTTGGAAACTGGTAATTCATGTTCAGTTTGTTTTACCGAAATGGTTGGGTCAACATGCACTAAAGCTAAAACATTAATTTCCGTTTCTTCATCCACAATAAATCTTTCTTCAATTTCTGTATCAGGTTCAGTTCCAAATTGATGCTCCAACCGGGCGAAATAGTTTCTCCGAGGTTGTCTTCTTTCTAGATATCTCTCTCCATACAGAGTTTGTGCTCTAGTTGCATTACGTTGAGTCTCTCCATAAATAATCAACATGTCAACTTTTTCATCTCTTGAATATTTGTCAGCCATTTTATATTAATTTTCTTGTTTATAACAAATTTAATACACTTGTTTCAGAAAATTAGTGAGTAAGTCAAGAATAATTCAATTGTTGCGAATGTCTGTCATTTTCATGGCTATCTGCAATTTTGGATTTAAATGTAGATAGGTACCTTATTAAAATGATTTGTTGGCGCTTACCTTTTAAAAATACTTTTATTATTACGAAGGATATCGTTAAGAAATGATTAATGGCGAAAAAATTATAGTTTATGAATCATTATTTCTGATTAATAAAAAAAATAGCACAGTTCCATTAAAAAAATTTCCATAGGACCCCTACGGAAAAGAAAATGAAAATCAAATTCCGGTTTTTGAAAAAAAACCTAAAAATACTGGTACCTATCAGTAATTCAAACAACAATTTTCTTCTTTACAGGCAAGTCTACAACTTTACTAATAATTTCCATAGCCTACTTAGTAATTTTCTTCATCGCATTCATCTGACGCGGCATTTTGAAAAAATTGTTCGTATCTCACTTATTTTTTGGAATATTTAAAATCTGAAAAAACTGTTGCACTTAGAAATTTATGCTTAATGAGAAACCATCAAAAAAATATAGTCATTCCATTTAAGAAAAAAAAGTTGATGTCACTTCCGGTTCAACCGGAAGTGATATTTTCATTCCTGTTAGTCTAAAAGTAGCCCATTATTGTCTAATTTACGTGTACCAAGAACCAAATTTTTAAATTCAAAAACAACCAAAATATTGGGGGCGTACGTTGACTCGTGGCCACACGGCATAGCAATAAATAGATTAATAAAATTAACAATAATGTTATGCCTGCCCATAATGTTTTATTAATGTAACAAGAAAACGTCACTTGTTACATTAATTTGCTCGTCATTTCTGTAATTAGGAGGCTTTGTTCCAGTGGGATATGCTAATTCAGGTACAAGTTACAAAAAAAATATTTTTTTGTCCACCAGTGATTATTATTAAAAGCATTTTTTTTAGTTCAGAATTATCCTTGTTGTTACTATGCAATATTTATCTTCGTCACCATAAGTGAATGTGATTAATAGACTACAAGGCTGAGAGCCATGCAGAAAAATGACGATGAAATGATAGATTTTCCTTCTGCTTCCACAATAAATTGACTTCTGTACTTTCCGCCGGATATACTGAAGTTTCATCTTTGATTAATTAAATGGGGATTAGTTAATTTTAGGACGATGTTATTCATTAATTCATTATTCCCGTCCGTCTTTCTTAAATTAAGCCATGCACTGCGAAATTACAAATTATGTGAGCGACACAGGGTACACACTCGCGAAATTAATAGAGCAAAATTAAATTCTCTACTCTCTAGTAAATTTTAATTTCCGTTCTTCGGAATTAATTATTATTTACTCCTAGCAAATTAAATTTTGTAATTAAAAAAGTCAACTGTTTCCGCATAACATAGTGGACCCCGGACAGGGGGGTTTACCTCTAATTTTAACCTTTTTAGGCCTGAAAATCGTTTACTGTAATACTCATTTAGTTTACTAGGATTTTTCCTTTAAACGTAGCGATCCAAGAATCCAGTGAGATTTTAGACAACTATTTGTCGATAGAAAAGACACTTTTTATGCTGACAATACCGTAAAAATAAAAAAAGTGCAATTGTAACCAGGAAATACTGCTTTTTGGGTATTGCTAAAATATGTTCGGTGTTGCCTTACAACCTGGTTCTCTAGAAAATTCAACTTATTTAATATGTAGAAATTTTATAGTTATTCGAAAGAATGTCCCAACAAGCTCTGAATGCAAATATAAAATTGGGGTAGGTGCAATCAGGATTAAATCTATTTTTTATTTGTTTTCGTTGAGCGCCACTAGTTTTTATTTGTTTACGCCTATTAATAATGACAAAAACTATAACGTACATCTCTTGCTAAAACTGGAAAAGTGATGGGGTTGGTTTTAAACTAAAAAAACATCTTAATCGTGGCGTTCCACATGACCTTTAATGTACTATAAGTAGACTACATAATAACTACAGATGCCTATTTTGAGATTCACATAAATTTCTGTTTACCACATACTGTCTTGAAAAATTACCAAATGCAATCGTAACACTTATTTACATGTATTAATTTTCAATTCTTGAGTAAAAGTTTAAAACATTGGTCCTTACAACAAAATAATACAGGATTAGTTAATAGTGTGTTCTCTTTCGATAACCGTTGAACCGTTAGCGATACAACAATTTGTTAAATACAAAAGTTTTTTGGGTCGATAAGATCTATCATTTAAAATTATTGTGAAATCTATAGCGTGCTTAAATTTTCTGTTACACACAAAAAATACTTTTTTTAAATGGAATACCCTGTATATTTTGTCACCATCTTATTAAACGAAAAGAGTATTATACAGTGATATTTTGTTTTTTGGATTTGCATGCAACGTTGCCAAGTTATTTAACATTTTCTGGTAATTTAAGGATTAACAAGGGTCCGTTTAACAATTTTTATTTACCTATAAAAACAAGCTGGGTAAGCAAATTTATACTATTCTTAGTTCACACTACACGCTAGGTATTAGTCCCTTTTTTTACATTATTCTATTTTACAGGGTGTCCATGACGGCATGTCAATTAATGCGAATTTCAAATGGGAAAAACTCTGTTTTTTTTAAATAGAACAGCCTGTATTTTTTTACGTGGTTGGATTCCTTCTTCAAATTGCTTTCTTTTTTTGTATAACACTTCCTATACCTAACTGTTGAAGTTTTCGAGAACATTAAGGTTTTCTCTTTAACCTTGCGATCATAGTAAAAATTAATACAATTTTATCAAGAATGGCTTTGGAAAAACAAAAATTGTGCTGTCAAACTGATATTTTGTGATTTACACGTAATTAATTTTACTTGGTGGTGATTCTTCTGTATTTCCTAGTTGAGTTAATTATTTTTGTTAAATAAATTATGAATTTTTCACACGAAGAGTTGATCGACATGGTTTATGCATTGGGAGAAGGGAAGAGAAATCTTCTATTGGCATCAAGAATTTATATTCAGCGTTATGCAGAACGAAGACATCCTCACCATACTGCATTTGAAAGGTTGCGAGAAAGGTTTGAACGAACTGGACATGTAAATTATGAAAGACATGAACGTACAAAACTAGCAACAAATGAAGAAAAAGTGTTTAAAGTTACATTAAGTGTCGTTGAAGATCCGCATAAAAGTACGAGAGAAATTAATAGACAACTTGATATAAGTCAAGCCTCTGTAACAAGAATATTGAGGACATAAAACTTTCCTCCTTATCATATTCAACTGCTTCAGGAACTAGAACCAAATAATTTCGAACGTAGGGTAATATTTTGTGAGTGGAGACTCAATAAGATTCACCAACAGCCGCAATTTTTTGATTTCGTGCTATTCACTGATGAGGCCACATTTCATAAAAATGGTTGTATTAATAGACATAACTTACACTGCTATGATACGATGAACCTTCATTTTACGAAAACTGTAGATAATCAACACCGATGGTCATTCAATATGTGGGCAGTGATAGTAGGTGAATATGTAATTGGACTGCATTTCTTTAATGGTCACTTGACTGGGAATATGTACCTCGATTTTTTACAAAATGTACTGGGAGGATTGTTAAACGCGTGTCCTCAAAATGTCTTACAGAGGCTGTGGCTCCAGCACGACGGAGCTCTACCCCATTATAGTATTGCCGTAAGAAACTTTTTAAATGTTACATTTGATGACAACTAGATAGGTCGAGGAGGACCGGTTCAATGGCCACCAAGGTCGCCAGATTTGACGAAATTGGACTTTTTTGTGGGGGTACATTAAAGGATTAGTGTACAAAACATCACCAACTACAAGAGAAGACATGCAGTAAAGAATTCGACCGTTCGACACCATCACGCCTAACATGTTGCAAAATGTAAGTGACTCATTTCTTCATAGAGTCAGAATTTGTAATTTACAACTAGGAGGTCACGTTGAGCATATTTTGTAACTTGTTTTATTTTTTCTCTTTTATTTACTGTTTACGTTCGTATACTTTTATTTTGTTAAGTACATACCTAAGGTGAGGTTTAAATTTTGTCATTCAAGTTCAATAAATTTGCTACTTTTACTGTTTCCTTTACTATTTTACAGAAAATAATGTTTCGCCTGACCGCAATTTTTGTTTTTCCAAAGCCATTGTTGATAAAATTGTATTAATTTTTACTATGATCGCAAGGTTAAAGAGAAAACCTTAATTTTCTCGAAAACTTCAACAGTTAGGTATAGGAAGTGTTATACAAAAAAAGAAAGCAATTTGAAGAAGGAATCCAACCACGTAAAAAATACAGGCTGTTCCTTTTAAAAAACCAGAGTTTTTCCCATTTGAAATTCGCATTAATTGACATGCCGTCATGGACACCCTGTAAAATAGAATAATGTAAAAAAGGTACTAATACTTAGCGTGTAGTATGAACTAAGAATAGTATAGTATTTGCTTACCCAGCTTATTTTCGTAGGTAAATAAAAATTATTAAACGGACCATTATAAATCCTTAAATTTCCAGAAAATGTTCAATAACTTGGCAACATTGCATGCAAATCCAAAAAACAAAATATCACTGTATAATACTCTTTTCATTTAATAAAATGGTAACAAAATATACAGTGTTCCATTTAAAAAAAGTATTTTTTGTGTGTAACAGAAAATTTAAGCACCCCGTAGATTTCACATTAATTTTAAATGATGGATCTTATCGACCAAAAAACTTTTGTATTTAATAAATTGTTGTATCACTAACGGTTCAAAGGTTATCGAAGGAGAACACACTATTGACTCACTCTGTATATATACTAATAGAAGTATAAGTAAAACATTAATACAGCAAAGTGGAATGTTTTACAACATTGAAATTACAAATGAAATCAAACCAATAGTTAAATATTACAGAAAGGCCGCATTAGGTAAACGAAACAAAGTAAATTTTGTAGCCTATAGTGAATACGCCGCTACAAACAAATTAAACATCCATACAAAGCAGAAAAATACACCGCCACAGATAAGCAAGAACACATAATGCAATATTGTCCACATCGTCCAAAAATATATAGCGTGTTCCATTTGAAAAGACTGAGAAAATTCGGTTCAAAAAGTTGTAAATTTAAAAATCCATTTTGGCCACTATACTTTTAGGAAGTGAAAATGGCTGAGTGTCGTCACACAAATGTCTAATAACTGGTACTAACATATTTTTTCTTAAAATCGATAGTTATGAGTGTAGTGATATTTTTAATATAGACGTGTAAATGGTATAATTACAACAACAAAAAAAATCGTTACATTAAAGTGGTTGGGAGAAAGTCAATAATAATACGGGAGTGAAAGGAGGCCACAAAGAGGTTTCAAAAAATGTTCTGATATGCATGGCATTTCATTTAAAAAAATGTTACTTGAGCCTGTCGAATCGTCTTGGCTCACCCTGAAAATATTCGGAAACAATTTCTGGTTATAGACTTTTTGGTCTAGTTATGTTTTAAATCAAGTTTCTAGCTATCATAGAACTCGAGATATCGAAGTCGGACGCACTATTGCCCCATCCTGAATCTTTTTTAGCAATACATATTTTTTATTTGAAAATTTTTCATTATTATCCCAAACATCGCGAACATACCACGCATAACCGCCAGGACTGAAAATATGAGGTCTTGCCTTTCTCATATATGTATACAAAATTACATGTTTTTCTTATTCATAAGAAAAGTTACAAATATATTTCATCTCGTAGGTGAATAGGAGACCCTTTTTTCTCAAACAAATTAATACCCGTCGTGGAAAAATCGCGTGATATTTTCCATTTTTCCAGGACATTTGCGTCGCGCCGTCACTCTTTAAAAAGTTTTATATGCCACATAAAACTCTAATAACTTTATTCTTGAAAATTCCCAACAACTTATATTATATTCGAACTAACAATAGATTTTATTTGGGAGCGGTCGCAAGGCACATTTGTAAAAGTGTCTAGAGGTTGTGAAATGTCACCGAAATGTCGTAGAAACTTTCGTTACCCTAATTGGTTATTAAAGTTTGTTGTAAGATATTAACGAAACATCTGAATGATAAGTTAGTTGGTAAATGTTTTATTCTATTTGTACACTGAGAAAAAAAATGCCGTTTGTGACCTAACGGTTTCTAACATTTTAATTGTATAGTTTGTCTCTTTTTAAGAAAGAGATAATAATAATAATAATAATAATAGTAATTTTTATTAACCATTTAGGATACATAATTTGTACATGTGACAGGTCATAAATAACAAAGATATAAAATACGACATATAATGCATGTTAGTATATAGAAACAAAAACATTTTTTAAGAACATGATAATAAGGTCCCGATCAATCTAAATTATTCAAAAAATTTACGAATTTCCCTAGGTTGTAAAAATCATCAGGCTGCAAGCGATCTTGTAACTAGGGCTGGGCGATTGACAAAAGTCATAATCGATTATCGATTGTTGAAAAATAATCGATTATTTCCATTAATCGATTATAATCGATTATAATCGATTAATCGATTAATCAAATAATCGATTAATCAAATAATCGAATAATCAAATGATCGATTAATCGATTAATCAAATAATCGATTAATCAAATGATCGATTAATCGATTGTTTGATTAATCGATTATTTGATTAATCGATTAATCAAATAATCGTATAATCGAAAATCGGTTATAATTTATTAATCGTAAAAGCGATTAATCAATTATAGTCGATTTTAACCAGCCTTGATTGATTATTCGATTATCTTGCACACCCCTAATTTACAGAGCTGTAGGATTCATCTTAGGGTTATTTTCAATTTTATTTACATACTGTTTATTTATATGACTATAATACTATAATAATTGTATTAAGTAAAAAAATAGATATTGAGGATGTAGGGCTGGGCGATTGTCAACAGTCATAATCGATAATCGATTATTGAAAAATAATCGATTATTTCGATTAATCAAATAATCGATTAATCAAATAATCGTTTAATCAAATGATCGATTAATCGATTAATCAAATGATCGATTAATCGATTAATCAAATGATCGATTAATCGATTATATAAGAAGAAATAATCAAATGATCGATTAATCGAATATTTTTCCCAGCCCTACTTGTAACCTTCTTTTGAACACATCAACTGTTCTTGCACTTTGTATATCCGGAAGCAACTTGTTATAAAGAGTTATATCAGCATAATATGGTAATTTTTTAAAATATTCATGATCGTGTTTGAATTTGCATATTCTGTTCCAACCTCTCGTATTGTAAGTTGTAACGGTCTACTTATTTGGGCTACCCTGTAGCAAGTGTCTTTTGTGCCACTCAGTATCACTCTTCAATTTATCAGACCTGAAGGTATGCAGCCAGTAATACTTTTGGTTTTACTTTTGGTTTTGGCGTTTTTACTTACTTATTAGTTATTCTTATCCAGCTTTGGGACTAGAATAATTCCTTTAAATAATAGGTGGAACTTGTATGGGACTTTACAACAATAAAAAGAAAAGATTAAATTGTATTTATTTAAGGATTAAAATTTAAATTCAAATCTGTTGGTAACTTTTATCCAAGTAGTGGTATGCTGCAATTTTTTGTTTAAAAGAAAATAAAAAAAAAACGAAATTCCTTCTTTTTTGGTACGAAGCAGCAGCCATGCTGAACAGAAATTGAATTTGGCTACTTTTATATTTTTAATAAGAGCCTAAAGAAGATCTAAGGTATTTATGTAATTAATTTTGGTATTCAAGTTTCATAATAAACTCTCAGTACATAATTTTAAGCTAAAAACTGTTTTTAGGCTCGTCGTCACCCGTACTTTTGAATGCTCGTCACCTCGTACTCTTGAATGCTCGTAACCTCGTATTCTTATATGCTCGTACCTTTGTACGTATTACATTTACTGCTCTGAGTTCCTAGAGCTACGTAACTAGTCAACCCGAGTCCACCATTATTTGATAGCGTGCAGCTGGCCCGGTGAAGAATATAATAGTCAACTTATATGATTTATTCCAGTCTAAGGCCATATAATTTGTCAGCCAGAGAGTTCACTTTGATTTTGGTAGTGTATTCAGCTAGCAAGTTAGTAGTTCAGCGAAATCTGTAAGTACGCTTTATTTTTACCACTTCCATTCCAACAAGGAGTACGTAATATGCAGAAGCACTTACCAAAGCTTGGTTCGATTGATTTCATTTGGTAAAAATATTAACAGCTCCTGTGCATATCTAATATTTACTTCCTAATTCAATGAATTGTTAGCGATTTTACACCTGCATTGTTAATTAAGCTGGTATTGTATTTCTTGTAAGAAATTTAGTTTTAATGAAATAAATAAACATCACTTGGTCTTCTTGCCTGCGATATGTTATGTGACTCGAGAAACAGCTGTTTCTTGATTATTTACTCAGGTAGCTAAAATAAAGAAAAACATATCGATGCTTATCTTTTATGAAGACAGGTAATAGCTACTTACCACCTTATATTACAAAGTAGTAAACGTAGGTAATATTTATTATAAATTATACAGTGAATTTTAATCTTCAATGCTAATTTGTTATTAAGGAAATTAATAGATGTGTTGATACTATGCATTTTGCCCATGCTTTGTTTAATCTAAGCTAGGTTAGGAATTGTAAAAGTTTGGCTGTCAAATGAATAGGGCGCTTACGCAAATGTTCAGCATACTCAAAGTTTATTAGCCATAAAGACTGGTGGTCAAGGAACCAACTTACCTTCTCTGTGTGTAATAAGTGTTACTTCATTTGTTTATATTGTTAACGTCACATATACCCCATCTTGTTATCCCTTTGAGGATATATTGTAATTTTTTTTGTATATAGATTTACTAACCTCCTTTTTTTTACTAACAATCATTTATATTTACATACATTTTAAAGTTTACATTATTTATATTTAACTTGATTTTTTTTACCAAGTAAATGTTTGATCATCAATTAACTTTTGATTTCTTTATTTTGCCTCCTTCTTTTTGTCAATTTAAAAATTGGCTGGCGCCCAGGGTAGTTTACCTATTGTGTCCTGACTACTAAAAAATCAGAATACTAATTAAATGCCCTTACCCACCCCGCTCCCGACTATAAAAGCTGCCGTGCTCGGGTGACGCTCTGTTTAACAACTAAGGGCGTCGCAAAGTGTGAAAATCGCTATAGATTGGACATTTGCTTTTATTAATATGGATAAAGGTCAACATTTTCATAAGATAGATTGATGTCACTGTAAATATCTTTGAATTTTTAAATGACCCCCTACATGATTCACGGTAATGCAAGTCAAATATAAGTCTAATGATCCTTTTTTGTAGTATAAAAGCTCTAGTTATATCACTTGATTGTCCCCACACATTAATGCTATAGGCCATAGAGGAATAAATTAAGGCATAATATACATTTAATAATGCATCACTATTAAGCACAATTTTCAGAGAATTTAATGACATAAAAACCTTTATATTGCTTGCTACATACGACTTCAATTTGCTCATAAAAATTAAAATTGCGATCAAGAGTAATTCCTAAAAATGTCACTTGCTCACTAGGAGCAAGTGTGAAACCATTAAAATTGGTCCGATTTTTTTTGTCTGCAGCCAAACTCTACTAGAACTGTTTTATCATTATTAATTAATTAAGCGATTATCGTAACATTATTTATTAAATACCCATAAAAGAGTAGATACTTTACGATTCAATATGAAGGATCAGGGTCAGAAACTATCATCGGCATGTATCATCGGCAAACATAAAGATTTCACCATGAAGTATATGAGAAGGCAGATCATTCACGTATAATAAAAATATTAGGGGCCCCAGCACGCTACCCTGTGGAGCTCCAATACAAATATGTTTCTTATTGCATTTTGTGGTGCCGATTTTTACCACGATTTTTCTATCTGATAAGTAAGAAACGATCCAGCTATTAAAAGGATCGGCTATTTCTAGGCTACTTGGTTTTTGAGCAATAAAAGCTCTATTTACCATGTCGAAAGCTTTAGACAAATCAAAAAATACACATGTTCACCCGAATCCATTTTGTCATATACAAATTAACTAAGATCTACTATACTCGCCTCTAGCTCTGAATCCATACTGACAGCTACTTAAAATGGCGTTTTGATTTAGTAACTCGTAGATTTTATTTGCTACTATTACTTCCTCACCCCTCAGTGAGGAAGTTATGTATTCGTGAAAAAAATTTAGAAAATTTTTATTGCATTTCTGGATGAATCTTGACGAATTACGACGATACACAAAATTTCAGACAGCAAAATTTCTATCTGTGTGTGTGTCTGGTTCGCGATAGCAGCTACAGTTTTTGAGATAAAGCTTTCAAATTTGGTACACACATTCTAGAGGTCAAGGAAGAGATTGAGTTCGTTGATAAAATCGGTCCTAATGACTAAAAAAAAAATTTAGTGACAATTCACCAATGCGACTTTTTTTGAAACGTCAAAATGTGACTTTTTTTGAAACGTCAAAGTGACTTTTTTGAAACGTCAAAATCTGAATTTTTTTGAAACGTCAAACAATATGACGTCTTTTAAACGTCAGAAATTAGTTTTATCATAAACTCCACCACACGTCGGTGATGAAGTTCTGATCCCCAAGTAATTGGCAGCGGTTTTTCTAGTATTTTGGAAATTATACTTAAAAGAACAATAGGACGATAGTTGTCAACATTGTAACTTTGGTATTAACGCTGCTTCCGTTAGGCAGATTGGGAATGTACCTAAGAGTATTGATATTTATTTATTTATTCATTTATTTATTTATTTATTTCATTTCCAACAGGTAGCAAAGAACCCAATTACAGGAAATACTTATTTAAAATAAATGCAAATGATAAAATTAACAGAAAAAAGTGCAATAAGAAAAACAGAAAACAATTACTCATATCTAAGAAATATTCTAAATTTAGAAAAACAATATACCTAAATAGATATATGAACATATATACGTGTAAAATTGATACCTGCTTAAAACACTTTGTATTAACATAAGAAATAAACGCATGACTATAAACAGGCTAACCATATACACACACATGAACACAAACACACCCATATACACATATCTACAAATGTAAAGTGCACTCAAAAATGTACTGCAAGTAATACCACAGGGAAGCTATATACCAAATTCATTTTAATAATCTAACACAATCATATTTTCATAACATAGAATTAGCGCAATTAATAATATGTTTGATATTATCCACATAAATATCACAAATTGATGAAATCTTGTTAACATTAGTACACATAACATGTATTGGTGATTTACACATTATATTAGTATGAATTGGATTGGGATAAAAAACCAAAGTCGAGCGCGATTCTATTCTTGGAACGTAAAAATTAAGCATATTAAGTAACGAAGGTGAATCAATATTATTGTGTATAAGATTGTAAACAAATTTTATAGATATTATAAAACGCCTAGTTTCTAGAGAATGAACACCATATCTGTCTAAAAGAATTGAATTTTCTATACCCCTATTGGGATATGCCCGATCTTCTTTAAAGATTAGAATTTTAAGAACCTTCTTTGTACGTATTCTATATTATTTATGTGATTTTGGTATAGCGGATAATAAATAAGACATCCATATTCTAATATCGATCTCACATAAGCAAAATATAATATTTTAAGACTAAATACATTACTACAGTTTTTGCAATTCCTTAAGATGAGGCCTAGTGTTTTAAAAGCAATAGACACTACATGTTCTATATGTATTTTAAAAGCTAACTTACTATCAAATAGTATGCCCAAATTTTTCATTTCAGAACACCTGACAATTGGAGTTACGTCAATACTATATTGAAATTCAGTAATATCTTTTCTTCTAGAGTACAACATGACAACACATTTGGAAATATTTAAACACAAATGACTCCTAACACACCAGTCATTTACTATATTCAAATCATTTTGAAGGGCTATACAGTCTGCCGCAGATGAAACACTGTTAAATATTTTGAGATCATCTGCAAACATTAAATGTTTAGAATTAATGTTATTCGACAGATCGTTTATAAATATGAAAAACAGTAACGGCCCAAGGTTGGAGCCCTGTGGCATTCCTGAAGTTGTTTCATATTGATCAGATCTAAAACCTTCATATTCGACAAACTGCTTACGATTAAATAGATAAGAATTAAATAGATTAAGTAGCATGATATGTAAATTTTATTTGATAAGTAATAGAGAGAGGGTCGCGCGTGAAAATATAATATTATATTATTGTAAACACCGACTGAAACATTCCCAAACAACAGTAAAACAGAAATTTGTACACGATAAAGTGAATTTTATTTCATTTTAAAATGTTAGTACGTAAGATTTATCAGAAAATGTCAAAAAACAAAAAAGTTTTTTTTTCACGTCAAATTTGGAGGTAGCGTCACACTATATTTCTCCTTATAAATCGTAAACGGCTGGAGATATCTAATTCTGTAAAAACATTTGATTAGTTTCTTGTTAAGGGCTACTCAGCCGTAGGGGTGTCAACCCGCTACCTAATTCCCTTCTGGTTCCTTAATTTTTGTTTATAGATACAATGACCAATTCACCAAATACTGCTTAAACACAATACATCAATTCCACCTTATAAAAACACAAAGCGTTGAATATATTTGTTGACCTAGATATGACAACATGACAGATTCAGTATCTTAAAAACGGAAAACGGAATTTTAGTTGTTTTAGGTTTTTTTTATTTATTTTGTTTTCATAGAATATATTTTATTTTGTTACACATATTTTTGTAGTTTCATAAATAATTAATAAACTGAAACATTTTAATATGTGTATATATTTTTTTTACTGTTTTAATTTTACTTTGTTTTTTTTTGTAAACAGTCAAAAATTGGTTTATCCAGTTTTTTCGCAATACTGGAACACGAAAACCGGTTTTTTAAAAAGTCGCTTTTTATGTAAACTCCAAACTCAACTCAGAGTCTTGAACGAAGGAGCTCAGATTGAAGTGTTGGGTGTTTTGCTATCAATACCACATATGATAGTTTCTTTGAACAACATAAAGCTGCAGCAATCTTTGTCACCATTCAATATCAGTCTCTTCATGAACAGATTCGAAACAGAGACAGAAGAAGAATTGGAATATTTCTCCCGGGTTTGACTTAGGTATGTGGTATAACGGGAGTGAGTCTATCACTAAAATAGTTACCTTAAAGTTTATTGAATGAAACAAAAAAACTAATAGCAAAATACATTTAAACAAAATAAGCAATATTTGCGACACTCTTCTCTGGGCGGGGAAGCAAAGTAGTTAACCAGATAAATCGAATAAAAGTTGTTACTAAATTAATCAAAAACAGAGATACACATAGCAATTATCAATTTAAATAATACAAAATATCAAATCAACTCGATTAGTTGTTAATGGGCGCCACCATCTTACGTATCTTTCTGGTCGTAGAGACGTCAATAAAAGTAAACGTTCTTACTACTTTGTCAAGAGTGAGGCCTGGGCCTATTAACACTTCCAATAGCTTAGATCCTTCCACAAAGCGACATCGCCTGCCCAAAGATTTACACTCACAAAATTTACAATTCCGTCGCTGGCCAATCAAATTCTACATACTAACAACAATCTTGCTCTGGCAGTGGCCTGCCTGGTTCTAAGGTTCTCTCGCTAAAACACACCCAATTTGACCTTCCGTGCGCGCGATGGAGCCTAGCCGTAAACAATTCTGTCCGCCCGCGCAGTAGCGGCGCACTAACTAGTAGTACAATAATGCCTGGTAAAATTATTTTATTCGAATTTGGAATCTAACTTATAATTCAAATAA
This sequence comes from Rhamnusium bicolor, assembly GCA_029963845.1. NCBI lineage: Eukaryota > Metazoa > Arthropoda > Insecta > Coleoptera > Cerambycidae > Rhamnusium > Rhamnusium bicolor. The sequence continues at coordinate 458,943 of JANEYF010003374.1, read as the reverse complement.
TTTCCATATACTTTATACGGAATGTAATCCAAATTGTCCATCTTAAAAAACGGACCGTTACAGTGGACGATATTGTTGCAGTGTTTGATACAAAAGTCATTGATATTGACCTAAAGAGTCGTTCGCGTCAGCTAAATTTACATATGAAATTGAAAACTGCAATTTTTAGATGTATTAATAATTAGAAATAGCGAAAATGAGAATTTGACGTATACAGATAGGATACTTTTTAAATTAATACCCAGTGTATGTCATCCTTATTTTGAAAATTGTGAAAAAAAGTAAGGCGCACCTACATAGTAGCTGTGTCATCCTGCAAAGACCGTAAGTTTAACCTGAGATAGTGTCACTCTTGCATTTTATCATGTTTTCTTTGATCCACCATTCATTTCCCTAAACAGTAAACCAATTCGGTGTTTCTTTGTGGAGATAAGCGTTTTAAGATTAAACGAGATTTAAGTTCTCGAAGCCAGCGGTACTTGGGAAAGTAGAAAGATTAAATGCAAACAGGCCATTAGTATTTGCTTATTTTAAGTGAGCCCTAAAGAAAAAAGCTCTAAATAATGCTTTCCAGAATATATATTGACTATTGATCGGCTTTTTGTATCCTGCCAATCTAGACAGTAACATCGTCTCACTCGAGAGGTTTCATGTTGTTATTCATAAATCGCATCGCCAGAAACAATTTGTTTTAAAAAAATAAATGATTTAAAATTGCTTATATAGTACGAGATGAAATAGGCTGCATAGGAACTCTAGACTGCCTTCGATTATTATCCTTATGCATATAATGCATCAATAACGACCAAAGCAAACAGAGCTGAAAATTGGATACTATAAAGTATCCAATTTTCAGCTCTGGATACTATATTTACTATTTTCTGATACATACAGGGTGTTTACAAACCTGATATAGATAATTTTCCAGCTGTTTCATTCTATCAAGTTCGTATGAATGTAGATCTTAAAATCATTCATTTTCAAGATACACTACAAGGTGTTTCAATTTGTTATTGAAATGTGTTTTCTTTTAGCCAAATTATCTTTGAGATACATGACGAAAACTTGAAAGTCGGTACAATCATCTTTCAGAGAAAAATAAAGAAACAGTGACACCTCGTTCAAATTTAGCCACTCAGTGGCGGAAATTTGGGACGTGCTACATCTTTCTTGCAACATTTTTGTTATAATGAGTCAGATTTTTTTGATAAAGTACAAGATCCTAGAATGCAGCTACACAAATTACAAAAAAGGTAGTATATTACAATAAAAAAAAAAGTAAGATTTGTTGTCTTTCTCTAGGCCCAGTTTTTACTCTTTGGTCAAATTTGTTTCCCTTGGTGAAGATTGCTGAATCAAGATTCATTCTGTGTCATAGTATTGGAACCATCAATTAATATTAAAGTTGAGGGGCGCGAGTTAACATAATATCATGGTGGGAGAATTTTTGGACATACATTTTTGTATGGCCATGCTAATGGGAATGGCTACGAAGCAAAATGGCTCTAGAACGAATATCATTTGGATCGCCTGTCGCCAGATAGTAGAAATATTTGCTTTGATCCATCGCTGTTCATGACAATTTGAGACCTTAAAGCGAAAGAGCAACGAAGGCGGAATAGAAGAACACCATAATTTGAAGAAAGAGTCATGAATGTCCTTGCTAGTTATCCTGGCAAGAAAAATTACTAACATCGAATGCGCTTCCAATAGGACTATTTGGGAGGTTCTTTACAAGCAGCTTCTGTATTCCTATCATATTCAGCAGGTCCAGGGAATACAGGGCGCAAATTTTCTCCGTTGCGAGATATTTTCAATGGCTGTCAATCAAATTGAGGATCAACTGTTTTTCTTACCGAATTGGCTTTCTACCACAACCCCTTGCACGAATTCCAAATTAAATTTGTCAATTGGCACTGCAAATAAATTAAGAGTTCTTACTCACTTTCAATTATCAATTGACAATATAATTATAGAACAAGTTGACAAGGTGAAAAACTTGGGGCTAACCTTTGATAAAAATTTAAACTTTATTCCTCATATATCAGAAGTCCTGAGAAAATGTTTCTGCTCTTTTAAACAGATTTCAAGTTTTAGAAATATCCTTGATAGGGCCACTAAACTACTGTTATGTGAGTCCTTAGTCTTATCACACGTCAACTACTGTGATTATGTTTATGGGCCTTGCTTAAATTTATCAGAAGCAAACAAACTTCAAAAAATCCAGAATATCTGTATTAGATTTGTAACAAATAGTTCTATCTACGAACATATAACACCACATATCAGGGGAGTTACAACTACTAAAAATAAATGAGAGGCGCTTCCTACATTTCACCTCACTATTAAATAATGTCATCCTAACGCAAAAACCTATCTATCTCTATGATAAACTAATTGCGAGAAATGTCATGCATAACCGAAACTTGAGATATATAAACGACCAATTGCATACAATAAGGCCTAAATATGAAACATTTCGATCATCCTTTACCTACCTCTCGACTTATGTCTATAACAATCTACCTCCACAGCTACACAATAAATCAACAAATGTACTAAAACGTCAACTAAAGTCTCTGATTTTGAGCGGCGAATTAAACATAAATTTAAAATTGTTTTAGGCGGTGATAAAATAGTGATAAAATCTAGATATCATATAGATAAATACTGTTTTTGATATATATTATATGTTCATATACTGTAGATACATGTACTTAACTAGATATTTTCATTTATTTCATTTATTCATTCATTTAAAAATTTGTAAACATTAGTAGGTTTTTACATTAAATTATTATGTACCTAATTATAATTATTTTTTGTGTCTGGCACCTAGGAGCTTAGGTGAACCTGAGCTGAGATATACACATATTGTAATATTGCATATTATATACTGTACTAATACTATACCAATGGTATCCTAGGTTAGTAGTTTTGATATCAGTGTATACTGTACCACTAACCTTTTGTGTTAAATTCCTTCTATTTTACACAATAAAGACATTTATTATTATTATTATTATAAATAGTTCCCTAAATTAGTTTCTACAGCAAAGATTGTCGGAAAAGTGTTTATTAAAAATTCACATGTACAATTTTCTTACGTTTTTCTCATAACAACTTTAAAACAAGGAAAATGATGAACATTTAACAAATGTCTCTTGTACTCAGTTAAAAACAGTATCACTTTTATGTAATTTAAGCTTTTGACAACAAATTTGTAACCCGACTCGCTTAACCCAGTTTGAAATCTAACTTTACGATGTCAGTAGTAAATTTTCTTTTTATTTGCGTAGACATGAGCGCGACAAAAGCTTAGTTATGCTAACAGTGACATGGAAAGTCTTTTGTCAGTCGTTTTACTTAAATCCTGACAAGTTTTTCCATTTCACATAGTAAATCCTCTCTGAAAGATGTTTTTACTGTTCAACACTAGTGAATCGCAGCGGCGTTTCGTGCCGGTGGAGCGTGAAAAACATTGGTCCTTACTGATATATTTTTTAATAAATAATGTATGTACAGGGTGTTCATGTATAGTTTGAACCATTCCATAACTTTTATATTTTTAATTTCAAAAACTAACTAATGTTTTTTTTAAATGGATCATTCTGTATGTTTTTATGAATACGGGTAAAGATTTTCCTCCTTATTTCAAAAATGTTGTTACGTGTTTGCTATCCACATAAACACCTCACACCGAGGATTCGTTGATTGAAAGTCCATTATTTTTTTCTTTACTCGTTCGATTTCAAATACAGACTGACTTCCTAACCCACCGTGCGTCTTATACTTATATACATCCATGCACTGTCTAGACTTTTCCTGAACATTCTCGGCTGTTCTCGTCAAATTCTAGTTCCATCTATTCAGTCTATACAGTCTAGTGGCGTGACAATATGTTATTGTTGTTTTGTGTCTCTCATTGTTCTCAAATTTTATCAGAGAAAAATATCTACTTGATCTAATTAGCATCGATTGTCATTATATGTATAGAATGACTGGTGTAAATGAAAAGTTATCTTTTCTCATTGCTAAATTTATAGCACTTTTTGACATCCATGCCGCACTCATAACTAGGGCTGTCAAAAATGTTCCGTGGGACAGTGGCGTACGCGAAATTAACTAATACGAGAAACAATAAACTGTTACAATTTATAACAATGTATGTAAAACTTACCCTCTTAACTAGCTTGATGAACTAGCTTGCTTATCACAAACTGGAGAAGATGTGAAGCAATTTTGCAGCATCAGGTATGTTTCTATGGTTGTCTCCAAGTGATGGTCGCTTTGGTGAAAATATATTCTTATATTTTGAAAACGACCGTTCGACATCTACTGATGTAATACACGCATACGTAAAATAGTCTTTGAACGCACTTTACGGATCTGGGGCTGCACCATTACATATTTGTCTTAATTTGGTAAAAGCGGTGTCTTTATTTAACACACTTGCGAACTTTTTTTTAACGCGTTCATTTGTTGCGTCACCTATAGCGTGTAGCTGTAGATTTACTTCGTCCACTATTTGCAGTGACTCCGCTAACGACAACGCACTATTTTCTAATTTTTTTATACTTTCATGTAATGGTTTATAGTTCTTCGCAATATTTTTTAAAGCTATTTCAACGGAAATATCTTCGAATTTTGTCTGGCTTTCCTTAATAGCTGCAGCCTCATCTGGATTGAATTGTAGTATCACAACTTTTATTTGTTGGAAATATTCAGCATAATAAAAAGCTGCCTGCAACCATGTTCCCCAACGTATAAGAATCGGCTGTAGTGGTTCAGGAATACCGGGACACTTGCTATGAAATGCACCGAGACGTTTAGGAGATTTAAGAAATACTTTTTTGTACTTGCTATTAATGCATCCACCTCTGGAAAACCTTTTCGAATAGTTTCTGCCACAAGACGTAAAGCATGCATTTTACACGTAACATGTATAAACGTACAACCTTGTTCTTGCAAAGAACGGGCTACCGAACACATTGTCACGGCGTCATCAGTCACAAACATCAACACTTGACTTTTTGACAGTTCAAATTTTTCTAACGTCTCCAGCACCACCCTGGTAATTGTTTCGATAATACACTGACTTAGTCTTTTGCTAGCTAGTAACAGTGGAACTGTCGGTTTAGGAGGGTCCAGTACTCGTACTATAACATTTAAAATAGAATTTTTTTTACAATCTGTTGTCTCATCAACAGATAACCACAGCCGTGTATTTTTTAATTCACATTTCATCTTATTTACCATGTCTAAGTGTACAGTTGGTAGATAGTTACATAACGTTGTGCGACTTGATAACTTCACCTGGGCATTGTATTTATTCCAGAACTCTCGAAATGGTTGTTTATCGAGTATGTGCAGCGGAACATCACAGACAAACAGCATTAATAGTAAATCAAACATAAACTGTGTTGTCGAAGGCACGCCATTTTTTTTATTTTTATGGTGTCCACAATCACGCTTATTTCAGCACATCAAATCTTTCTCGCACACTTTACACATTATTTTAGCACCATCATAGAATAAATCCAGGAATTCACCTATGAATTTATTCACTTTGTCAGCAAATAGCCGTTTTCTACCCCTGCGTACGTCTGCCATGCTTTATTATTAAATTAGTATCAATAATACAGTACAACAAATAAAATAAAAACACAAAAACAATATGCAATACGCCCAAGTGACTTAACGTGTACACAACTCGAAAGCTAATAATAGACTGGACTAGAGAAAGAGTTTCGCGGTCAATGTGAATGCCGGCGACAGTAAGTACATCTGTACTCTACGACCATGATACACAGAAACGATTTGCAGCTTTACTCATAACTAAGATTATTAGTAACAAAAAAACCCCATGGGGCGGTTCACAATATACATGAACACCCTGTATCTAATACATTTATTTATAAAGAAAAATGAGAATTAACTTCAAGTGGTCTTCTTTTGTATTTCTGAGGTATTTTCAAAATGCTCCAAGTATTTCAAAAGTATTTAGAAAATCTCTTTGTGAACAAATTGTTTAAATATGGTCCAAATGATAAAAAGCCTGTAAAACGAATCCATCATTCTCCGCCAGTGAGGCTATCCCTTACCAATCACCCATCAGTTTATATTTGTTCTTAAATCATCACATCAAGCTGGCTTGTTTGTCAATGTATCAAGTGCTCAGACGCAGATCTTACCGTCAGGCCGCCGGCCGACTGGAGGGCAAAATACAATACCGAGCCTTTGTTTAATATTCCATATTAAGAAAATATGTTATTATGTATAGTCTGAAAGCTTTTTTTAATGTTCATAAAACGTGTTTATTTCCTATGGAGTGGCACTTGAGGTAATTAGATTGAAGTGAGAGGGAATTCGTAATGAATGCGTCACACACAGAGTGTTTCTACTGCCTACACATTTTTTTTAACGCAAAATCTGAAAATTTGTAAAATTTTATTATTTACTTTACGCTTTGTAATTTACAGTTAGTGCCTCGTAACATTAACAAAACGGATTTAAAAAGGTATCAAGTACAATCCTCTTATTATACAGAGATGTGTGTAAAGCAGTCTTACCTTCAATTGTCAAATTATTTGAACAAATTTTACATAGAATTGTATATAATCATGTAAATTCTTACATAAGTCAACACCACCATGGGTTCATTCCAAAAAACTCCATTAATACAAATTTAGTGACATTTTCGAATGATATCGTGTCCAACCTTGATAGAAAAACACAAACTTATCATATACACAGATTTTGCAAAAGCCTTTGATAGGGTTGATCACAACATCATATTGACAAAGTTACACAATGTTGAATACACAGATACATGCCTCAAATGGTTCGCATCATATTTGCAGAAAAGAAACTTTTTTGTTAAATACAAGTCAAACATCTTCAAGCCTGGATCGGGAGTGCCGCAAGGGTCAAACCTCGGGTCACTGTTGTTTGTCATTTTTATAAATGATATTCTTGATGTTTTAAAGAGTCCTATGTGTCTGCTGTTTGCTGCTATGCCCGATGGAAAAATTTTGTTCATAGATTTTAAATCAGTGCAAAAAATAGTATGAGGTATGTTTAATTTCTAATATTCGATAATCAGTAAAGTGCAACAACACTAATCGAGTCTAATATTTGGATGGATGGCCGATACCTAGTGTAGTAGTCAGCGGTAGGCTGTCAGCAGAGACTAACTGTGGAGACCCGCTAGCAGGCGGTGAAATGAGCCCAGATGGAAGGTCTCGGAAAAGATCTACCGGGGACGCTTGCCATTCTGTTAGCAACGCAGGTGAGCAGGTCCGAGCTGTGGGATAGTTAGTAGCCGAGGGCAGTGATTCGGAGCCCACGCTACACTGTAGCTCCTTAGATAAAATGCGTCAACTATGATCTAGTTGCCTAGTAAAACAAGTAGTTACTACTATTACTACTACGACTAGATTAAAGAGGTATAAAAATAGCTGATGTGGCCAGCACATAACTTTCTTATACCAGTATGATATAAATACTGATGCAAAAAAAACATTCTATTTAATCCTTCACTTACCTGAATTAAATTTTAATAGCATTTCATTAAAATTTTTACATGACTAATTATCAGCGTCGTTTAATATATAATAATAATTCATATCATATATTTTTTTGGATTTTGACTAGTAATGTGCTATTTTACTAAATTCAAAATCGTTTATGAAAGTGGCACTTTACCACATAGAAATGTCACGTTACTATATAGTAATGTCATTGTTAATAAAACACAGTTTGAAATTTGAAAACTTAACAACACCAAATTTATTCAATTCTATTTGTTCTTCCTAAAAACTATTATGATTCTCCATTTGCATTCCTGAAAGATCTTGAGGTGCCACTAGTTTTTGCTGATGAAATATACTTTTAGAAATTTTTAACATATTGGCGATGCTTTCCTCGATATACCCTTCAGCCACACTAGTTGACTGCCATCCTCCATGCCTTTTAAGTGTTTGAATGTCAGCTCCACTGTTAGCGAGGAAGGTGGCAGACGTCCTCCTCAAGCAATGACCAGTGTAACTGGTTGCATCTGGGAGTTTTAAGTATTCTGCAACTTTTTGGGGAATTTTTGCAAAACTGTTAATGCCAACTGGTTGTATTGTGGACTTACCGTGATTATAGTAAATGAAAATCTATTGTTTTACTTGTTTAGGTCTCAATCGTGAATACTTATGATAAATTTCATATCCGTTGCACTCTGATCCTACGGTAAATACATGTTTCTTTTTGGTTTTGGTATCATGTAAAGTTATAGTCAAAATTTTACCCGTGTCTTCTATATCTTTTACAGTTAATCTGCACAATTCTGCACGCCGACATGCCCCATTTAAACCAAATAATAGTACCACTTTCATTAATGAGAACTTATCGTCTGGAGCATCTTTTAAAAACAGTAACGTTTTCCATAGTCAAAACATTTGATTTCTTTGCTTCGTATGTGTTATTTTGACGTTTTAAAAAGGAAAGTAGCTTTTTGTATTGTGATATATCCACATTTTCGTTTATTTGTTATAGTACTTTTCAACATGGAATATGTAGATCATAAATTGGATGCCTTAAGAGCTTTTGCCTAAAATAATGAAAGATATTGTATGAAAAACACTAAAATATGTATAAAAAATCTCAAAAAAATACGCTAGCATTACACCTTCATCTGTTCTTAGTGCGCTTTTTGTTATCCTCCAATTAGAAAATATTTCATACACCTTCTTGTATTTTTCCTTGGATTTTAAAAGAAGTAAGCTCGAAGACGCTTCTCGAGCGACATTTAAAATGTCCTCAGAACAATTTTCTAAATTGTTTTCAGTAGCAAGACTCATTTTTATAATTAATAGGTAACTTAAACTCAATTCGACTCACAAAAATGAAACTTGTTAACTGTTATGTAAATAAACAGTTTACATCAGATTTATTTAAGTACTTGGAAGTTATATTTTTTTCGCTTGATATAGTAGACATGATTTATAATCTTTCATCAAGAATATTTTTTTTTGTAAAGACAAATACAAAAAAGTTTGGGTACCGTGGACCTCCTTTCAGATGGTCAATTTTGCTCATCACCGAATTTTTCATTGTCTTTGGCCCTTAGAACAATTGTACCAAATTTGAAAGCTTTATCTCAAAAACTGTGGTTGCTATCGCGATACTACAGACTTTTTTTCAAAAAGTTATGTTTTTTCATTATAATTCGTCGAGATTCGTCCAGAAATGCAATAATGTTTTTTTCCCGAAACTGTACCTTTCTTCTTATTTCATTCATTATGTCTCCTCTGGTGGTACCACATTTACCAAATTTAATGTGTCACCTAAAATGTTGTTAAAAAACTTAATTGCCAAATTTGGAAATTCTCCAATTAGTATTTTTTGAGTTACCGCGGATACATACCCACACGCACGCACGCACGCACGCACGCACGCACGCATGCATATACACAGACAGACATCATTCGGAAAATAGTCAGAATGGATTCAGGAAGGTTCAAAACGTATATATCAATTAAAATCTCGAGGTCGAAAAAAACCACGATTACTATACTTCCTTGTATTAGGTATAAGAAAGAAAAATTACTCAATTTTAACGATCGTGTAAAATGTCAGGTACAAGCCTACCATGTCTAATTTACACAATCGAACCGAAATATAATATTCAGTCCTGTTCAACCCTTCCTATGCATATAAAAAGGGCTTATTCGATTATACATATTAAATTTTTATTCCCACCAGAGTATATTTTTGCCTCTACATATTTCATGTCGTATATAGACAGCTAAATCAGTTACTTTGACCAAGCGGAAAAACTTACGGTGAGTGATCTTTTTCACTCACTTCATTCGTTCCATACTTTATTTATGATTTATTGATTCACTGCTTTTCACAATGCTTTCGTGAAATATTGTACAATGAAAATACACCAATGTAGTGTATAAAATCCTTAATTTTTAATGATGTCTTCAAGGGTATTTTGTGAAAATTGAAAGTGTTAGCGTTGAAACATTTTTAATAATTTTGTTACAAAATGTAAGCCCTTTAGAACTTGAAACATCAGTTCAACATGGAATTTTTGAAGGATACAGTAAACACCAACACAAAATTTCCACCAGCTACATCTCTATTTGTAATCGCAGTTTTGAATATTTTAAGTTTGTCACTACTAGATATACAGTAAGGTTCGTAATTAATTCCGTTGCATACGCTAAATGTACAAAATTTAGTCCTTGTAATTCAGGTCTAGGCGGAGTAGAATTTATAGATTTTAGATATTTTTAACGAAAAATATCAGCCAGTTGAACTGCTATCATCGTTAAGAAAGAGGGCAGAATAATCTAAGGACCATAGCATATCACTCCCAATTTGTATCTCGTTAGCCATTTTCCAAGGGATGCCATATAGCACCATGTAACAAAAAACCCGAAAAAATAAAACACCTTCTACGGTTTATGCTTTGGAACGTAAAAAAAGTAGTGTTTCATCGTTTCAACAGAATCAAATTCCCCCGATACTGAATTGTTAGAACCAGAACCAAATTTTTGCAAAGAAATGATGATGGGAGGAAAGTTTTTAAAGCTAACATCCCCCATCAATTCTTTTCAGTCCTCGCATATTAAATTTTCACAATGCCTAATTGAGTTAGTCCACATATCCATCGTAAAATAGTAAGCCGCCTTCCCGCCCCTTAATTTTCGAAGGGTTGATTTATGCATCAGTGTGAATTTTTTGTCCAATTTAACAAAACGAGAATCTATCTTAATAGCGCGGTCTGCCTACGGATTTGGACTGTTAAGAGAAGATACAGTAAACAAAAATATGCAAAAAATCGGAAATTTTCCGTAGAATTCAATAAACCAAAATACAAACAACTGGCACCTCGGGGGCCCATAGTAAATTGGGCCCAAAGTTGCCAAAAACGGTTTTTCCCATTTTACTCTGTCATGGTGCCATAAAATGAAAAAAAGTTGTAGAACTATTAAATACGGATCGATCTGTGGAAATCCGATGTCAAAAAATTCAAAAATAAATTATTTATTTGAAAAAAACCGTTAAAAATCGCGTTTTTTTGAAACGCTCATATCTTCGTGAAAACAAATCATTTTTTCACGAAACTTGGTAAAAATGTAGCTCCCTACTAACTAAAAAAGATCGTTTTCAAAAGATTTAAAAATATTATAAACATTTTGCAAAAATTGATTTTTTCGAAGAAATCACGTTTTTTTAAAATCTCGATAGCTCATACACGCTTTCATATTTCTAGTAAATTTTGAGCTTAAAATTTACTTGAAATGTTGTACTAACATGGTTATTTATTGCGCGCTTTTTAACTTGATCGGTAATATGCGAAAAATCGGTTGAAAAATCGGTTTTTTTTAACAAAAAAAATCGATTTTTTTTTTAATAAAAAATTTATTTTTTTTTGTTAGCAGCATTGAATAGCTGGTATTTTTTTTTATAAATTTACAAATAAAAAATTTTATCTACGACCCTTTGGAGCCGAGATAATTTTTTTTTTTGAAAAAAAATCTAGTGACGCTATCTTTTAATATTAAGGGCTGAAATTTACAGAGTTTGTAGTTCAATACTTGTATTTTACATAAAAAAATACTACAATGACATATTCGCTCTCTATTCTTTGGAAATTTAATGGCAAGCGGAGCACACCCCGGCTCATACGTTCGTTCGCTCGAGCGGTGTCGTGGGGGTGCGGGACGGTGTTAACGTGGATACATCTGTAAAACTATATGCTCTTATCATACGTACCGTACGTAGTTTCAACTGTACACAGAGCGTTCATACGATTATGTCTCTTGAACGTTATGTTGATTCTTAAAGACATATGAGTTGACAGGTAAATAATAATTGTTAAGCAACATTTTTAGTATAAAAATAAAATATTTATTTTACATGCAAGTTCAAAATAATGACAGTGAATATAAACGTGTACAGTACTTAATTGATCCGTAGTTTTTTTATCGGAGACCCCTCCCCCCCCCCTCCTCGTTGTCACTGGTACGTTCTTCGCTGTATGCAGCGAGTACGGAAGAGTCGGCTTCGCTTTCGATCTCATCATCATCATGGACATTGGTCTGTAATTGATCCATCACCACGCAAGACTCATTAAATATATCTTAGTCCAAGTCGTCATCAAGAGCATCTGCCTCCATCGTAGTTATTTCTATATTAGTGCAATTTTCTTGATCGCATGTCAAGCACATGCTTGAATACTTCAAACCATGCCTCCTGCAGCTACAGATCTTCGTTTTACATCCGCTTCCGCATATGCAGGCTATCGTTTTAACGATTTCGTCTGGAACCAGCTGATCCGAGCTGTACGTGGGAAGCAGATTAGTGCCGTCGGAAGTCCAACCCCATTATTCTGGCTCTAGCGAAGTTCCGAGCCACGTTGCAACTGCAAATAGGAGCGGTAGGCATGGAATAAATAAGCAGGTTAGTACGTACAACATTTCAATCAAATTTTAAACTCAAAATTGACTAGAAATATGAAAGCGTGTATGAGCTATCGAGATTTAAAAAAAACGTGATTTTTTCGAAAAAATCAATTTTTTGCAAAATGTTTATATTTTTAAATTTTTTTGAAAACGATCTTTTTTTAGTTAGTAGGGAGCTACACTTTTACCAAGTTTCGTGAAAAAATGATTTGTTTTCACGAAGATATGCGCGTTTCAAGAAAACGCGATTTTTAACGGTTTTTTTCAAATAAATAATTTATTTTTGAATTTTTTGACATCGGATTTCCACTGATCGATCCATATTTAATAGTTCTACAACTTTTGTATAAAACTTTTTTCATTTTATGGCACCATGACAGAGTAAAATGGAAAAAACCGTTTTTGGCCAACTTTGGGCCCAATTTACTATGGGCCCCCGAGGTGCCAGTTGTTTGTATTTTGGTTTATTGAATTCTACGGAAAATTTCCGATTTTTTACATATTTTTGTTGACTGTATCTCCGAAGTGAGAAATTAACATGGGGCCAAAAATAGGCAGACTGCACTATAAGTACTGGGACTACAGATAGTGAAGAGACTTTATTGCTCTAGCAAGTGGCTTTTCCAGAATTCAAATATCTCTATTAGTTCCCAAAATATTTCGTATGGGAGTTTTTATTGGTACAGCCTGTATATCTCGCATTATTTTTCCCACTTTTAAGTCATTTAATTATTTAGATTCTTACATAATCTTGTTCCTTAACTGGAGCAAAGTAAACAGACACTCTTTGAATTTTGAATAACTTAAGACCCTTAAAAATTTTACGATCTTTTGATCACTTTTACTTCGTTCTAATTTCTTGACGCGACACGGTCTGAGAATACGTAAATCAAATAGTCCTTTGTGGAGTGTTCCCAAATAGAAAGTTTTAAGTAAAGTACGCCGTGTTTCTACGGAGCTTCTCAAATTTCAGTGTCGCTTCCACATCTCCAATGAAACTTATTACGATGACTTTAGGCCATAAAAGTTTTCTTTGATCAATTGAGTATATAATTTGTGAATGAAAGTAATGGATATATTTTAAAGTTTGGTTAACCTCTTTAAATGAAATTTTGAATTAAAAATTGCCTTTGGATTCCCCGGAATATTTATACAGGGTGAGTCAGTTTTTTTGTAGACAAACTTTAACAGGAGATAGAACACATGTTTTTAAAAAGAAAAGTTCCTATAAACATATGTCGTAGAACGCTTCGTTTCTGAGATACAGGGTGTTGAATATAATTTTTTTTTTCTCGAATTTTCATTATAACTTATAAACGAATGCTTAGATTTTTTCCATGTTTGGGGGATAATGCCTATTAATTAAGGGGCATAAAACAAGCGATAAGAATGTTCAAAAACTTGCACAGTGGCGGAGTGGAGGGGGTGCTCAACCCCTTTTTTAAACAGAACTTCTACACCAATGACTATTTTTTAAAAAAACTGTTATTTTCATTATCTACATACAGTTTAACAAAAATAATGTCCTTCTTCTATTTCGATATTCCTGTGCGTTTCCGAGTTATTTTGATTTTTAGTGTATGATGTGGTACTAAATTAAGTAATTTATTTATTATCAATTATCGGCTAAATATTTAATTCTTTCAACGAAACCTACCTAAATATGGTTTGTTAAGGATTCTAAAAGCCGAAATCTCTTATTCTTTATCTCTTTCCAATGTAGTCAAAATAAATATTTGTTATATCAAGCCATACTCAAATACATACAAATACATACTCAAAAAATTCGAAAAAAAAAAATTATATTCAACACCCTGTATCTCGGAAACGAAGCGTTCTACAACATATGTTTATAGGAACTTTTCTTTTTAAAAACATGTGTTCTATCTCCTGTTAAAGTTTGTCTACAAAAAACTGACTCACCCTGTATACGAGTGCCTATGATATTACTAGCCAGCCTATAACTTCCTTGTAAAAAAAGATATCGATTTAAAATTTTGGGATGTTGTATGATTGAATACGGTGCACCGTTTAATTGCTCCAATATCTGATTTTCATTTCCGGTTGAACGGGAAACAGTATAAAATTTGTTATTTTTAATGGAACACTCTGTATATTATTCGAAATTTAGATTGCCCAGGAAATTGTAGGTCCAAAACATGTAGCGTACCCTATATCTATCTTTGACAGTTTTCGAGAAAATGGCGGTTGAAAACGTTGCCACTGCAACGCTTCTGCTCAACCTCAACAATTCCTCAGACGTGGATAGAAAGTAGAGATCGATAATCATGTCGTCGAAATTTTTTTATAGAGGGCAATTGAAATAAACCAGGATATCTCGATTTATTAATAAATCACATTGCCAGTGCAGCTTTTCTTCTCAACCTCAACAGTTTCTCAGAGGTGGATAGAAAGAAAGTAAAGATCACATTGAGTGACCTGCTCGCTCTCCCGACCTCACGCCTTTGGATTTCTTCTTAAGGGGATACTTTAAGGACATAGTGTACAAAAACAGACTAGATAATCTTGGGGATTTAGGGAACCAAAAATCCACGAAAAAGGTTGTTTTTGCCCCCAATACATTCAGATATGATCGAAATATTAATATGAAAAAACGGCAAAATATGCAGGACGTCCTATTTGAAAAAAGTTATGTCATTTCGACGAACACGAACAAACGCACGTTTTTTGGTCTGTACCAGGCCTTAGATTGCACATAATAATAAAACCTATGAATTTATATTAGTTATTTATAACCGTTAAACCATTTTATTATATTTTTAAAAATAACTGACAAATCGGGCTGACAAGATTCACATGATAAGCTAGACATATTTCGACAGCAACAGTCCAATTAGTTGTTACAGCAGTGCTTTTATAAAGTAGCAGATAGAAAATAATCCTCTGGCTCGGCTCCGTACCACATTGAAATTTGCAATTGCATGTATTTCAGCATCCCGCCAATTAACTAAGGGCCCTTTTGCATTTTTCATTCAACTGATGTAAAGTCGAAAACATGTTTTATTGGCAATGTAACGAATAAAATCTGGTCTAATTCAGCAGAAAAGGTTTTAGAAGTAATATTAAATCACTTTTGGTATTTACTACTTCAAAGGTAAAAATAATGAAAAAGCTGTCTTGAAAACTCGCACGGGTGGTTGAAAAACGTAATGAGAAAAGCCGGCTCATTATTTTATGTGCTGCATGCCTGACTTTATTCTACTGGGTGGACGCAAAAAACGGTAATTTCCTCTATAATAAGAGATCAATATTTTATGTTTTCCAACACCCTGAAGTGAGTTGAAACATTTGACGTGAAGCAGTGACGTGGTTTTTCACAAAACAATATATGCTGCAGATATACTTAATATCATATGTTTAATGTTTAATATATAAACAAAGTTATCAAATCTGTGACTTTTGTATCAAACAATGCAAAAAATTTCATCCACATACCCAAGACAAACCCTGGCGATTCTTCTTTTACTTCTGTTTTGAATCTCTTCATGAAGAAACCGTCATTGAATCAAAAGCAATTTTGTTTGTTGCAAAGCCTAGTAAGTTGAGTATATTCTGTAAGATATATGTTCAAAGAACTATACATGACCATCAACTTCATCCACGAACAGTAAAAGATTTGAGAGCGGCCATTCCAGAAATTTGGGCCAATATCTCTCAAGATTACATCAGCAATTTCATTGATGGTATGCCTAGAAGACGTCAAGCTGTAGTTGATCTCAATGTGGGCATACATCTTACTGAAATTGAAGAACCGATTTATAGCTTCAAATGATAATTTTTTGATTTATAAATTTGGTAAAAAATATGAGAACTTATTTTTATGTATTTACTTATTTGATAGCTTTTATGTGTTAGTGACAAACAAAAAACCACAACTAGCAGCAATTAAAAGAACGGAATTGTAACAAAAATAGTATTCATGATAATACAAACAGAAAAATTGTCATAAAATTCCTTTATTAGTGTGACCGGTTTCGTGAACAAGTAAATTAATTCACATCTTCACACACAGGACTACAATAATTGAAGAAAATGAGTATGGTGGTTACGTACATAAATAAAAATGTTAATAAATTAATAAAACTTAAAAACAAGAATACAGAAAACAATTATTTCCATTTTTTTATGTACTTATTGGTAAAAAATTGTTTGATAAAATTTGTTTACAAGAAAGAGTGAAATTATTTAAAATAATAAGGATTACGTTAGTTTAAATTATAATATAGAATTATGTAAAATTTACTTAATTGAATTGTGTAAAAAGAGGGTCATTTTTATATAATACTTACATTTTTATAAATAAAAACCACGGTAGTCAAATTAAAATAGTTTTGCAACATAGTCAAAAAGTGGGTAAGTAAATGTAAGATATAAATTTTTGTATCTAATTAACTTTCTAATAAAAATTATAAAATTAACGTGCTTTTTCTTTTTAAACACATACCTACACCACAACAGTTTAAAATCTAATAGGGAATAAATATTTTAATAATTAAAATTGATTAAAATAGTGCCCTCTATCGGACTATCTAAGAACTAACTTTAAATAAAAATTAAGGTTGAAAACTATATGTGAACCAGGTTTTTTACAATAGTGGAGTTTATTATATTCAACTGCAGATGGTGATAGCAGCGAAAATGCACCTAAACGTGGTGGTAATATTCACTTCTAAGAAAATAAGGTTATGTTGTTATAATATCGAGCATATGGAAATAGATATCAGTAGAGCAAATAAAATAAAAAAATAAAATAAATTAGATAACCACAGAGAAAGTCAGTGAAGATTGAAATTGGATTTGTGAATTCAGAGATAATGTATTGGGATTTCTTGAATCTTTCAGGATTTCTAAACTTTCAAGGTTATTAATCAAACTGCCTTTGTCACCAAGATGTAATATTTTAAGAGTATTGTCATATGTGTGGTTGTTATCTACTAGATGCTTGGCGAAATAGGAAAAACCTGAGGATGAGCTAATGCACCGGACGTGTTCTTTTAACCGTGTTTTAACATTTCTATATGTGCAACCAATATATGTGCCGTTGCATGTATTGCGCGAAAGTTTATAAACCCCACATCTATCTAGTGGATCTATTTGGTCTTTACCATTGACAAACAACTTTTCAATAGAGTTAGTTGATTTAAAGGAGTTGACTACCCTGGTTTTTATTTATAAAAATGTAAGTATTATATAAAAATGACCCTCTTTTTACACAATTCAATTAAGTAAATTTTACATAATTCTATATTATAATTTAAATTAACGTAATCCTAATTATTTTAAATAATTTCAATCTTTCTTGTAAACAAATTTTATCAAACAATTTTTTTACCAATAAGTTTTTACAAGTACATAAAAAAATGGAAATAATTGTCTTCTGTATTCTTGTTTTTAAGTTTTATTAACTTATTAACATTTTTATATTTATGTATGTAACCACCATACTCATTTTCTTCAATTATTGTAGTCGTGTGTCTGAAGATGTGAAGTAATTTACTTGTTCACGAAACCGGTCACACTAATAAAGGAATTTTATGAGAATTTTTCTGTTTGTATTATCATGAATAATTACCCATATGGGATTAACCTACCTACGTTACAAAAATAGTATTATATTTTATTATTTTTCACCAATTTCAATGTCACTAGCACACTATAACTTATTTTTTTATTTTACAACTTAAGTAGACGTAAAATTGGACTTAATATCAATTAAAACAGCATTTATCTACAGTGCTAATAAAATAAGGCATTTTTATTTACTATAATAATTGCTAACAAAACTAATAAAACTATTTCAGGAACGCCATTTCACGCTAATTGCAGAGATAAATTACTTTTTAATTAGATCTGGGACATTCGCTTTTTGAAACTATAAACTCCAGTTATACATACGTAATTATCTAGCTTTGTAAACAATTTAAAAAACATAAAATACTGTGGTACTTCTTTCAACCAGAACTCGCAATTATTAATTTGATTGACTGCTCCGATTTGGAAATTTGGTGCACAAAAAAAGTAATTATTTACTTTAATATGGCATTGAAATAAGGAAACAAATCAACTTACAAAAGATGCGAAGTCGAAAATAAAACTGTATTATCATTACAATCACATTTTAAACATTTTGCACCAATTACATCGGGATGACTTTTGTGCTTTTCTTGATGCACACAAGATTTCATATACACAAATGGATATCAGTACACACTGAGAGTCGAGATTAACTGCGTCAGCAAAATTTATAAGAAAAATAAAACCTAGTTTGTATACTCGTTGGTTATACAGGGTGGGGCGATAGTGCGTCCGACTTCGATATCTCGAGTTCTATGGTAGTTAGAAATGGCATAATTTCAACAAAAAAATCATTACATCCAAGTGGTTGGGTGAGAGTCAATAATAATACAGGACAGTGGCGGTTTGTGGGTCAAGAGATAGGGAGGTCAATTAGAAAAGTTTACTGTATTACCTACCTTTTAAAGTGATTTAAATTCCAAGTCGATCCTCCGGTCTTTTTGAGATGCAAAGTGGTCAATTACTTTTTCATTAAAGTCTTTTATCTTCTTTATTAATGCCCTTTCTATGGTAGGCATAGCTAAAGAAGATAACCTTTCCTGACCCATGGTATTTCTTAAAAATGTCTTTATTCTTTTTAAGGTGGAAAAACAACGTTCACTTTCGACGGTAGTCATAGGGAGAGTACGCAAGATTTTTAACAGTTTGACACTTTCAGAAAAAGTATTGCACAAATTATTGTTAATAAAAAGCTGTAACAAAGCAACTGCACTTTCACTATTGGAAAAAATCTTCTCGGCTATATAATACTTCTAATTCAGTTTTAAGTTTCAAATGATTTATGACTGGATACTCCGTTTTAACTAATTTAAACATATCTTGAGGAAAGCTTTTTTTTATAATCCTTAAATCGATCTGCGTGAAATAACTGAGACACTGCTAAATGATTACTGAAGCCAAATCTGTTTTTGATCTCAGATGTAATTATATCACAAACTTCTAATGAAATTCTCCTTTTTGATTCTTCCGTTTTACATCTCTGGACAGACTGCATGGATGCCTCCTCCAAATAGTTATTCAAAATTTTATTTCTGATGTCTTCAATTTTACTATTAAAAACGCCAATACACTTATTTACTGTTATGACATCTATATTACATTTTTGTAATTGATTGAACAATATATCACAATGAGGCATAACTAAATGAAAGAAATTTAACCAGTAAAGAAAATGTTCATTTTGTAATAGTTTTTTAAACCAATAGCTTGGTTTAGAGTGTTTTTTTACAAAAAAAAAAAAAAAACAAAAACAAACCAAACAACCCGGGCGGGGGGGGGGAGCGCCCCCCCCCCCCCCCCGGCGAACACCCCCCCCCCCGCCCCCCCCCCCCGGGGGCCCCCCCCCCCCCCCCCCCCCCCCCCCCCCGCCCTTTTTTGGGGGGGGCCCAAAGGGGGGGGGGGGGGAGGGGGGGGGGGGAAAAAAAAATTTTTTTTTTTCCCCCCCCCGGGGGGTTTTTTTTGAAAAAAATTTTTTGGGGGGGGGGGAAAAAAAAAAAAAATTTTTTGGGGGAAAAATTTTTTTTTTTGTTGGGCCCCCCCCCCCCCAAAAGCCCCCCCCACCCCTGATGCCCCACCGCAACTTTGTGCTATCAATCTTTCAGGACTTTCAATTTTCAAACACATAAATACTTGTATTTTATTATGTCCATCTTTCAGTTTTAATATATTTTGTACAACACTCATATTTAATAGTAAACACCAAAAACACTGTTTTACTTAATTTCACGACAAGTAGAGATTTACTAATAAAATGTTCACAAATAAAAACATTAAAAACAACGCGACAGAATTTATCGACCAGCGCGTACCTACTCAGCATTAAGACTGCGGCTAGTGCTCGACTGAACTTAGTGTGTTACCGTTTACGTAAAATGTGTCAGGGACATTGTCCCCGCCAGTGTTTTCTGTCTCTTTTGCTGTCTGACGATTTGCGCATAAGTCTATTTCACTTTAATTCGTTGTATATTCGGTCCGTAGCTAGCTTTAAGGACAAGTTGTGAATTGACCCAAGATTTTTAAATTCTATAAATGAATAATGTAATGAATATGAAATCCTGCGATCTAGATATTTGAATAGTATTGTGCATAGAATGAACTAGTAACTTTAAAACATTTTTTAAGAATATTAAAAATATATATATTATATATTTTTAAACTTCAGAAAATGAATAGCTCTATTTTTTAATTGTATGTGGGAGGTCATTGACCAAATGACCCTATAGAAGAACCGCCAGTGATAAAGGAGTGGAAGGCGGCCACAAGAAGGTTTCAAAAAATGTTCTGATATACATGGCATTCCATTTTAAAAAAATGTTAGTTGTTATTCGAAAATAATTTCCGGTCATAGACTCTCTTGTCTAGTTTATCTATGTTTTTAAATCAAGTTTCTAGCTATCATAGAACTCCATATATCGAAGTCGGACACACTATTGCCCCCTCCCTGTATATTATCTATTCTAAAAACTAGTAATTGTATTTGTACCTACTATATCAGTGATTATGCTGATTATATCACAGAACAATTTATTTGCATTAAACAACAGTTAAACAAGGCCGTTTTAAAACTGTAACAGTTTCCATTGAATTTGATTTATTTATCAAATAATTACTTTTATAATACCGCCCTTGTTTGCTGCATTATTTTATACTCGTTTAGATATCTTTTCAACTTTATAGCATAGTCATTATAATGGTCATATGCAAATCGATTTTGACCGACGATTTGATAAAATTGTATAGAGAAAACCTATGTGGAAGTTGATGATGCCCTACTGGGTGTAACAGGATCATGGCACCCCTAAGGAGAAAAGGGGGTGTACCATGATCCTGTCACACACGGTATAAATGATAACTTTAATGATAATTTTATATCTACATAGTTTTCTTTTATGCGGATCGTTGTGTATGGTATTCTAAAAAATTTTTTTTTACGATAACAACTGCCACTAAATTAAAGTAAAAGTATGTCCTTGTATATTTTTTGCTAGCGACTTGCAGAATAGGATAACTTCCAGTGCATTTTGTTAAAATCGCAAAATGTTTTTTTCTTGACAATTGTGTGTTTTGTTTGGCGCAGCTGATCACGAATGTCAAACATTATCAACAGAGGTTCGTCCCCATATTGTCACAAAAAATATGCACCTTCTTAAATAAAAACGAACAAAACTGATATTGTCTTCGATCTCGATCGGGCGTTTGCACCATTTATAGTAACCGAATGTTTTTTTCTGTTGTTAAGTTCGTTCGGTATTACTAGATGACGCACATATTCACAATTTAAATAGGGCGGTAAAAGGTAATAATAAATCACTGACCCTTTCTCCCTATAGTTTTTAGTCGAAAATTTGTCGCATTTGAATGTTCTCACATTTTAAAAATAATTGTCGTTGCCCTGATCAAATGACGCCAACACAGCATGAACTAGACACTCTATTTATCACAAGAGAACACATGGATTTCTACGATCGTATTATAAGAGGGAATTTCTTGACCCCAAAGCCGACACTAATAAAATGCGACTAACGACAACAGAGTGTCCAGTCTGTAAAAAATAGCCGAGAATACAATTTAGCTCTAACCCCAGAAGAAAAACCGTCCTTAGGAGGACATTCAAATGTTTTAAAGATGAAGCTTGGACACGGCCCACTGTGTCTAACATTTCTTATTTCCATAATTGCCAAGTCGGACGATAAAAGTAATGTTTTGTGCTCGGTATGACCTTTTAAATATATTATTATGTGTCTGGGTCTTTAGACACATTATTTTAATTGCATAAAGGTAGTACAACTGAATATACAGGGCGTTACAAAAATACACGGTATAAATTCAGGAGCGTATGTGTTAACACGAAAATAAGACAAAAAATTACTATTAAGATGGGTCTGATACAGGGCGATGAAGAAAATCAATATTTTTCCATTTTAACAAAAAAGAAATATAAAAAGCGACCTCCCTAAAAGCACTAACAAAGATGCTATCCGATGACATCTTTGTTGGCATCTTTTTCGGTGGTTTTATATTTCTTATATACAGGGTGGGGCAATAGTGCGTCGGACCTCGATATCCCGAGTTCTACGATAGCTAGAAATTTTTTTATAAAATTGCTAGTAAACTAGATAAGAAAGTTTATAACTGGAAACTATTTTCGAACATACAGGGCGAGCCAAGACGAAATTACAGGACCAAGTGCCCTTTTTTTTAAATGGAATGTTATGTATATCAGTACATTCTTTGAAGCCTCTTTCTAGGCTCTATTCAGTTCTATATTATTATTGGCTATCTCCCAACCACTTTGATGTAATGAATTTTTTTTGTTGAAATAATGCCATCTGCAGATGGATATTAAAAAAAATCACAACAGTCACAATTATGGGTTTTAAGAAAAATTTGTGTGAATACCAGTTGCGAGACATCTAATTAATGTTTTTTGAGTCATTTTGATTTCCTAAAAATGTACAGGGTGGCCAAAAATTAGTATTCAATTAAGAACTTTTTAAATTGAATTTTCTCAATTTTTTCAAATGGAACACCCTGTATATTTTTCAACGATGTAATGTAAAAATGAAAAACGAAAATTTTTTGTAGGTACTTCCCTATGGCTAATTGCAACCATTTTCGTTTTATAAATAAATAAGTGTTTATTTTTCAATTAAGAACTTTTTAAATTGAATTTTCTCAATTTTTTCAAACGAAACACCCTGCTTATTTTTCGACGATGTGATGTAGAAATGAAAAACGAAAATTTTTGGTAAGTACTTCCCTATGGCTAATTGCAACCATATTCGTTTTATAAATAAATAAGTGTCAAATTCAAGAATAAACTTAAAAAAATAGGTTCCCTCAAATAATTCATTAGAAAAATTTATAATAGGTGTTCGACGTGTTGCCCATTTTGACTGACATACGTCTTTATGCAATTTTGAAATGAGGCCATTTAGTGGGACCATTTTCATTGAAATGAGTAAATAGTATTTAACCAGTCCTTTACTGTAATGTTTTTTTGTAAATTTTTTGGCTGTTTTCGTTATTCGACAAGCAATAAAACCTCAGTTTGGTATAAATTGTCATGTACAAAGGAGCATTTATTACACTTATCGATCGTTAGTTACAATTTGTATTGAATTTAAAATATTTGGAATTTTACAATATGAATTTTAATAAAGCGGAACTTGTAGACATGACTTTGTGTTTTGGACGAGTCAGACAGAAATTGTTTACTTGCCAATAGAATTTATCACGAACGTTATCCTGAAAGAAGGCTTCCTGATGTTAGCAGCTTCCAAAACCTTCTCGATAGATTTCTGGAAACTGGAAATGTCGAATATAAAAAAAGTGAAAGAATAGAACGTGTTGTGAACGAAGAAAATGAGTTTTCTGTAGTGCTGGCAACGGTTGAGAATCCCCATGTTAGTCAAAGAGAAGTGACCTCATTAGTAGGAATAAGTAGACGGTCTGTGTGTCGAATCTTAAAAACAAATAAGTTGCATGCATATCATATTCCAATGCACCAGGAATTATCTGATGACGATTTTCAAAAGCGCCTACAATTTTGTAATTGGGCCAGAGGTAAAATGCAAGTTGATGTCAACTGCTTTAATAATGTTTTATTCACTGATGAGGCAACTTTTCATAAAAATGGATTTGTTAATAGGGACAATTTCCATTATTATGCTTCGGAAAATCATCACTCTTTTATGCAAGTTGATAACCAACAGAGATGGTCTATAAACGTTTGGGGAGGAATTATTGGAGAACATGTAATAGGGCCACATTTCTGTGATGGTACATTGACTGGAGCTATTTATCTTCATTTTTTGGAAAACTATCTGCCACAATTATTGGTAAATCTCCCTGGAAGAATTTGAAATAGGATGTGGATTCAGCAAGATGGTGCTCCACCACATTATTTAAATGCAGTTAGAGACCACTTAAATAATACCTACCCTCATCAATGGATTGGAAGAAATGGACCCACTAAATGGCCTGCTAGATCCCCAGAGCTTACAAAAATGGATTTCTGTTTATGGGGATACGTGAAGGAAATTGTTTATAGAGACACACCAACAACAGTACAAAATATGAAGGAAGGAATAATAACTGTCTTTAGATCTATCACACCGGCAGTTTTAGGAACAGTGGGAACCTCATTTCAAAAGCACATAGACATGTGTGTCAATCAAAATGGCCAACATGTGGAACATTTATTTTAATTTTTTCTACTGAGTTATTTGAAGAAACCTCTTTTTTTTAAATTTATTTTTAAATGTTGTAATTATTGCTTAATAAAACGAAAATGGTTGCAATTAGCCATAGGGAAGTAATTACAAAAAATGTTCGTTTTTCATTTTTACATCACATCGTTGAAAAATATACAGGGTGTTCCATTTGAAAAAATTGAGAAAATTCAATTTAAAAAGTTCTTAATTGAATACTAATTTTTGGCCTCCCTGTACATTTTTAGGAAATGAAAATGATTTAAAAACATTAATTAGATGTCTCGTAACTGGTATTCACATAAGTTTTTCTTAAAACCCATAATTGTGACTGTGGTGATTTTTTTAATATCCATCTGCAGATGCCATTATTTCAACAAAAAAAATTCATTACATCAAAGTGGTTGGGAGATAGCCAATAATAATATAGGAATGAATAGAGCCTAGAAAGAGGCTTCAAAAAAATGTACTGATATAGATAGCATTCCATTTAAAAAAAAGGGCACTTGGTCCTGTAATTTCGTCTGGCTCGCCCTGTATGTTCGAAAATAATTTCCAGTTATAAACTTTCTTATCTAGTTTACTAGCAATTTTATAAAAATTTCTAGCTATCGTAGAACTCGAGATACCGAGGTCCGACGCACTATTGCCCCACCCTGTATATGTACATGGTTTTTTTATATGTGTGTATTAAAATCTGTAGGTTCTTATGAAAATGTGAAACAAAACCCACTTGAAATTCAAAAATTCAAAAAAATTTAAATAATTTTGTACCCACCTTTTCCCCCAATTTTGGATCTAGGATTTTTAGAAATGTAGTGCGGCTATTTACTGAATGTCCAGTGTTGTCAGGTCTGCATGAAATCATGAAAAATACACTACACATAAAGTTGGCACTTTTAATAAAAAATTAATGTTTTTAATAAAGAAAAGCACCATATTTGTCGAATCAATGTTCGAAAAATTCGACATTTATAACAATTAAACACAATTAAAAATCCAAATAAACAAACCGTTGAATGCACAAACTAGAGAGAACACAATTTTTTTCAATAATAACATGATTTTACTTAGATACGCACCACTTACGCATTCTAGTAAATACTGACAGTGAAACGTAAATCGTATGGCAACGCCTCGTGTTACGAATTAGTCAAGGGGTCCAAGCGAAAGCGACAAATACCATAGGCGTAGGTGGTATTATACGGTAGTATTCAACATTATTTTCCTTGATTGTTTTTAGACATTTTGAAGAATAAATATTTTCGTGAATATCAGGATCATGTGAATATTTGCCTATTTGAATATATGCATATATTTCAAAAACACCCTGTATAAGGAGCTATACAAGAAATACACACATTCCATTATTTGTTATGTTACGATTCACTACACGAAAAACAAAGTATAGTTTTATTTTGTTTTGTTATTATCTTCATCTTTATTCTGGTTTCATCTCATATTTCTTCGATAAAATGACACTACCTAATAAGAATAAGGAGCGACCTCTTTATAGTTGAATAAGTAAGACAACAAGCCCCATAAATAACATTAAAGTCAAATCGCAATTTAATTTAACTTTTAAAATTGTATTCGCGGTTATCACCATAAAACAAACCGAATGTAAATTTTAATTTTAATTCAGAAATATCTCCAGCACGGAGAATGCAAGAAATTTTCTTCTAAATTGCTACGTTGTTCTTATCTTCCTCGAAATATCCTAACAATGACTGTAAATTATTATATATTGGGGCCAACACTTGCGTTTGTTCTTATCTTTACTCTTTATTGTTAGTCTCAAACTTCTCTTTCTTTTGTTTTCCAGGTAAGAAGTGCTGCTTTTAAAGTGGAATCCGGGGATCATTATCTTCGTGGTAAGTGATATTATTATAATTAATTATATTAACTCTGTTATTACAGCTTCTGGTTCTAGAGACTACTTGGTTTTGTGATACTTTTGATATATTAAAATAAACCCCAGACATTTATCAGCACAACGGTGCCCCCCCCCCCCCCCCCCACCTAACGCGTATTTGATAAATAGTTTTTACAAGAAACTTTTTACGATCAATGGATCGCCAATAATGGATCGCGCTACTCTGTGTATTTATCAAAATGGTGAACAGTTTGAACAATTTTTATAATGGTTTATTATAATTTAGGTTTTAAATAGGTTTGTTATTCTATTTATTCATGGTTGTAACGTTTTATTAAAATTATTTCTTGTTTAATTTGTGTTTACCTTTTAAAAATACTTTTATTATTACGAAGGATATCGTTAAGAAATGATTAATGGCGAAAGAATTATAGTTTATGAATCATTATGTCTGATTAATAAAAAAATAGCACAGTTCCATTTAAAAAATTTCCATAGAACCCCTACGGAAATGAAAATGAAAATTAAATTCCGTTTTTTGAAAAAAAACCTAAAAATACTGGTACCTATCAGTAATTCAAACAACTATTTTCTTCTTTACAGACAAGTCTACAACCTTACTAATAATTTCCATAGCCTACTTAGTAATTTTCTTACATCGCATTCATCTGACGGGGCCATTTTGAAAAAATTAAAAAAATTGTTCGCTTCTCACTTATTTTTTGGAATTTTTAAAATCTGAAAAAACTGTTACACTTAGAAATTTATGCTTAATGTGAAACCATCAAAAAAAATATAGTCATTCCATTTAAGAAAAAAAGTTGTGTCACTTCCGATTGAACCGGAAGTGATATATTCATTCCTGTTAGTCTAAAAGTAGCCCATTATTGTCTAATTTATGTGTACCAAAAACCAAATTTTTAAATTCAAAAACAACCAAAATATTGAGGGCATACATTGACTCGTTTATCCCGGTTTCCTTCCTCAATATAGTTATAGTGGTTGCATGTAGAATTTTTTATATAACTGACGGCCCTGAAAAATGGCAAATATTTCCACTGCCTAATAATTAACCTGTTTTAAAGTACGGTCATCTATTCTTAATAAACTGTATGTTCAAACTCAATTGACGTCACCGCAAACAGCTAGTCATGAACAGGATTTTTACACGCCGATAAAGGACTAGAGGTCCAGGCCTTATCATTTTTTGTTTGAATACATGTGATAAAAAAATATGCTTTCATTTTTTATTGATTGCTCATTTCTGGTTAGCGTTTTGTGCCTTGCAGGTGCCAGTAATATTCACATAGACCGAAATGGTGGCGGTTTGTAATAAAAATGCCAACCACGGTATTGCAGATACTGAATAATAACGCACATGGAAAGCGCATTTAGGAAACCGCCGACGCTGCTGGCGTGTGAGAGTGATATCCTGACAGTAGCGATTCCTACCCCTTGCAGAAATATCTGTAACGATCTCAGGCAAGCAAGGCGGCTCATTATTTAGCGAATGGACGTAGGGATGGTTCTAATGGACCGGGTAATTAAAAACCTACTGATTACCACTACGAACAAAAAACTGGCAAATTTATTACTTTCATGGAATTGAAAATTGGCGTTCTTTTGTTGTAGAACTCGACCGACGACCGGATAGTTATAATATACATTGCAACTAGCTGATGTTTTACTCTGGAAAAATAGCCTATATGTCGTAATGTCCTTAATTAACTGGGTAGTTCGGATATAAAGTCGAAACAATGCGGATCTATTTATAGCGGATTAAAAAGGATAAACCGCATTGATGAAGCTTGTTATAATATGAAATGACTTGTTAGTTACTAAAACTGTGTCAACCAAATTAAAGATGGAATTCAACTCGGAATTCAACAATCGTGTATTCATTTTTGTTAATATTCAAACGCTTGTAACAGGGTGTTCAGTCCCAAAGATAGAGAATCGATTCGGGGCCCGAAACTATGAGAAAAGACATCATATAAACTTATGCTTTATAATGGCCCATTATAGATACACAGGTTTACAAATATTAATTTGTTTTTATATTTGTTTAATAATATATAGTAGGGCTGGGTAAAATAATTGATTAATCGAAAAATAATCGATTAATCGATTAATCGATCATTTGATTATTTCTTCTTATATAATCGATTAATCGATCATTTGATTAATCGATTAATCGATTAATCGATTATTTTATTAATCGATTAATAGATGATATTCGATTAATCGAAATAATCGATTATTTTTCAATAATCGATAATCGATTATGACTTTTGACAATCGCCCAGCCCTACATCCTCATTATCTATTTTTTTTACTTAATACAATTATTATAGTATTATAGTCATATAAATAAACAGTATGTAAATAAAATTGAAAATAACCCTAAGATGAATCCTACAGCTCCGTAAATTAGGGGTGGGCAAGAGAATGGAATAATCGATTAAGGCTGGTTAAAATCGACTATAATCGGTTAATCGCTTTTACGATTAATAGATTAAAACCGATTTTCGATTATACGATCATTTGATTAATCGATTAATCAAATAATCGATTAATCAAATAATATATTAATCAAATAATCTATTAATCGATTATTTGATTAATCGATTAATCGATCATTTGATTAATCGATTATTTGATTAATCGATTATTTGATTAATCGATTAATCGATTATAATCGATTAATCGAAATAATCGATTATCTTTCAACAATCGATAATCGATTATGACTTTTGACAATCACCCAGCCCTAATACACAGGGTGATCCAAAATGGTTGCAAAAGATGTTAAGAGGCGATTCCTCGACTTAATCTAATTATTGTGAACAAAAAGTTAATATAAACATATGTCCTAAATAGCCTATATTAAAAAATAAGCCGTTTAGGACATATGTTTTTATTAACTTCTTATCTTAGCCAAGGAATCGCCCCTTTTGTAATCATTTGGTAACACCCTGTATAGGTGGATTTTTTGAAATCAATTGTCCTCGAAATGGGGCCCAGAGTTCAGAATTTTAACTATATATGCATGGCCATTGAACAAATAATGAAAATGTTCGTAGGATTAGTTGCTTAAAAGGAGTTTAAAATGTTAGAAATTGTTAAATTTAAAGCAACTTTCCAAACTATTATTTTATTTATATGAAAATGATACCTGATACATGAAAATTTTAGATTTTTGTTTTTTTTGCCATTACTCATTTGTTCTTAAATCCGTTAGAACATTATACAGGCAACTCGTAATTATTGTCATCTTTCACCAACTAAGATCAGTTGGATCCGAATTCTTGATGATATGCTCAGTAGGAACTCTATTATAATAAATAGTAATGATTATTATTATTATTATTAAAGCTACAAATCGTTTCTGTGTATCATGGTCGTAGAGTACAGATGTACTTACTGTCGCCAGCATTCACCTTGATCGCGAAACTCTTTCTCCAGTCCAGTCTATTATTAGCTTTCGAGTTGTATACACGTTAAGTCACTTGGGCGTATTGCATATTGTTTTTGTGTTTTTATTTTATTTGTTGTATTGTATTAATATTAATTTAATAATAAAGCATGACAGACGTACGCAGGGGTAGAAAACGGCCATTTGCTGATAAAGTGAATAAATTCATAGGTGAATTCCTGGATTTATTCTATGATGGAGCTAAAATAATTTATAACGTGTGCGAGAAAGATTTGATGTGCTGGGATAAGCGTGATTGTGGACTTCACGTAAATAGTATACACCATAAAAATAAAAAAATGGCGTGCCTTCGACAACACAGTTTATGTTTAATTTACCATTAATGCTGATTGTCTGTGATGTTCCGCTGCACATACTCGATAAACAACCATTTCGAGAGTTCTGGAATAAATACAATGCCCAGGTGAAGTTAACAAGTCGCATAACGTTATGTAACTATCTACCAACTGTACACGTAGACATGGTAAATAAGATGAAATGTGAATTAAAAAATACGCGGCTGTGGTTATCTGTTGAGCAACAGATTGTAAAAAAAAATCTATTTTAAATGTTATAGTACGAGAACTGAACCCTCTTAAACCTACAGTTCCACTGTTACTAGCTAGCAAAAGACTAAGTCAGTGTACTAGCGAAACAATTACCAGGGTGGTGCTGGAGACGTTAGAAAAATTTGAACTGTCAAAAAGTCAAGTGTTGATGTTTGTGACTGATGGCGTCGTGACAATGCGTTCGGTAGACCGTTCATTGCAAGAAAAAGGTTGTACGTTTATACATGTTACGTGTAAAGTGCATGCTTTACATCTTGTGCGATAGAATCTATTCGAAAATGTTTTTCAGAGGTGGATGCATTAATAGCAAGTACAAAAAAAAGTGTTTCTTAAATCTCCTAAACGTCTCCGTGCATTTGATAGCAAGTATCCCGGTATTCCTGAACCACCACAGCCGATTCTTACACATTCGGGAACATGGTTGCAGGCAGCTTTTCATTATGCTGAATATTTCCAACAAATAAAAGCTGTGATACTACAATTCAATCCAGATGAGGCTGCAGCTATTAAGGAAAGCCAGACAAAATTCGAAGATATTTCCGTTGAAACAGCTTTAAAAAATATTGCGAAGAACTATAAACCATTACATGAACGCATAAAAAAATTATAAATGAGTGCGTTGTCGTTAGCGGAGTCACTGCAAATAGTGGACGAAGTAAATCTACTGTTACACGCTATAGATGACGCGACAAATGAGCGCGTTAAAGAAAAATTCGCAAGTGTGTTAAATAAAGACACCGGTTTTACCAAATTAAGACAAATATGTGATGGTGCATCCCCAGATCCGTTAAGTGCGTTCAAAGACTATTTTACGTATGCAAGTATTACATCAGTAGATGTCGAACGGTCGTTTTCAAAATATAAGAACATATTTTCACCAAAGCGAACATCACTCATGGAGACAACCATAGAAACATACCTGATGCTGCAAAATGGCTACACATCTTCTCCAGTTTGTGATAAGCAAGCTAGTTCATTAAGCTAGTTAAGAGGATAAGTTTTACATACATTGTTATAAATTGTAATAGTTTATTGTTTCTCGTATTAGTTGATTTCGCGTACGCCACTGTCCCACGGAACATTTTTGACAGCCCTAATTATTATTTTGACCATAATTGATATATTGTCCATATATTGTCAACCAAGAAATCTAGATAGATAGATGCTTTGATTATTTAGAAGAAAATAAATCAATGGCTATTTAAAATTTACTAATTTTCACAATCCGCAGAAATAAATTTGGCTTTAGATTGCCATTTTCTCCGGTTATTTCAGTGTTTCCCAACGCGGTGTGGCTACTAAATTGTATTATTGCACGATAAAAAAACTATTTAAATTTCAAAGTGCATGTGTAATTGTTACCATTAAAAGAGCTAGAGTCCGGTTTCTTTTTTTATAGACTTAATTAACGTGAAAATATGGACTCTACATACTTTACTGAGTGCAATGCATGTGATAAAGTGTATTTTGTTCGTTTCCATTACTTAATATTTTAAGCACTTTGAGCCCGGTGAGTGTAATGAGTGGAGACAAGACGTTGGGGGGCTTAACAATGGCGTACTTATGATTGTTACTGTATATCTTACATAGCCATACGATTGTATTTAGGTTTTCGAACAGTGTATTAATAACCATATCTTTCGCATTCATATAATGTAGTTACCACGGAGTAAAATACAACCAAGGTACTGTTTTCTTTTGTTCCAAATAAATGATTCAATCAAATCAATCATTCGATTGCACAGCTCCACTTGTTACAAAAAAATCACTATCATTTTGTATTCACTTTTTTTAATAGTTGGTGTTTACTTAACTTGGCCATGACTACAACATGCAATTTAACAATGTTCTGTAACACAAATTATGCGCGCCGAATTAAGAATGTATACTGAAGTAAATTGGTAGTAGTAAGAGTGACATACTTTCGCCTCTGCGGTTAATTTAAGAATTGTAGGGGAAGGTTTTATACGTAATATGTAAGCCTGGCCAAGCGATGGTAGATTCACGGTCGGGCGCAATACCAATGCCATCCCGTTGTTTACGATGACGATGACATGACACACAGTTGTTATCTGTCGGTCGATGCATAGAGTACTAATAAATAATAAATAATGTTGAGCGTAAAGAGTAGAAAATGACCGTACGCTGATAAAGTGAATAAACTTATAGGTGAGTTTCCGGATTTATTCTATGACGGATGTAAAATAATTTGTGAAGATTGTGATCAAGACTTAATGTGCTGGAATAAATACGGCTGCAAAATTCATGTCAATAGTAACCGGCATAAAAATAAAAAAAAATGGCGTGTCTTCTTTGGAACCTCAGTTTATGTTTGATATACTGTTAATGCTGATTGCCTGTGATGTTCCCCTGCGCATATTGGATAAACCAGCATTTCGGGAGTTCTGGAATAAATACAATCCCCAGGTGAATTCATCGTTACGTAGATATGTAGTGTTCGTGAAGACATTGTAAATAGGATTAAATGTGCATTAAAAAATACACGGCTGTGGTTATGTGTTGACGAGACGACAGATTGTAAAAAAAATTCTATTTTAAATGTTATAGTACGTGTACTCGACCCTGTTAAACCAACATTTCCACTTTTACTAGCTAGCAAAAGACTAACTGCGTGTACTGGCGAAACAATTACGCGGGTGGTGTTGGAGACTTTCGAAAAATTTGAACTGTCAACAAGTTAAATGTTGATGTTTGTGACCGACGGTGCTGCGACAATGCGTTTGGTGGGCCGTTTTCTTCAAAGAGACGATTGCAGGTTTTTACATGTTACGTGTAAAGTGCATGCATTCCATCTTGTAGCAGAAACGAATCGAAAATATTTTCCAGAGGTAAATGCATAATAGCAAATACAAAAAAAAAATTCTCAAATCTCCTAAACGGCTTTGAGCATTTCACACACTGTGTTCTGGTATTCCGAAACCACCAGAGCCGATCCTTACACGTTGGGGAACGTGGTTGAGGGCAGCTTTTTATTATGCTGAATATTTTCAACAAATAAAAGCTGTGATACTACAGTTCAATCCTAACGAGGCTGCAGCTATTAAGGAAAGCCAGACAAGCTTTCAAGATGTTTCCCTTCAAACAGATTTAAAATCTGTTTATAATAATTATAGAGGACTACACGACGCAATAGAAAAATTGCAAAATACTTCGTTGTCGTTAGTGGAATCGCTGCAAATAGTGGACGACGTAAATCCAGAGCTACAAACAATAAATGACGCAAAAAATAAGCCCGTTACTGAAAAATTCGAGAGTGTATTACGGAAGGATCCTGATTTTACCAAATTAAGACAAATTTGTGATGGTGCATCTACAGCTGCGTTAAGTGAGTTCACAGAGTGTTTTACTTATGCCTGTATTACTTCCGTAGATGTCGAACGGTCTTTTCCAAAATACAAACATATTTTTTTCACCACAGCGAACATCGCTTACTGAGACAACTGTAGAAACATATCTGATGCTACACAGTTATTATAGATGTGCTCCAGTTTGTGATAACGACAACCAAGCTACTTCATAATTCTATTTAAGAAGGTGAGTTTTGTACATATTTTTATAAAGTGTACCAGTATTAATAAAATTTATTTCCATTTATTTTATTTATTTATTTATTTATTATTAGTTATCATTTAGATATACAATGTACATGTGTGAACGTCATTTAACAGTTTAATAATAATGTGCAGCACTAAGCTTACAAAATATAAGGAAATACATAAAAAAGAATTTAAAGCGAACAAAATAGTACAAAAACATACATCACACTGTATAAAATATTTTTGTTTTTATTATTGTACTTATCCAAGTATTATGATATGATGCATACCCAGTACGTCTCTGTAGGATTAATGACCTTGGCCAGGCTTAGTAATATGTTTTTTATTCATTATATTATTTATTTTTATTACTTTAGTTTATGTACTAAGTATGTATTTTATTTTCTATACAGAATTTCGGTCATTTCAAACCAACAACGTATACAGTAAGAGGGGAACTCGATAATAATAAATAAGTAGAATTTTGTACGGGACTTTTGCAAGGGACAGTAAAAAGATATGTCCGAAAATGTGACAATTTAATTATTAGAATGAGTGGCGCCGCGAGAAGCCGGATTTTACGACTATTTTCTAGTAAATGCCGACAGCGATTTCAACTTAAAACAATATAGAGACCCGAGTTACAAACAGTTTCCCTATCGACCGGATGAGAAGTGTCGAACTATAAGTTTTACGACAGGTTTCGTCTGAATCAGCATCAATTTCCGTCGGCTAGTATAAGTTTCCCCAGGGTCATTTTAACCTGTTCGACATCCTTTTTAATTTATCTAGGAACTTTTCAGTGGTAAATTTTCCAAAGCCCAACTGAGCTGATAATGTTGAACGGAGAAGTTACATCTGTTATCCCGGTTAATGAAAGGCGAGGCAGGTTTGTGGAATAAAAGCGAGAAAATGCCATCAGTTTCTCTGTTTAGGGTTCGGTGACTGTTTGGTCAGGTGGGGGTGAAAGGGTTGAAGTTGATGCGAGGGTAAAATGAATTTTGACGGGCTACGGATGTTCCCATCAATATGTATTAAACAAACCGCATCATCCACCGTGTGGAAGCTAGCGGGATGTGTTGATTTAAAGACGAAACAAATTTTTTTTTAAAAGAATACTGTTTTTTTCTTATCTCTAGCAGAGTTGGAAATACTCATGTTACGAGTACAAGTTTCAAACAATCAAGGTGATTTCAAACACCTTTGATTCATGAATTGAAAAAAGCGAAACATCATTACAAAAATATAGGATGCAGAGTAAATATTTGCATTTGTTAAAATAGGTTTTATCGTATCCTTGTGTGTTATGTCTTTTTTATTTTATTTTATTTTATTTTACATACACATGCCCAACAGAACTTACATTCCAATTACAGGGCTGGAAACAGAGTACTAAGATGATATTCGTATACATATATAACATATAAATCATATGAAATTAATATAAATTAAGATGATTAATATACTTAACAAAACAATCAACTAACAAAATTTTGACTTAATTTGATTTACTTTGCTATTAAAAATATCAACATCTTCTTCAATAACTCGATAATTACAGCACATAACGTACAATAGAGAAAACATTAAAATAAAGGGTTTTTCAATAAGTGAAATGTTTTTTTTTTAAATAAAACAACAAGGAATTGGCAGAGCAAAAATTTTTATTTTATTTTGAAGTACAATCGATGCAATTATGTTCTGAAAATAACATCATTCAAATGGCCGCCTCAGCTCCTCTTATAGAACCGAATCCGACGAACCTAATGTTCAAGCACTTTTTTCAACAAATCAGACCTTATGTCAGAATACCGCGTTCAATATTCAATTTTAATGCATGAATTGTGTCTAGTTTATTGGCATAAACCAACAACTTCAAATAACCCCACAAAAAATAGTCCAAAGGAGTTAAATCACAACTTCTTGGATGCCAATTGACATTAGCATTTTTTCGCAATAATTACCTCACCGAACTTTTCACGCAATAAATTGATTGTGTCATGGGTTGTGTGGTACTTAGCGCCGTCTCGTAACCAGATGTTGGTTAAATCAATATCATTCAATTCAGGCCATAAAAAGTTCGTTATCATCGATCTGTACCGCTCACCATTGGCTGTAATGGCATCTTCGTTCTCATTTTCAAAGAAATAAGGACCGATGATGATGCCACCATGCCAAAAACCACACCAAACAGTTACTTTTACGGAATGTGAAAGATCTCTCGTGTATAATTTGTGGATTTGCTTCTCACCAGTAACGACAATTTTGTTTATTTGCCGATCCACTTTGAAGAAAATAAGCTTCATCTGAAAAAAATGATTTTCTTAAAAAAATCAGCACCATTTTGAAGTTGTTCCATGGCGAAATCAGCGAATTCAAGGCGTTTGCGATAATCCAAAAGCTGCAATTCTTGCAACTCTTGAGAACGCCTTGGAAGCGATAAATTTGGGTCTTCAACAACACTTGCCTGAACGACAGCAATATTATCATTACTTCGAGCAGCTCTTTGTCTTATTGGCATGCAAACATTGCGTAAAGAAAAAGTGCCCTCAAAATTTTCAACAGTTCAACGAATTGTGAGCACATTGGGCCGATTATGACGACCATAAATTGGTGAAAATGCACGATAAGTTGCAATAAAAGAACGATTATTTTGATAAAAAAGTTGGATAATTTCCAAACGTTATTGTGGCATGTATCTTTCCATGATTAAGTTGCAAACCTTACTGAATACGACTGACATTGACAGATAATTTTGACATTTTAAATATGGCCACAATGTCTAATTGAAAACATATCACCCCTATTGAAAAACCTTTTATTTGTGTACGCATTTGGTACGTAAAATAATGATGTGGATCTAGTTGGCCTAGTGGTTTAAAAGTTTAAATAAAAATACAATACATTGCATGTCTCTACGATGCTTCATAGAACTATATGAGAAACAGTTTAGCAACAATAGCTGATTATAACACACAGGGTAATACAAACGGTCAATTTTAAATGACAGAAATTTTAAAAACTTTCTTTGAATATGTTCAATATTATTAATATGGATATCGTACCATGTTGTATAAAGTCTTTAGTTATAGTCGTATTATGAAAATAGCTTGAGTTGCGCATAATAAAACCAAGCATTTTAAAGGATGATGATACAATATTATTTGCATGCTCTCCAAAAGACAGTTGGGAATCAAAGGTGACACCTAGATCTTTGAAATTGTCGCAATTTTCTAGTGTAGTACCGTTAATATCGTAATCGAATTGTAGCTTGTTTCACTTCCTGGTAAACGAAACCATATTGCATTTACTGATATCTAGAGACAATCTATATTTGCTGCACCAGTTACTGAGTGTGTTTAAGTCTGCCTGAAATTTATTAGTCGTATATACTATAAATTTTATTGTAAATTTTCATGTCATCAGCATATAAGAGAGATGTGGAGGTCAAGTACAATCTCATTTATGAATATGATAAACAATAAGGGACCCAATACCGAACCCTGTGGAACGTTTGATTGAGATATAAATTCCATAGATCTATGACCCTGATATTGTCAGATTATCACCGATCCACTCTATATTGCAGATACATTTGTTGACCATTATACGGGGCTAGGAAAAATCTTGCAGGTAAAATAATTCCAATAAAAAAATTCAAAGAAACTGAGAAGTCACTACTTAATAGTATATATGTAACTGAAACAAATACTGAAGAAATTTAAAAAATTATATTAGGAATAAAAAATAAAAAAAGCACCAGGTTTAGGCAACATACTCACCGATATTTTGGAATATCTCGCTGACGAAATTTTTCTACATATACGTTTTTTAATAATTAAAATTATAGCTGCAGGACACTGGCCATCTCGCTTAAAAGAAGCTGTTATCAAGCCAATATACAAGACGGGGGATTGTGCTAATTATAGGCCAATATCCTTAATATCAAATTTGGGAAAAAATCTTGAAACTGTAATTAAAAAGAGAATAATTAATTACCTAGACAAAAATAATATATTATCTCTCCACCAAATTGGTTTCAGAGAATCTAGATCTACATAAGATGCAATAGGCCATTTAACAACAAATATTCACAAGGCATATAATGACAGTGAACCAGCTCTTTGAATCTTTGTAGATCCAGCAAAAGCTCTCGACACTGTCAGTCACAAAAAAATTATTGACAACTCTTGAAAATCTTGGTTCTCGTGGCAATATTTTAAAACTTTTAACTAGCTATCTCTCAGATATAAAACAGTGTGTTAACATCAGCAATGCATCAAGTGATTTTAAGACTGTTGAATACGGTGTTCCACAGGGAACTGTCCTTAGACCGCTCTTCTTTAATATTTATATAAACAATTTATTCTCACTGTCTACCAGCGGTTCTATTATTGGTTTTGCAGATGACACAGCTTTTTTTATTCTGCAGATAGCTGGGAATCGCTCAAAAATGATGCAAAAAGAGACTACAAATATATTAAGAACTGGTTTAACTTCAAGCTGCTGACAATTAATTTTATTAAAACTGAGTTCCTGCCGTTTGCGGCAAGTAAAAATAACATACCTAATTTAACATCTTTACAAATTGATTGCGACGGTATAAAATTTTTAGGATTATATTTTGACAGCATGCTGAAATGGGTCGTACATAAAATAAACTAGTAATAAAAGTAATAAGTTTGCTGGCTAAATTTGAATATTTAAAACAAGTTTTAAATAAAAAACATCTCTTAATTCTTTACTACGCACTGGCGGCGTCTCAGTTAAAATATGGTATTGTTGCATGGGGAGGAGCTTATAACTACATTATGAATAAGCTAGAAATAATACAAAAATGGATTCTGAAAATTATGTATGATAAAAAAATAACCTACTCCAGTGATGAGCTCTATAACCTTGCTAATGTTCTTGATATTAGACAACTTATTTGCGCAGGATTAATCCTGGAGCAAGAAAAGAATACTAGTAAAAGTGGTACTTTACATAATTATCAGACCAGGTTTAATGAAATGACAATTACAGTACCTTTTGCTTCAAAAACTATTGTACAGAAATCTTCCTATGTTCTAAGCCCTCGTATATAGAGGAGTAGCCATTACACCCATTACACCAAAATTACATCTGATACTTCTCTTAAATTCATAATTTCACCCTCTTCTTGACATAGCTGCAGTTTTTTTGTTCCACACATATTAAATTGGATTCATATCTGGAGATCTCGCAGGCTATTCCATTTTCTCAGCCAAATTTCTAAATTTCATTTGGTATATTTTGTTGGACGATAATCCATTTCTTTTAGTTTTCTGTCTACCACGTCAATAGTTGGGATTTCATTTTTCTCATACGCGTCGTAAACTAAAGTTCTTAAACGTTTTGCTAACGATGGGTGCAGAGTTTTCGATTGACCGATGTCGGATTTTTTGTTTTCTTGGGAGGGCACCTTCTTTCATCAGTTCGTGTATTGTGGGACGGGGACCGTTAGTCAGAGATGCTGTTTCACCTAGTACATCTAAATTATACAAATTAGGGGCATTAGCTTGTCGCTTTTTTTACTGAAAACACTGATGAACTTTGATTTTCTCTATCACTGTAATCACTATCACTTTCATTTTCACATACACAATAAGATGTAGACGTAAAGGCCTCCCACGGTCGAAACATTTTTATAGTAAATGCGATAACTTTTTAAATCATTTTCAAAAACTCACTAGCAAATAAACAGATATAAAATAATTATGTTAAACAAATCGGTAACAAAACTAAGTGCTAACTTGAACTATCACGGAATGTAAGGGAAACCCCGTCTCGGTCGCATGCCAGCAAAAACAACGATCATCTTTCTCGCTGTGTTGTCAAAGGCACGCCATTTTTTTTTATTTTTATGGTGTACACTATTTACGTGAAGTCCACAATCACGCTTATCCCAGACATCAAATCTTTCTCGCACACTTTACAAATTATTTTAGCACCATCATAGAATAAATCCGAGAATTCACCTATGAATTTATTCACCTATGAATTTATTCACTTTGACAGCAAATGGCCGTTTTCTACCCCTGCGTACGTCTGCCATGCTTTAATATTAAATTAATATCAACAATACAGTATAACAAATAAAATAAAAACACAAAAACAATATGCAATACGCCCAAGTGACTTAACGTGTACACAACTCGAAAGCTAATAATAGACTGGACTGGAGAAAGAGTTTCGCGGTCAAGGTGAATACCGGCGACAGTAAGTACATCTGTAGTCTACCACCATGATACACATAAACGATTTGCAGCTTTAGTTATGAGGTTATTCAGTAAAGTTAGTATTTAAAAAAAATCATATTGTGCCATTTATGGCAATCACTGTATAACACCATCTGTCAGACCTCAATTTGCATTACTTCTGCCGTTAGCGTTCTTATCCTCTCCAGTGATCTCGGGACTCGAACAGCCGAAACGAATAGGTGGAACTTAGAAGACTTATGAGTGCACAAACTGTCCGTTTCACGGAAACATTCCGAACGAACCCTGATTTAAATTAGGTGGGTGGTTTTTTCATGTTCTGTTTGCTTATCGCCGAGCCGCTTCTTTGTGTTTACGTTGCGGAGATATGTAAATGAAAAATTGATGTTCAAATTGTATTATACGTGTAGGCATGGCATTGAGAGACAAAATATGAAATAAATATTGGTTTATCAACCTACTGCTTAGCGATTTAAGAGAAACATATTTGTTTCATTTAATTTATTTATTATTTACACTTCCATATACGTATTTACCATATTGACATCAAAATATGTTTAAATAAGGCAGGGAATTTCAAAGTAAGGATTCATGTAAAATATGCCCCAGTAATCTGAGAAGATTAATGGATGTAGCAACAAATCAGGTTAATATTAGTGATGGGACTCGAGTGACTTTTTTTCACTCGAATAACTCGGTAGGTTTCCGAATTTACTCGAGTTGAAACTCGAGTCGAGTTGAAACTCGGTTTCATTGTTATAAAATTCGAGTCAAAAGTTAGGTCGAGTAAAACTCAAAAAATCGAGTCGACTTTTGACTCGAGTCGCTTTTTGACTAGAGTCGCTTTTTGACTCGAGTAGATTTTTGAGTCGAGTCGATTTTAGAATCGAGTCTTTTTTTTTAAGTTTCTTTAATTTAATTGTTTATGGTTTTATTAATATTTTTAAATATTCTTTAGTGCCAGTGTGATTTGTTTATATAATATAAATATGAAAAATTATTTACATGAAGGCACTGAAGGCACTAATCTTGTAAAAGTAATAAAGATGAAAACATGTAACCATGAATGAAATCACTAATCAATTACTATATCATCGGGTCATCGGGATCGGGAATTCCCCTCCAGGTTTGTTGTTTCATGTTTGTAGGTCATATTGTATAATTATTAATTAAAAGGTTTGTTCGTAGAGCAGTTTCCAACCATTTGAATCTATCAGAAGCAAGCGCACATTGTTATAGAGATGCGCTTGTTTAATCAGAACGTTTGTTATTGCAGAGCTCTCGTAATACTCGCATCTCTATAGTCAGAAAACTATCACATATCGCCTCTACGTACAAACCTATTATTGTTACATACGAGTACGACGTTATTACAACGTATTAGAAAATTAGAAATTAGAACTTAGAATTCTTTAAAATCAAGACTCATACGACTGCAGCAATCAAACTGGCACATTCATGTTCATAAAGATTTGTTTTTCGATTCAATTAGTTCGAAATAAATAAAAAACCGTAAAAGGTGTGTATTAAATATTAAATACTGTTTTTATTTAATATTTTGTGCTAAACAAGAGTTTAATTTAATGTTAATTTAATATAAAAAAAATTATGTTGGTTTTCTTTAAATGTCATTTTATATACAATGTTAATTAAATATTTAATTTTTTATTTGAAATTTGCCGGAAAAATAATATTTGACCTGGGTCCATTTATTATTTTGTATTTCAATTATTATGATTTATGTTTATCCTTTCGATTTTTCAAACTTATGTTGGAATTAGATGGTAGTGTTTTAAATGCTGAAAGATTACCAAAAGAAAAAACCTAAATACATATTAAAAACTTGCCGTTTAGCAAACCACCGAATCATCTCCAACTACTTACTCTATAGTTCGCCTCGAGTTTGATTTCGACTCTGCCCTGACTCTAGACTCTAGTCAAACTCAACTCGATTTAAAACTTAAATCATATTAACTCACTGATTCGAGTAGCAGTAACTCGACTCGAGTAACAACTTTACTCGAATTGCAACTCGACTCGATTTAAAACTTGAATCATAGTAACTCACTGATTCGAATATCAATAAATCGACTCGAGTAACAACTTTACTCGAATTGCAACTCGACTCGAGTTAAAACTCGATTCGAGTAGCAATAACCCGAGTAGAGTAACAACTTTACTCGAATTGCAATTCGACTTGAGTTAAAACTTGATTCGAGTAGCAATAACTCGACTCGAGTAACAACTTTACTCAAATTGAACAGCCATATGACTCGAGTCACTCGAATAGGATTTTGACTCGAGTCACTCGAGTATTTTCACACTCGAGTCCCATCACTAGTTAATATAATGGGTACGTGTATTAACAATCACTTACAAATCTTTTTTCACACTGTATATGTCCGATTCTAGCGCCTCCTGGTAGTGGTTTATTTTTTACAGCGCACGTTTTTCTTCCAAATCCGCCATGTTATTTCTTTAACGCTGCATGACGTAATTTCTTGTATATGCTGATAACTTGTAGCCGAAGACTTTTTGCAACAATGACCAAACCATCAGTGCGCATTTTTTTCCCAATCCATATTTTTTCCTATAATATCACCATGACGTCAGTTCTTGTACATCCTCTGGCCATTGACTACCGTTGAGGACTTCTATAGCTTTTGGTCATTACATTGTAGCAGTCTCTAGATGCTGCTGAAGACCCTCTGGTCATTGACTACTTGACCAGTAGTCATCGTCCACCTACAACAACTCTTTAGCTGCAAGAACTCTTCACCAAAAATAATGGATCCCCATACTTCGTGGTTTCCCTCGATGGACATTGTTTCGTTCAAATCATATTTGATAACAGTAGTCTAGTCCACCTGGGCTAGAGGTCGCCGCTCTCGGCACTTGCTTCGCAAGTCGCTATCCGCCACAGAGACATCAATGATGTTGGTCAGATAGTAGCATTTGGACCATATGAGAAGTTTCACATACCTCTCACCACTATTCAATTTACCTTAGTCAGTATATGACTAGCAGGTTGGCCGCTATCATTTATCTGTTCCATAACCTATGGCATACTGAGAAGAACTAATAAGTTCGAAACCGGTCTATGTCTGGTTAGGAATTGACAATTGATACTGGCTACCGATCTATCATGATTTGAAGGTATAATCCAATACAGGTCGGGGTATTTGCCCGCTGAGTAGTTGTTTCGTTCAAATCATATTTAATAACAATAGTTTAGTCCACCTGGGCTAGAGATCGCCGCTCTCGGTACTTGCTTCGCAAGTCGCTATCCGCCACAGAGACATCAATGATGTTGGTCGGATAGTAGCATTTGGACCATATGAGAAGTTTCACATACCTCTCACCACTATTCAATTTACCTTAGTCAGTATATGACTAGTAGGTTGGCCGCTATCATTTGTCTGTTCCATAACCTATGGCATACTGAGGAGAACTAATAAGTTCGAAACCGGTCTATGTCTGGTTAGGAATTGACAAGTGATATTGGCTACCGATCTATCATGATTTGAAGGTATAATCCAATGCAGGTCGGGGTATTTGCCCGCTGAGTAGTTGTTTCGTTAAAAAATATTTGTAACAGTAGTTTAGTCCACCTGGTCTAGAGGTCGCCGCTCTCGGTTGCTATCCGCCACAGAGACATCTATGATATCGGTCGGATAGTAGCATTTGGACCATATGAGAAGTTTCACATACTTCTCACCACTACTCGAGTAGTGGAAAGAGATAAACAATAATAGATTTCGGCTTTTTAGAATCCTTAACAAACCATATTTAGGTAGGTTTCGTTGAAAGAATTAAATATTTAGCCGATAATAATTGATAATAAATAAATTACTTCATTTAGTTAGTACCACATCAAACACTAAAAATCAAAATAACTCGGAAACGCACAGGAATTTCGAAACAGAAGAAGGGACATTATTTTTGTTAAACTGTATGTAGATGATGAAAATAACAGTTTTTTAAAAAAAATAGTCATTGGTGTAGAAGTTTTGTTTAAGAAAGGGGTTGAGCACCCCCTCCACTCCGCCACTGTGCAAGTTTTTGAGCATTCTTATCGTTTGTTTTATGCCCCTTAATTAATAGGCATTATCCCCCAAACATGGAAAAAATCTAAGCATTCGTTTATAAGTTATAATGAAAATTCGAAAAAAAAAAAATTATAATCAACACCCTGTATCTCGGAAACGAAGCGTTCTACGACATATGTTTATAGGAACTTTTCTTTTTAAAAACATGTGCTCTATCTCCTGTTAAAGTTTGTCTACAAAAAACTGACTCACCCTGTATATATAATCGACTAATCGGAAATAATCGATAATTCGATTAATGGATTGTTCGATTAATCGACTAATCGATTAATCGGAAATAATCGATAATTCGA
Organism: Rhamnusium bicolor; assembly: GCA_029963845.1. Classification (NCBI taxonomy): domain Eukaryota; kingdom Metazoa; phylum Arthropoda; class Insecta; order Coleoptera; family Cerambycidae; genus Rhamnusium; species Rhamnusium bicolor. The sequence goes on along the minus strand of JANEYF010003374.1, from coordinate 414,047 downwards.
TTAATGAATTGATCAACTAATCGATTAATCGGAAATAATCGATTAATCGGAAATTATCGATTATTATTAATAATCGATTGTCAAATTTCATAATCGCCCAGCTCTAGTGTCGAGTCTTATGCCATAACCTGCGTACATGAACTCAGAGTTAAATTCGTGTAAAAAATTTGTAAAGAAAGGTCAGTCCGTGGGAATTAAAGATTAAAACTATTTATCATGACGCAGTTCGGTAAAAGCTTTGGGAAGCTTAGAACTAAATTTAAGAATCGCTTAGAAAGGTAAAAAAAATCGTGTCATTGTCATCCTATGCTTATTTTAATTGTAATCTTATCAGACTAATCCGGATGATGAATTCATGTTCAACCGCTTTTAAATGAACGATCTGCCATACCAGGCATAAAAGATTACAGATAAAGCGAATGAGAGAACGGAACGTACTGTAATATTAATTTTGAAGTCGAATAATTTTAAATAAAATATATGACAAAAAAATTTTGATATATTTCATACTACAGCATTCTTATCTTTGATAGGCTCCCAATTTGAATAATAATTACTAATTAGCTTTACTTCTGCCAAAATTATAATCGACTTACTATTTGTTTGAGTACTTAGCTTTGTTTACGGTTACTGTTCTTGTTCATCAGTAGTATTCTTTATGCGAATGGGATTATTTTGATACCGTTTTTAACTTTTTTTCCAGTTTAAATATCATGAATTTATTCAATTTAACGTCGATTTATATACGTAAATGACAGGATATTATTTCTTCTTGTTTAGTAATAATCGAAAATAACAAGTTGATTTATTTTTACTATACTAATAATTTTTCATTTCCTCCTCATATATTAATTAAGTGGGGCAAACTTCCCAGGTGCCAAATTTACGAATTGAGCAGCACACAAAACAAAATATCACCAGAAATGATTATCAGATGACAAATGACAAACCGTAATTAATATTTCCTAGTGACAGTAATTGCCTCATCAAAGTGATGGAATTCTATCTAGGATTTAGTTGTTAAGAAGGATGCATTGTTACAAATTTCTTAGGGTTCTCATGGACTTTTGATGTGCATAGCTTTTGTGTGGATTTGAATTAGGACGATAATGTCGACCCACGAGTCTTTTGTAGTACACCTCAAGTAAGGAAACAGGGCTGGAGTAAGAGTAATTAAGGGGTGGCCAGAACTATGCACCCTCCTAGATCTGTCTGTGCTTTTATAACGATCTAAACTAATCTGACTGAAGTTACGTAAGTAGTTTGTGGTAGAAAGGACATTGTATTAAGCATTAATGGAGAGCGATATAGAATTACTTATAGTGTTGTGTGGGTATGTTTAAATAAATTTATCCGCGTAGAATGATTACAATCCTAGAATCTAGATGTGTAAATGGAGAAATAACTCAGTCCTAAGAGATATAACTAGGGCTGTCAAAAATTTCCGTGGAACAGTGCGTGCGAAATTAACTAATACAAAACAATAAACTTTAAATTTATAAAATTATGTAACTTACCCTTTCCTTGATATTTTATCACAAAATTTTTAATAATATTTCTTTCTTATGTTTGTAAAATATATTTTATATTTTGAAAAGACCGTTGGACATCTACTGATTAATACCATGTAAATGTCTTTGAACTTAGGACTTTTTACATACATATTTCTTATTTGGTAACCGGTTTTATTTAAAACTTGCGAACTTTTCTTTTTTTTCGTCACCTATACTTATAATTACTTGTAACTATTTGTACTCCGCTACAACACGCATGTTTTCTAATTTTTTTTTTCATGTATTTATTCTTCAATATTTTTTATTTTTGGAAATATTCGAATTTTTCTGTCTTTTAACTGGCCTCTTGGATGATTTGAAGCGAGCTTTTATTTGTTGAAATATCAATAAAAAAGCCAACCATTTCCAATTAAGATCGGCTGTTTTAGGATACGAGACACTTTATGAAATCACGGAGACTTTAGGAATTTAGGAAACACTTTTTTGGTACTTCTATTAAATCCACCTTTGAAAAATGTTCGAATTTCTGCCAAAATGTAGATTTAACGTAATGTTGTACAACTTTCTTGCAAGAACGACCTACCGAACAGTCATCAGTCACAAACATAAACTTACTTTTTATAATTTTTCGAATCTCAGCACCACCCTGGTATTGTTTCGCTATCCACTGACTTAATTTTTTCTGTGTGGAACTTATTTAAGAGGCATACTTACTATAACATTTAAATAGAATTTTTTTTACAATTTTTCTCATACAGAACCAACCTTATTTTTTAAAATTTTTCTTTTTCCATCGTGTAGTTTAGATGTTACATATGTCGTTGTATTTCATTTATTTCCGAACTCTGAATGTTTTTATCTATACGAACATAGGCAATCAATTATGCAATCAAACATAACTTGGCCATTTTTTTTTTATGTGTATACTATTTGTAATCCACATCATGCTTATCCCAACATCAATTTTTCTAATTTAAAATTATTTTAGCACATTAGATCGGTACCTATATCTTGTTGCTTTTCCCTGTATGTAATAATCCATAGTACACAATAATAAAAAAAAACAATATGCATCCCAAGTGACTTCGTGTACACAACGCGATTGAGATTTCGGTCAAGGTGAAGTGTAATTGTATTGATTGAAGAAATTATTAAAACATATTTTTTATTAAGTGACACAGTAATCATTAGATGATTAGAAGCAGAGTAGCTCTTAATATCCGCAAGCACAGCTTAATAGAAAACGTATTGTGCAATTATCTAATGGTGTGTCCAGTAATAGTTGCGACGTAAAACATGTCGTTCCTCATGGATCTATACTGGGTCCTGTTCTTTTTATAATATTTGCAAATGACTTGTTTCTGTATTAAACAAAATACCTAATGTTTTGACAATTTGTTATGCTGATGATACTAACATTCTTATAGTGGAAGACAATTTAAATAAATTAAAAATAACTACAGAGAAAGTATATAATTAAGTGGACGGACAAAAATAAATTACATTTAAACACAAACAAAACCACTTCGATGTTGTTTGCGTTAAAAAGAAACCCAGATAATTTGCTTTTCTCTGAAAATCTTCAGATACTCCCTAAACAATCCCTTGAAATGTTGGACATTACACTAGATATGCATTTATAATGTGGGAAATTAAGAAGCAGTTGCTTTGGACAAAAATGTATGTCTAATCATTGTAGTTCTGAAGTTCTACTTACTATTTATTATGGCAGCTTCTATTCAAACTTAAAATATGTCACAATCAATTAGAAATCTGTACACATGTATTTAAAAACATGTATGCTCACAAATAGTCAACTAAATCATGGGTATAAAACGCGACATAAAGACCGGTACAGCTTAATTTCTTTAGAACGACAATGTTTCAAAAAAGTTTTATTTACAATATTAATAACAATAATACACTTTATTCAGAAATTATGAAATTGTACATAACATAAAGAAAAATATACCTAAGGCGAAGTTCAGCTGTGCACACGTGCTGCACATTTGTTCTTCCACTTAACCTAAAAAAATAGTAGTAGATATTATAGTAACAATATGAAATTTAATAATTACCCAAAATATGAACTAATTTTATCATTCTAGGGTTTTAGTATTTAAGTTGTCTTTAACAAAGCATAAATTTAAAAGTCGTCATGTCATTGTATCGTACGAGCTTTATTGAGAAACCTCGAGTTCTTGTTTGAATTTCTTTTTAAAACTATTAAGAGATAAAGATTTGAGGGGTGCCGTAAGAGAGTTACAGAACTTTGCAATATTATAACTACAGCTGCAATTCGTTTCTGTGTATCATGGTCGTAGAGTACAGATGTATTTACTGTCTCCGGCGACCGTGAAACTCTTTCTCCAGTCCAGTCTATTATTAGCTTTCGAGTTGTGTACACGTTAAGTCACTTGGGCGTATTGCATATTGTTTTTGTGTTTTTATTTTATTTGTTGTACTGTATTGTTGATATTAATTTAATAATAAAGCATGGCAGACGTAGGCCAGGGTAGAAAACAGCCATTTGCTGACAAAGTGAATGAATTCATAGGTGAATTCCCGGATTTATTCTATGATGGTGCTAAAATAATTTGTAAAGTGTGAGAGAAAGATTTGATGTGCTGGGATAAGGTGATTGTGGACTGCACGTAAATAGTGTACACCATAAAAAATAAAAAAAAATGGCGTGCCTTCGACAACACAGTTTATGTTTGATTTACTATTAATGCTGATAGCCTGTGATGTTACGCTGCACATACTCGATAAACAACCATTTCGAGAGTTCTGGAATAAATACAATGCCCAGGTGAAGTTACCAAGTCGCACAACGTTATGTAACTATCTACCAACTGTACACGTAGACATGGTAAATAAGATGAAATGTGAATTAAAAAATACACGGCTGTGGTTATCTGTTGATAAGACAACAGATTGTAAAAAAAATTCTATTTTAAATGTTATAGTACATGCACTTGACCCCCTTAAACAAACATTTCCACTGTTACTAGCTAGTAAAAGACTAACTGAGTGTACTAGCCAAACAATTACGCGGGTGGTACTGGAGACGTTAGAAAAATTTGGCCCGTCAAAAAGGCAAGTGTTGATGGTGCCGCGACAATGCGTTTGGTAGGCCGTTCTCTTCAAGAACACGGTTGTAGGTTGGTACATGTTACGTGTAAAGTGCATGCTTTACAATTTGTTCCAGAAACTATTCGACAAAGTTTTCCAGAGGTAAATGCATTAATAGCAAGTACAAAAAAAGTGTTTCTTAAATCTCCTAAACGTCTTCACAGATTTCATAGCATTCATGATGCTGCAAAGTTTTTATAGATCTTTTCCAGTTGGTGATAACGAGGCTAGTTAAGAGGGTAAGTTGCGCATACATTGTTATAAATTGTAATAGTTTATTACTTTTATTACGTTAATTTCTTTTATTACACTTGTTATGATGGGTACGCCTATGTCCTGTGGCGCATTTTTGCCAACTCAAATCATCAATGTCATTGTACATAAGATTCATATCTGCAATTCGTGGTCTGACTTTAAGTAATGTAGGTTGTCTAGAGGTAAGAGAAGTGGCTAAAATAAACGCCATCACCCCTATATTAAAATCTTTAAAAGGCCACCCACCATTGCCATTTCACCGATGATATTAACTGTCATAGTATGTTGTGGAACCTACGCTGAAAGTTTGTGGCTACTGTTACGTATCAAATTAACAAGTATCTCAGGAAATATGTCTGAAATTTAGTGGAGAATTTTGAGGGCCAGTTAATTAATCAGAAGTTTTGGTATATAATGGGAGATAGTTAAGTTATTACGGGGTTTGTAACAAAGCAATGCTGAATTCCTTTGTAAAATGTTCCGTTTAAGAGATTCGCGAGCAGGTTTTTCTTAACTTTTTATTTTACACTCATAATAAGACTTCAAATAGCTGTTTCTAAAAGATGCGATTACATTCGATATTTCTCCAGTTTCTGTGAATCAACCAACACATATAATCCTGTCAATTAAATATATAATAAAAACATCACCTAAATTTTTGTCCAGGACGCAATGGAACATTTGCCACAGAGTCCTCCGCGATATATGAATGCTTCCAGGAGTGGACCAAAACAGAAGAGCGTCAGAAGAAACGATTCGGCCGGTATGATCCATCATACAGGACCGGTGAAAGCCTGCCGAATTATTCATACTGTTCATATTTGCAATTTTAAAAAAGATTGCATAACCTTTTGTAACAGTTACACGACTTTTTAAAACAGTGTTTTCTCTGTGTTTTGTGAATGTTTGTTAGTTATGTGTATTTCTTTTTATTAAAATGAGATGTTCATTCCGTATACAACAGTTTTATTCCTACTGTATCGTGATTAGTATTTATATCCTATCTTAACACCGTTTGTATGGATTGGAGTAGATACATATAAATATATCTAAGGGTTTGGGGTGCAATACAGAATATTAGTAGACGTATCGTATAATTTTGTTATTGAAATATTTCTAGGATATTTTCTAGCCGGCTGTTATCTGTTATTCCTTTACTATATAAACATGATTTTATTTATTCAGCTTACGTCTACTTGTTCAATTTTGTTTCAAGGAAAATTGTAAATAGTAGCAGGAGTGCATGAGTCTGGGGTTTTATTTATTCCTGTAAATGTAATTCCTGGTAGATTCTAGTTTAAAGCATGCTTTACTGTATAAATAAACTGAAATAATAATAATATTTAATATATATTTATAATATATAATAATTAAAGCTGTAAATCGTTTCTGTGTATCATGGTCGTAGAGTACAGATGTACTTACTGTCGCCGGCATTCACCTTGACCGCGAAACTCTTTCTCCAGTCCAGGCTATTATTAGCTTTCTAGTTGTGTACGCGTTAAGTCACTTGGGCGTATTGCATATTGTTTTTGTGTTTTTATTTTATTTGTTGTACTGTATTGTTGATATTAATTTAATAATAAAGCATGGCAGACGTACGCAGGGGTAAAAAACGGTCATTTGCTGTCAAAGTGAATAAATTCATAGGTGATTTCCCGGATTTATTCTATGATGGTGCTAAAATACTTTGTAAAGTGTGCGAGAAAGGCTTGATGTGCTGAGATAAGCGTGTTCTGGACTTCACGTAAATAGAGTACACCATAAAAATAAAAAAAATGGCGTGCCTTCGACAACACAGTTTATGTTTGATTTACTATTAATGCTGATTGCCTGTGATGTTCGGCTGCACATACTCGATAAACAACAATTTCGAGAGTTCTGGAATAAATACAACGCCCAGGTGAAGTTACCATGTCGCACAACGTTATGTAACTATCTACCAACTGTACACGTAGACATGGTAAATAAGATGAAATGTGAATTAAAAAATACATGGCTGTGGTTATCTGTTGATGAGACAACAGATTGTAAAAAAAATTCTATTTTAAATGTTATAGTACGAGTACTGGACCCTCTTAAACCGACAGTTCTACTGTTACTAGCTAGCGAAAGACTAAGTCAGTGTACTAGCGAAACAATTACCAGGGTGGTGCTGGAGACGTTAGAAAAATTTGAACTGTCAAAAAGTCAAGTGTTGATGTTTGTGACTGATGGTGCCGTGACAATGCGTTCGGTAGGCCGTTCTTTACAAAAACAAGGTTGTCGTTTATACATGTTACGTGTAAAGTGCATGTTTTACATCTTGTGGCAGAAACTATTCGAAAAGGTTTTCCAGAGGTGGATGCCTTAATAGCAAGTACAAAAAAAAGTGTTTCTTAAATCTCCTAAACGTCTCCGTGCAATTCATAGCAAGTGTCCCGGTATTCCTGAACCACCACAGCCGATTCTTACAACTTGGGGAACATGGTTGCAGGCAGCTTTTTATTATGCTGAATATTTCCAACAAATAAAAGCTGTGATACTACAGCTCAACCCAGATGAGGCTGCAGCTATTAAGGAAAGTCAGACAAAATTCGAGATGTTTCCGTTGAAACAGCTTTAAAAAAATATTGCGAGGAACTATAAACCATTACATGAAAGCATCAAAAAATTAGAAAACAGTGCGTTGTCGTTAGCGAAGTCACTGCAAATAGTGGACGAAGTAAATCTACTGCTACACGCTATAGGTGACGCAACAAATGAGCGCGTTAAAGAAAAGTTCGCAAGTGTGTTAAATAAAGACACCGGTTTTACCAAATTAAGACAAATATGTGATGGTGCAGTTCCAGATCCGTTAAGCGTGTTCAAATGCTATTTTACGTATGCGAGTATTACAGCAGTAGATGTCGAACGGTCGTATTCAAAATATAAGAATATATTTTCACCAAAGCGAACATCACTCATGGAAACAACCATAGAAACATACCTGATACCTGAGGCTGCAAAATAGCTACACATCTTCTCCAGTTTGTGATAAGCAAGCTATTTCATCAAGCTAGTTAAGAGGGTAAGTTTTACGTACATTGTTATAAATTGTAACAGTTTATTGTTTCTCGTATTAGTTAATTTCGCGTACGCCACTGTCCCACGGAACATTTTTGACAGCCCTAATAATAATGTAAGTCAACAGACTTCTATCGCCAGAGGAAAATGCCGGCAATTCTCAAAAGATGTGCAGTTTGCAGACGGAAGCATCCTACGACATCTGGATGCCGGAGAAATAAATCTACCTGTGGCAACAAAGGCACATCCAGGATGTAAAACAAATAAAGGATTATCTCCGCGGCAAATATAAACACCGCCTTCGTGAGATTTGTTCCTCCGAACTATCAGGGGAGACCAAGGCGTTTGGATTATCATACTTGCCGCTTCGATGAGATGCGCCAGTTAGACAGAGGACAGAGTTACTCGCAAGATTATGAATATTCACAGAAGCAATTATACTAGATCGTCCGTTCCTCGTGTGTACCTCGGGAAAGAACGGGAAATGCTGTATTTACTGGAACTGCTACGCCAATAAGCGTGACATAGTCCTCCTCGACCATTAAACCACGGTGATGTATGTCATCAAGTTCTCGGTACCTACTTGCCTAGAAACACATCACCTTGAAAGCCGAGGAAAAGCGGACCAAATATCACGATCTCTTGTGGGAGCTCTAAGTGCTCTACCCAGACTTTCGGTCAATATTGTCGTCCGAGTATTCAAGTACTCGCCTACGTTGCTGTCGGCATTGAATACCATACCTGCCTGCAAAAAATTAACCTAATAGTTGAGAGGCCATATCCAGAAAGCGCTCATTCTCTGCTTGGGGCACATGATTCTGGAGTGTACAGCCACTAACTTTGTGGAATGTGCGGAGTGGCTGTAATTAATTTTCTGGTGCGACTCCCTTGAGCTTCGAAGGCCATGGGAGTATTGTCTAGCGTTGGATCAAACAAAAAAAATAGGTATATAAAAATATTTATAAATATATTTTAAAGCAGTAATGTCAAAATATCAAATCAAAGTAGTATATTTGCACTACGTCATTATTATAAGGGCCATCTCTATTGAATTTTGAACTGAATTTATTACTGTTGTTCTAAAGTTATGCAAGAGGGTTTATGTCCAAGATTTATTACGTAGTCCGTAACAACTCGAAAACTGAAAAAGCATTGTTAATTATATTGCACACTTCCATACACACCATGAAGTTTACAAAGTCAGATTATATTACAGTGCTTGCAATTGTGGTAGGATATAAAGATGCCTTACCTAAGACCCCAAAAACCTGTAACCATCCATATCGGAGAAAGGATGTAGTTGAAAACGGGGTGGCAAGGAATCGCCGTTCTATGGGGGGAGAAACTGGAGAATATGCAATACGGCGGTTGCGAGACAGCGTCGGGGATTTGCTCCCGTGACAACCTGTTGAGAAAAGCGCCAAGTGTGGGTTTCGATTTACTTCTGTGGTTCGTATATCATTCAGAATTATATAGTTCGATTTGTTTGAACTGATTATTTTTCAATAAAAAAAAATCTAGTCAGTGTTGTTCACGTAACGAATTGCTCATTTTATTAACTCCTAGTTTTAAGGTATCCATTAGTAAAACGCCGATAGGTTGGTCGGGAAATACAGGGTCCGCAGCTTAAATCAAGTCTGTAATTTTGTTATGGTGATAGAAGTTCAAAATGGGATTTTTAGAGGTTTAGACGTTTTAATTGCATAGTTTTTCTACAAATGGAGGAAGTTAAAACCGTTTTGGTACATTTAAATGTGGTATACTTGTCCACATAAAAGCAATTGGTAATTTTTTGCATTGGGCCCTTTAGTCACACTGTTTGACTTCAGCGAGCCCGTTGACTGTGTCAATTACTTTGTTATTGGAGGAAGACTGTTATCGTGTCACAGAAGTAACTAATTTTTTAGAGTTTAACAATAAATCAGGTGTGAAACGAAATTGCAAGCCATTTCATTCCAGTTTGTCATTTTCCGTCAAGTTCTGCCAGTCAAGTCCAGATGGCGCCACTGATTTCTACTGGAACAGTTGGTTTTGCAGATATTTGCACTAATAAAAAATGCCTAAATATCTATTTGTCTTTATTGCTCATACTGTACTCTCAAATGTTTGACTCGTTCCAAACTATAATCGAGTTTAGGTAGCAGAACACTACGGTGCTACTTCCTTCTTACTAGTGTAGCGTTCTGAAGACAACACCTGTAGTTCAGCGGTCTGGTGAAATTTATATGTTTTCTGGTATTATCATGTAATTTTATGATCATTATTTAAAAAGTTGCTATATTGATTTAACGTACCTTTGAGGTAATTTTCATATTAATATTGTACTGTATGTATCTTAATTTACGCCTTGGGCGAATTTGCTTTTCAGTGATCAGTTCACGTAGGTTGTTCTTTAGAACAGCCATCATTAATTTCGATTAGTATCGATTTATCGTGCCTTGTTTGTAATTTATCTGATATCCCTCTGATATTTTAGTAATTTCGTGTGCTAATTTAAACTAACTTTCAATTCTCTTAAATCTTAGATTTACCCGGCAACGGATGTCGCTATTTTGTATCGTAGCTAGTTGTTTTCTGTCTTTGTCTGTTGATGTTTTAGGTCACTAGTTTCAATGCAGATCGATATGAAAAGAGTGTAAAGGCAAAACAGAAAACAGATTTTCTGTTCTGCCTTTACACTCTTTTCATATCGATCTGCATTGAAACTAGTTAAAAACCATTAATTTATGGTCATTGTTTGACCCATTATTATTATAAGCGACGTTATTTGTTTATTTGACGATTATGATTATGTTTACTGAAAACCAAAGACCACATTAGTCCTGAGGAAGACAATAAATTTTGTCGAAACGAAAAAAAGAAAAGGGGGGCCACTACATTAAGAGATTGTGGATACGAAACTCCTTAGCTAAATATTAGTAACGTTGACGGATTTGCGGGAAGATTTTGGCAACCGCATAATTTTAAATAGAGGACCAGTATTGTGGCCTCCACGCTTACCTGATATAACCCCTCCTGATTTTTATTTATGGGATGTGGTGAAAAATGAAGTAGTTGATTTTAAGAGTCCGGAAACTTCGATATTTTGAAAGACAGAATTAGAGACGTTTTCGGCATAATAAATGCCAGTACTCTCAGAAGAGTAATCAACTCAGGCGTAGATGCCAAAAATGTATTCAGCTAAATGGATAACTATCATTTCTTCTATTTATTATGTTAATTTGCTGTTATTAAAAAATTTCTCCATATCGATTATGTTCAGTTATTTTAACATGTCAAACTGGTAAACTTAATGTTACTGTTATTTTTTATAATGATTGGTATTAGGTATATCCATAAAATCAAAATAACCTTTTGATTTTCTATGGCCTACCATTTTGTTTTGTTAAGTAATGGATAACTTTCGTTAAATTAGTCCCTTGAAAAACAATTTTTCTTCGGCATGTGATACATCATTTAAAAGCTCTTTTTTAAGCGCAATCTGAAAAACGAAAAATCCAATATGGCTGCCATAAGAAAAACAAAAGTTACCTCAGATATCTCGAAAACAAAAGAATATTGAACATTCCTTTCTACACCAAAATATTAGTCTCCAAAAACTGTCCTAACAATGTTAAAGTCTAAAAACTGTCTGACCAAGGATTACTTGGCTACAGTCAAAAAGAGAAATTATAACAGTTTCGTTTTTTTCTGGAAAATTCCAAGAATGGTTTCAGTTAGACGTGATTTCTTAACGGATATGGAATCAGCATAAACAATTTGCTAAAACTTATCCTATGTAACCGACTTTGTAGCTCCTATGGTTTCCGAGATCGCAGTGGTGAGCATCGAATTTGGGACATCAGGGTATGTTGAGTCAAATTGACTTATTTTGCTTTATGCCACTGTTTTTTGGGACATCCAAAAAAAAAATAAAAAAAATATGTGTATTCTTTAAATGCTTTTATAAACGTTCGTAACACTGTTATTCAATTATCTAGTAATATTCAAAATTTGTGAGTGACATCTAACAAAATATTCGAAATAAATCGCAGTCTTATTCTGTAATATGTAATAAAAAACAATTATAATTACGATTTAAAGCGAAATCATTTTCCAGATCTACCCTTTACCGTTCAGTTTGTATAATAAAGCAAACTCACTCAAAGTAAGATAATACACATAGGGAATAAACGATGCTGTTTCTTTTGACTTGCATTTCAAAGTGTCCTTTTTGTACCTGGCGCCAAGTTGTATTTCAAAAAGGTGTTTTATTTGTTTAGGGGTCCATGAACTTGATGCTGATATATCAAGAGACAACGACAAGTGTCTTCTTGTCCGGGTATTATTTACGATGTGGGTATATCCAATTTTTGTTGATGTAAGGTTGGATCGTTAACAACTTCACCAAGAACACTGAAATAAATACGTGCTACAGGTGAACCACAAAAAAATGAGAATTTAGTACTTTATTTATATTGTTTAGTGGTTTTATAAATCTTCAAGTAAATACACAGAGTTATAAAACGTACTCTCTAATCTGTGAGGAAGATTTGTAAATTATTTCCCTAAGTATTCTTTGCTCGGTTCTGTGTTTATTAGTAGTGCGCGTCTCTACACTTTATCTGTTTAATTTTATCTTGTATAAAACACTAAGTCCCTTAGTCCCCGCCAATGCGACCTAAGAAACTCTTAACACACCGACTGGCACAAAAAGTGAGACAGCAAGAACAGTTGGTATATTGTTAATTAATTTTTTTCTCAGTGTATGCAAAATATGTAGAATCATTTTGTTTTGCATTCTCGCAACTTTTTTATTAATTTTTTCTTCCCAATTTTTTTCTTTCCTAATCACCTTAAAAACTGATGAATAGGGCTATCAAAAATGTTCCATGGGACAGTGGCGTACGTGAAATTAACTAATACCAGAAACAATAAACTGTTAGAATTTATAACAATGTTTGTAAAACTTACCCTCTTAACTAGCTTGATGAACTAGCTTGCTTATCACAAACTGGAGAAGATGTGTAGCCATTTTGCAGCATTAGGTATGTTTCTATGGTTGTCTCCATGAGTGATGTTCGCTTTGGTGAAAATATATTCTTATATTTTGAAAACGACCGTACATCTGCTGATGTAATACACGCATACGTAAAATAGTCTTTGAATGCACTTAACGGATCTGGGGCTGCACCATCACATATTTGTCTTAATTTGGTAAAACCGGTGTCTTTATTTAACACACTTGCGAACTTTTCCTTAACACGCTCATTTGTCTCGTCACCTATAGCGTATATATATAACAGTAGATTTACTTCGTCCACTATTTGCAGAGACTCCGCTAACGACAACGCACTGTTTTCTAATTTTTTTATGCTTTCATGTAATGGTTTATAGTTCCTCGCAATATTTTTTAAAGCCGTTTCAACGGAAATATCTTCGAATTTTGTCTTGCTTTCCTTAATAGCTGCAGCCTCATCTGGATTGAATTGTAGTATCACAGCTTTTATTTGTTGGAAATATTCAGCATAATAAAAAGTTGCCTGCAACCACGTTTCACAACGTGTAAGAATCGGCTGTGGCGGTTCAGGAATACCGGGACACTTGCTATGAAATGCACAGAGACGTTTAGGAGATTTAAGAAACACTTTTTTTGTACTTGCTATTAATGCATCCACCTCTGGAAAACCGAATAGTTTCTGCCACAAGATGTAAAGCATGCACTTTACACGTAGCATGTATAAACAAACGTACAACCTTATTCTTGCAAAGACCGGCCTACCGAACGCATTGTCACGGCGCCATCAATCACAAACATCAACACTTGACTTTTTGACAGTTCAAATTTTTCTAACGTCTCCAGCACCACCCTGGTAATTGTTTCGCTAGTACACTGACTTAGTCTTTTACTAGCTAGTAACAGTGGAACTGTCGGTTTAAGAGGTTCCAGTACTGGTGCTATAACATTTAAAATGGAATTTTTTTTACAATCTGTTGTCACATCAACAGATAACCACAACAGTATATTTTTTAAATTTACATTTCATCTTATTTACCATGTCTACGTGTACAGTTGGTAGATAGTTACATAACATTGTGCGACTTGGTAACTTCACCTGGGCATTGTATTTATTTCAGAACTCTCGAAATGGTTGTTTATCGAGTATGTGCAGCGGAACATCACAGGCAATCAGCATTAATAGTAAATTAAACATAAACTGTGTTGTTGAAGGCATGCCATTTTTTTTATTTTTATGGTTTACACTATTTAGTCCACAAGTCCACAATCACGCTTATTCCAGCACATCAAATCTTTCTCGCACACTTTACAAATTATTTTAGCACCATCATAGAATAAGTCCGAGAATTCACCTATGAATTTATTCACTTTGTCAGCAAATGGTCGCTTTCTACCCCTGCGTACGTCTGCCATGCTTTATTATTAAATTAATTCCAACAATACAGTACAACAAATAAAATAAAAACACAAAAACAATATGCAATACGCCCAAGTGATTTAACGTGTACACAACTCGAAAGCTAATAATAGATTGGACTGGAGAAAGAGTTTCGCGGTCAAGGTGAATGCGGGCGACAGTAAGTACATCTGTACTCTACGACCATGATACACAGAAACGATTTACAGCTTTATTCATGAATTTTAACATTTTTAATCACTAAGAACTCATTATTTAATATTGGCTGTAATGGTGTGGACTTGCTTATCTTACGCGGCTCGCACAGATCTTGTGTTCGTGGATGGGAGTGCTTTAACTGCTAGAAGGTACATTATTGAGATTTTGGAACATTATGTGGTGATTTTTGCGGGGTTCATTGGTGAGCAATTTCTTTTAATGCATGATAATGCTCGTCCGCACGTTGCGCTAGAAACCACCAACATGACGTCGGCATTGAAGCCCTACATTGGCCTTCATGTAGTCCTGATCTAAATCCCATAGAACATGTATGAGTTATGCTGGGAAGACGGAACCGGCAACGTCGTGGGCAGCTTATAACACTGCAGCGAACTTAGGGATGCACTACAGGAAGAGTGGGATAGTATTCCTCAAGAGGCCATCCAACACGTAATTGAAGGCATGCAACGTAGACCTGAGATTGTAATCAGAGCTTGGGGAGGTAATACTCGTTATTAAATAAATATATTTCATTTTATACTCGCCTATTTTTTGTTCATGTCATGTACCGAAATTCTCGTCGAACACCTTTTAAAATTTGGACTTATCCTTCTAAAATAACTACGTATATTCTTAAGCGAGTTACACAGAAATATTTTAAATAAAAATATACCAATTTTTTTGTTCTCCCACTTTTTGTGTCAGTGTATTTATTTGCACTTAATGTTTATCAAAAGATATAGTAAAAGAAGCTTAATTCATATTTTACGAAATATTTTTGATTAACGAAATTTAAAAAATGGGCAAAAGAAGCTGTCTCTGACGATTTCTAGCAGATTTACTCGGTACTAACACGGTACATTTTTTAACACGCTTTTATTAGCTTCACTTGTATGTTTGCTTGTTTGTATGTTTGTTTGTAACCGACTCTTTGGACTCGATTTTAACCCACTTTAAACGGACAGATTTAATTGAAACTTTGTACACTTATTAAGAACCGGTAACAATACAATAATTTGATAAGTTTATATCATTATCCTGTTCAGGATCGCCAATCCTTTCCTCACGTATCCCTGCGTGAAAGCAAAGGCTTAATATGTCAGTAGATTCTATAATTGTTAATTAGCCCGGTGGTCGAGTGGGTTAAGGCACTCGACGCGAAACGACAGACTCATCCGGCGTGAGTTCGAACCTCACGGCTGAAATAAAAAATATTTTTTTTTTTCAGAAATATCTGTTGGATCGTAATATGTTATAATATCAGCATCAATAAGCAATATAAATATAGTTTAAAACAACTAAAAAACACGCTTTCATAGCACATCAAACTAAAAAGTTAAAAATAAATATAGTTTAAAAAAACTAAAAAACACGCTTTTAAAGCACATCAAACTAAAAAGTGAAAAATAATTATTAATATAAACTGAAAATAATAATGAACGAAAAATACTAGTATTATTGTGAAAAAAGCGTGGGGTGCTCGATATACGAAAAATATTGCACAAAGCACCCCACGCTTTTTTCACAATAATACTAGTATTTTTCGTTCATTATTATTTTCAGTTTATATTAATAATTATTTTTCATATTTTAGTTTGATGTGCTTTAAAAGCGTGTTTTTTAGTTTTTTTAAACTATATTTATTATCATCTTAGTATGTCCTATAGTTTATCCAATGCGAATTGAAACACCTCAGTCTAAAGTGTTTATACCAGGAGGGCGCATTTCCGCTCTCATCGTCAAAATAATAGAGCGCAAATCGTGCTTGTATGTATTGAACGATACCTCTACATTACATTCGATATGAGAATGTGGCAATGCAGCGAACCAGATGTGAAACTCGGGCGGTAGTGTCCGAACTCTGACGAATTAAGTCGTGATTTAAATAGACTACTATATTAGTTGTTTATACAGGGTGATCTACCACGAGTGTGCCAAACTTCAGAGGCTGGTAATTTATCAAAAAAATAAATGGACTTTCATTAATAAACATATGTCCTAAAACGCATAATAAGAGAGCTACAACCCCTTAAACGGGGTTGATGAATACCAATTTTTCGATTATAAGTCCGATATGGTGGTGATTAAAAAATGAAATTTTCATACATTACGGCCCCGATGTAGGCGCATAAAATTACAAATTTCCTAATTAACAGCTTGCCTTATTGAGGTAGTTTTGAGGGGTGAGGGGTAGTTTTTTACCCCAAACTTTTTTTGACGTCACTTCCGAAGCAATACTTTTAAATAACATTATTTCCCATGCAATGACTCAGAAAAAAGTACTTTTCAAAATTTCTGTCACACCAGCCGTTTTTGAATAATTTGCGTTGAACGGCAATAAGACATGTGAATGAATGGTTGAATCGGAATTTTGGAAATAACTGGATTGGTAACTGTGGTCCTGTTTTATGGCCTCTTCGCTCTCCCGATCTCAAACTTCTAGATTTTTATTTCTAGGGGCATATGAAGCAGTTAGTTTATTTTGAGGAAATAAATAATATTCAGCACTTGATGGAAAGGATCAATAATAGTATAGCTTATATCACAAACAATGGTGACATGGCTGAAATTAATAATTCAGTTATTCGTCGTTGTGAGGCGTGTATTCGTGCTCAAGGAGGTCATTTTGAACAGTTACTCTTTTTAGCTATTAGTACGTTATTTCTGTGTTGTACATTGATTTTTAATTTTATAATAAAAATGTTGTTTATTTCACGTGAAAAACCTTATTGCCGTTCAACGCAAATTATTCAAAAACGGCTGGTGTGACAGAAATTTTGAAAAATACATTTTTCTGAGTTATTGCATGGGAAATAATGTTATTTAAAAGTTTTGCTTCGGAAGTGATGTCAAAAAAAGTTTAGGGTAAAAAAACTACCCCTTACCCCTCAAAACTACCTCAATAAAGCAAGCTGTTAATTACGAAATTTGTACTTTTATGCGCCTACATCGGGGCCGTAATGCATGAAAATTTCATTTCTTTAATCACCACCATATTGGACTTATAATCGAAAAATTGATATTCATCAACCCCCTTTAAGGGGTTGTAGCTCCCTTATTATGCGTTTTAGGACATATGTTGATTAATGAAAGTTCATTTATTTTTTGATAAATTACCAGCCTCTGAAGTTTGGCACACTCGTGGTAGATCACCCTGTATTGACCGTACAGTGCAGTTCATGTAATAATTTTGGATAAATAGAATTATTTTCTGTGAGGTATTCATAGCATTTAAGTGATCTTATTAAGTGGTTTTAGTAATATTTCAATATTTGCATTGATTATTCTTGTTAACATTTTTGGAGGTCCTTTGGAACGCATGAAAATGAATTATCTGAAGAAAATATTGAACCGGTGGCGCCGTTAATTGAAACTAGTTCGGAGTTTAATAAGAACAAGGATTGCGCAGTAGTACTTGATAATATACGACAAGTAGTAAATGAAGTGAGCAATAGCGACATATGGGAAAAATGCGAAAGTCATGTTATACAAAAAGAAAACGAGTATCCTATTTTGCCACCCGTAGCACCAATTATTATTCAAACCGGTGACGATTCTAGTTCAGAATATTCTTCTGATAATTCAATGGCCACTTAGTATTTTTGTTTAAATGTTTTTTTTACGTTTAATCGAAGCAACTTAGCTTGAACGGTTCAAGAGATTTATTTGATTTTATTTGAGTTTTTAACAAATTTTAAATATTTATTTCTTGTTCTTTGTGATTCAATTGCCACGCAGCATTTTTGTTGGTTCACGTTGGTTTTTGCCAGATGGTGCCATTTTATACTACAACACCCCCTGTCCAATTGCTGACATAACACAATAAGCTGGGGGTTGTACTTATTGACCGGTAGCTCAGTTAGCAGGTCGTGAATAAGGGCTTAGATTGATTTGAGTTCTCACCAAAATCTAGGCTGGGCGCCAGGATTTTTGCAAGTACCAAATAATTAAAAGTTTACTTTAAAAGGTAAAGATAACGTTAAAACTTGTATTCTGTTGGGAAGGAAGTTGAATAAAAAGATGTTATTTAATAAAAAGTATATATGTACAATATTTACATTGGCTCAGATGGCCCCTTTTAGTAAAAAAATCTATTTGTGGTTGAAGACCAACAACTAACCACACCAAAAAGATGATATGACGTTATTGAAAGAGAAAAAAAAATACTGGTATCTTACAAATTCCTTCTGACCAAATATACACGTTCACTGGGGACGAAGATCTTACGTAACTTCAAATGAGTTAGTCCAGCGAAGAATCCACCAACGGCTAAGCTCTTAATGGGTTTGGTGTCAGTTTGACTCACCACTGTCAGTACTACAGTTACCCTTGAGACGAAATGCCAGTTGTATAAAATATCGTTTTCCTGTTCCACCCAGTATATAATGATCAGTTCGATCCACCAGTTATCCTCTTCTCTTGGTCCAGGTATTAACACAAAAAGGGGAGAGTTTTATGAGATCAGTATTATAGGCAAAACAAAGTAAAAAGCTGTGATGTTTGAATTGTCCAGCTACGTAGACAAAATATGAGAGTTAACACAAATTTACAGAGTAAATTGCAAACTAAACAAACTAGAATCGGTATCCCACAATATTTTAGGAAGTTGAAGACTTGAACTAACTTAAGTATCAATAAAAGTTACGTTAAATAGAAAAAATACTAGTCCAACTAATAAACTAGGTGTAGCTATGATAATAAACCAAGTGAAATAGGTATTCACTATATGTTAAGATATTTTTTACTAAAAGAAGGTAATCTTCAAGAAAATAGAAATTTGAATGTCTGCATACAGACAGACAACTAGAAAGATAACGTAAATAAATATTTGCTAAATATAAAACAATATTATTTTTAAATTAAAGGTAAGGTTAAATTAAATTATTTATTAGTTTCTCGGAGAGAGGTAATAATGAATTGCAGATAAAGTTAAATAAAGATATATAGCTTGACTACATGTTTACTGTAGATAATCAAAAGTTAATCAATTGCCAGATAACTAGGCAGATATCTTTGCCAGATAACTAGGCAATGCTCCATTAGAGCAGCGTTCCTGACTAAATACTAAATAAATGTTCAAGTAAGCATTCGATATTTTAAATTTAGAAAAACATTACGTTACTGAAGTCTGGTTGGTAAATATATGCACTGATATAAGATGATCCACCACAAAACAAATGCACCACATTAGAAAATTTTCACAAAGGTTATAAACAAATAGGTTTAGTCCAAAAAGGTGTACCAATCTCCAAATGTCACAGTCACCATTTTTTTACAGAGCTACCAACATAGCCAAGTGACCTAAAACATAAACAGACAAAGACAGAAAACAACTAACTACGATACAAAATGGCGACATCCGTTGCCGGGTAAATCTAAAATTTACAATAACCGAAAGTTAGTTTAAATTAGCACACGAAATGATTACAATATCAGAGGGATATTAGATAAATTGCCAACAAGGTAAGATAAATCGATACTAATCAATATTAATAATGGCTGTTTCAAAGAACAACCAAGGTGAACTGATCACCGAAGAGCAAATTCGCCCAAGGCGTAAATTAAGATAAATACGGTATGATATTATTATGAAAATTACCTCAAAGGTACGTTAAATCAATATAGCAACTTTTTAAATAATGATGATCATAAAATTACACGATAATACCAGAAAACATATAAATTTTACCAGACCGCTGAATTAGAGATGTTGTCTTCAGAACGCTACACTAGTAAGAAGGAAGAAGCCCCATTCTGTTCTCCCACCTAAACTCGGTTATAGTATGGAAAGAGACAAACATTTGAGAGTAGAGTATGAGCAATAAGATAGATAGATATTTAGTGCAAAAATCTACAAAACCAAAGATTCCAGTAGAAATCAGTGGCGCCATCTGGACTAGACTGGCAGAAACTTAATTCAGCGTGGACAACAACAAACTGGAATGAAATGGCTTGCAATTTCGTTACAATACAAGACTCAATTTTGACAGTTTGTAGAAAATGTCATTAACTAAGTGAGTAAGATTCTTAACTTTTATTCAATCGTCAAAATTGCTTATTCAACTAATATAAATAAATAAACAAGTAAGTAAATAAATAAAAAGGTTATTATAGGTATTGTACATACATATAAACTCATATAAAAGAGTAAAAAAATATTCGATTTAATTTAAAGAATTAAAAGATAATTCTAAACCTTTTTGGTCGACGCTCATGAATATGACTAAATTCCCGTTGTTGACGTTTTTATGCTGTTCAAATTCATATTGGAAACACTATACCTCTAAGATTGATTAATTTTCAATGTTTGATTCAAAGCTTGCCTGTCGATTTAATCTCGTAATCAAAAGATTGTTAAGAGCTCGCCTTTAGTACCGTATACACCTTGACAATAAACACAAATAGGCGTTGTAATAAACAAGGAAAGGAATAAAATACCGCCGAGACCAAGTGC
This sequence comes from Rhamnusium bicolor, assembly GCA_029963845.1. Classification (NCBI taxonomy): domain Eukaryota; kingdom Metazoa; phylum Arthropoda; class Insecta; order Coleoptera; family Cerambycidae; genus Rhamnusium; species Rhamnusium bicolor. Next base: position 393,030 of record JANEYF010003374.1, on the reverse strand, counting down.
AGACCTCCATTGTGGTCTAGCCGACATGATCTGACACCCACAAGACAGTGAGGGTAGGTATCGTGCTGTGCACAGTTAATTCGATTTTCTTTGGCGAAACTAGGCGCTTTCAAGAGTGGCGCCGAAATCAGGCACTTCACCTAGTTTTTTCTGTGCATTTCTACTTGAGTGCATTTCCTTTTTGGAGCTCTCCGTTGCTCGTCAGGTGCAGGTTGTTAGAGGGTGTGTAAAGGACGTTTGCTAATTTCTTAAGCTCGGTTTATACGGTATGATATTTAGTTTGCGGGCTATTATTTTGGAATTGGATTTTTTTCATAGTTTTATTTGAAAATATATTAGTTAATTAAGGCTTATCTATGATACATTTAAAATACCTAAGACTACATAAAATAAGTGGTTATTTCAAGAACAAATTCAATTGTACAAAGTGGGCAAATTTCAATGTTTGTGTAGGGTAACTCGGTAACTGTAACATATACAAAACAATGGAAGACACATTCTCGATCTCTTTTTTTGAGTCAAATTCACTGGCGAAATACAATGTCAATATCTTGGTTGTTTGAAAAGTTATGAAAAAATAACTTTTACATTCTTCATGCACTTTTTTTTGTATAATACAGTGGCATCGAGAAAATTAAAAAAAAAGGTGCAAACTCGAATTATGGCATAAAGTTGTATTTTTTTTAAATGGGAATCATACTTGGCTATTGTTTAGTTAAAAAGGAATTTTTTTCTCTTTCAACCAATATATCATATGTGGAGTCGCTTATGATGTGTAAGTATTTAATAGCGAAAATAATGTCTTAGTAGGTTACGTATGCGTGTGTCATCTATGACAGTGTTTATCCGTTTGCCAGTAAATTACATATAGTCGAGGAAATAAAGCACTGAACCTTCGAAATTTCTGCAGCAAGACGGATTTTAATGCGGTTTTTTGCATTCGATTCGTGAGAGCATCAGGAAATTTTGTGAACTTATCTTTTTTGTGAACTTATCTGATGAATAACAAATGAAAAATTGCATATTTGCATTGTAAAAATGCATTGTTCAAAGTGCATTTAGAATAATTAATTTGCAACTCGGTTAAAATTGATTTGTTACTCGGGGTTTTCGGGGTCGCTGAACACGAATATCACGGCGGCAACGGCCTCCGAGGTACCTGGAGATGAGGTAGATAACCTCATCTCCTGGAATTATCTTGAGTATAGCATCATTTTTAAACGAATTTGCATATGTTATTCTAAATTATTTATTTAAATATTATAATACTACAATTTTGTCTACTGAAGCCTCAAAATTTAAAAAAAAATCATATTGCACATCATATTATTTTTTAGAAGAACAATTATCGGTTGGAATTGGATTTGCAGACGAAGAGAATGAAGAAGAAAACTTCAATGTGTAATTAAACAATAAATGTTTTTCATTGTATAAGTTTGTGGCATTTTTTTAAACAATAAAACATTACAAATACAATTGGAGTTTTCAGAAATTATTTTTGAAAAATATTGTTTGAATCTACATCTTCATTATAATATATAAATAAATAATTTTGAGTAATATATGCAAATTCGTATAAAAATTATGCTATACTCAAGGTAATTCCAGGAGATGAGGTCCACCCTGGGCTCCAGGTACCTCGGAGAACATTACCGCCGTGATATTCGTGTTCAGCGACCCCAAAAACCTCCGAGTAACGAATTTCAACTAAATATATTAAAAATTCACAAGAAGTTCCAGGAGATGAGGTCCACCCTAGGCTCCAGGTACCTCGGAGAACGTTGCCGCCATGATATTCGTGTTCAGCGACCCCGAAAACCCCCGAGTAACGAATTTCAACTAAATATATTACAAATTCACATGAAATTCCATGAGATGAAGTAGATAGTATCCACCCTGGGCTCCAGGTACCTCAGAGGTTGTTGCCGCCGTGATATTCGTGTTCAGCGACCCCCGAAAACCCCCGAGTAACAAATTTGGACTCATTTCAATCAATTTTTACCGAGTTGCAAATTAATTATTCTAAATGCACTTTGAACAATGCATTTTTACAATGCAAATATGCAATTTTTCATTTGCTATTCATCAGATTGATTCACAAAATTTCCTGATGCTCTCACGAATCGAATGCAAAAAACCGCATAAAAATCCGTCTTGCTGCGGAAATTTCGGTGGTTGAGCCGTTTTTAGTGCTTTATTTCCTCGGCTAATATTAATCATTTTGTTTCCGTCATAATTACACCCCATTTATCGTAAAAGTGAAGATGTCTTGCGAAAATTACGAGAAATATGATATACTAGAATGCTTTATTCAAAGTAATAATAATTGTAATTTTTGTGTATGTTTGTAGGTGCATATATCCATTTATTTATTTAATAACTTTTTTTATTGTTTGTACCACATGTTATATTATATACACTTTTTTTTATTTACATTTTTTACAAGTGTTACACATCATAATTTTATATCTTACAGTGCCCTGAAGATGGTAATAAAAATTACCGAAACGTCGGCAAGTTAAAAAAAGTAGTTTTTCTCAAAATAAGGACCCTTACCCAAAAAAATTTTCCAACAATAATTGTAATATTGCATCCGAAATATAGTTCAATCGCTATCCAGAAAGATGACAATCTAATAAAGCTAATTTTAAGAGGTTAAAAGAAAATCTCATTAATTGTGGGTCCTGATATTATGAGGTGGTGCACCATCTTGTTGGAAGAACTGTTTTTGCCTCAATTAAGGGTAGATTGTCCATAAATTCCTCAATCATTTGTTGGTTTAAGATTTCGTAGTACCTTTGGCCATTAAGAGTGTCTTGATATATGTAATATGTTAAAACACCATTGCCACGTAGAGCACACCAAACACTAAAACCAAAGCGTCCCTGAGATCGCACGTCAACGGTACTATGAGGGTTTATATCAGACCAATAGTGCTCGTTATGACTGTTAAAAATTCCTGCACTGCTAATGTAGGCTTCATCTGTCCAAACTACATTTCTAGAGAATAATTGATCTTTTTTGACGATACTGTATGCAAAACTGCAATCGTCGTTGTAGATCAGTTGGTTGCAGGTGATGTTGTTTCCTTATTGTATAAGGCCTGGTCTTGGCTTGTTGAAGGACACACAATTAATGAGATTTTCTTTTAACCTCTCAAAAATAGCTTTATTAGGTTGTTTTCTTTCTGGATAGAGATTGAAATATGTTTCGGATGCAATATCACAATTGTTCTTACTTTGATTAAGGCATTCTAGCATATCATAATTTTCGTAAGACATCTTCACTTCTACGATTAAAGTGGGTGTAGTTATGATGGAAACAAAATTATTAATACGCAATTTACTGACAAACGGATAAACACTATCATAGATGAATAAATATAAAAAAAAAACAGAAAAAATAATCTACTAAAAGAGTTTCGCTATTAAATACTTACACATCAAAAGTGACCCAACATATGATATATAGTTTGAAAGAGAAAAAAAATGTACTTTTTAACTAAACCATAGCCAACTATGATTCCCATTTAAAAAAATACAACTTTATGCCATAACTCGAAATTGCACCTTTATTTTTAAATTTTTTTCGGCGCCACTGTATTATACAGAAAAAAGTGCCTGGAGAATGTAAAAGTTCTTTTTTCATAACTTTACAAACAACCAATATATTGACATGTGTCTGAAAGTCGAAAAATCAAACTTTTGTTTATAACTTGAAAATAAAAGACGAGAGCAAAATTTTGTTTTCCCCAGTAAATTTGTCTCAAAAAGAGAGATAGAGGATGTGTCTACCATTGTTTTGTATCTCTTACAGTTACCGAGTTACCCTATACAAACATCGAAATTTACCCACCCTGTATATAAAAAAATTTCGAAGAAATTATCGTTGCATCGAAACAACCTGAAGGAACAGCAATGGGTATATAATTCTTTGTCAGCATTCATTGCCAGTCTCTTCATGAACAGATTCAAGACGGAAGCAAAAGAAGAATTCGAGTATTTCCCCAGGGACTGGCTTAGGTATGTGGATGATATTTTTGCAGTGTTCGGTACAAAAGTCGTTGATATTGATAACTTTGTATCTAAATTAAATAGTCATTTCGCGTCAGTTAAATTCACATATGAAACTGAAAACTCTGGACAACTACCATTTTTAGATGTATTAATAATTAGAAATAGTGTAAACAAGTTAGAATTTGACATATACAGAAAAGATACCAGTACTCTAAAATATATGCCTAAGGACTCTCACCATTGTGCTCAACACAAAATGGCGGGCTTTAATTTTCTAGTCCATCGTCTATGAAGCTTCCCCCTCAATAAGGAGAGGCTTGAAAAAGAAAAGGCATTGATTAAGGATATAGCTGCGAGTAATGGATATTCTGTAAGTTTAATTGATAAAATAATTAGGAAACGAAAGTTTAAAGAGTCGCTACGAAATTCCTCGACCTTTCAAAATGAAAGAGAAAAAACCGAAATTTGTATCGATTCCATTCGATCTTCGATTCACCCGTGGTATTGGTAAGATTTTTAAAGGTGTAGGTATGACAGTGGTTCATTCATCGGGAAACAAACTACAACAACCTTTAAGCAATTGAAACAAACGAAAAGTCGGGGATTTACGAAATTAGCTGTAATGACTGTAATCAAAAATATGTTGGACAGACTAGAGAATCAATTCAAACTAGATTCAAAGAGCATATGGCTCATCTCAAATATGGTAGAACAGATAAGTCTAGTGTATCCCAACATGAGTTTGAAACAACCATAAAATAGATATTAGCAATTTAAGATTAATTTGGAATGTAACAAATACTAGACAGCTGGATGCATTTGAAAGCTTGGAAATCATAAAGTGTAAAAATAGTATGAATAGTGACAGAGGGCCTATCCCAAATAGCCCGCTTTTTGGTTAGTGGGTCACGGTTCACCGAATCGTGACGGTTGGTTAACCGTGACAATAGTTTAGGTATAACTAGGGTAGATTGTTAGCATAAGTTTAGTTTTGATCATCTCCAGATGATGCCAACTTGGTTGGCGAAACGCGCATCGATTGCAGTATATAGTGTTTTGGTGTTTCGTGGAAAACTACGTCAGTGTTATCTTCGCATCAAAGGTTCCAACCCACTCCAGGGCTAAACTATACATATACTGAATAAGATTTACAGGAAACAACTACTCAGCGGACAAAATTATTCTATGTTGAAAAGTGTCTCTAGATTCACGAATAAAACAGTTATGACACTTTTTCGAAATCTGTCAAATGTCAATTTTACCGATATGTTGAATACGATTAGAGATCAAAATAAAATAAATTTTATGAACTCATTAGCGTCTTTTTCAACCCAAATTAAACAATATTATTTACATAAATAGATTTATAACATTTCGTGTTCAATGTTTGCTGCGGAAGCATGCGCGCATTTAGCTCCGAACAATACATTATTGCAAAATATGAATTTAATCATATTAACAAGAAATTTATAGTTACTCTAAAAATTTCTGCAAGTTTCAAAACGATGATCCTACACAACTTAAAAATAACTGACTCAAAACAAACGAATATCAATAAAGTCCTTTACTTTTGTAAATATCATATCTTATTCCTGTCATTAAATACTGGCAAAAATTGAGCTTAACTCTGGAAAATTCAATTTTCCACTTCGTTACAAACGTTCGAATGAAACAGATGTTATATTTGACCATTTAATTTTAAACTGGGTGTACTCGGTTATTTAGCTGCAAAGGCCTCGAAGAAAAATGCTCAAATCAGGATAAGCGATGTCCTGGCGCTTGTCCCGGTAATTACTACGGCAGGATATATCGGTTCTGCAGTTGATCAGACAAAAGACTTGTAATTTGTGCAGGACAAATCGAATCAATTCGTACTAACCGCACACAAAACGATTTCCACAATCTTTTTATTGTCCCGTGATATTCATCGGTTAAACTAGCTTACTCCGCCTAATTTAAGTTTTTTTGTCCCAGAGTTTTATCGCACCGACCGCCAGACAAATGTCAAGCGTTCTTGTTCGGATGGTTGATTAGGATTAGTGTCAGTAAATACGTAAAAGTGTGTGCGAGGAGTCTTTTATTACGCTTTGCAATAAAATACTATAAAATATACTTATATTAGTATAATAGCCATAATTGTGGGTATCATGATGCTAAAAACAGTATTATTAAGTTTTTAATAAAACTTACGGTAAAAACGAATTTAGTCAGTTTATTAAAGAGAATTAATAAGTAATCCTGGCCAAGGTCATTAATCCTACAGAGACGTACTGGGTATGCATCATATCATAATACTTGAATAAGTACAATAATAAAAACAAAAATATTTTATGTATATGTATTGTGATGTATGTTTTTGTACTATTTCGTTCGCTTTAAATTCTTTTTTTATGTATTTCCTTATATTTTGTAAGCTTAGTGCTGCACATTATTATTAAACTGTTAAATGACGTTCACACATGTACATTGTATATCTAAGTGATAACTAATAATAAATAAATAAATAAATAAAATAAATGGAAATAAATTTTATTAATACTGGTACACTATAAAAATATGTACAAAACTCACCTTCTTAAGCAGATTTATGATGTTTCTACAGTTGTCTCAGTAAGCGATGTTCGCTGTGGTGAAAAAATATGTTTGTATTTTGAAAAAGAAAGTTCGATATCTACGGAAGTAATACAGGCATAAGTAAAACACTCTGTGAACTCACTTAACGCAGCTGTAGATGCACCATCACAAATTTATCTTAATTTGGTAAAATCAAGATCAACGAAGTATTTTGCAATTTTTCTATTGCGTCGTGTAGTCCTCTATAATTGTTATAAGTAGTTTTTCAATCTGTTTCATCTTGAAAGCTTGTCTGGCTTTCCTTAATAGCTGCAGCCTCGTTAGGGTTGAACTGTAGTATCACAGCTTCTATTTGTTGAAAATATTCAGCATAATAAAAAGCTGCCTTCAACTACGTTCCCCAACGTGTAAAAATCGGCTCTGGTGGTTCCGGAATACCAGGACACAGTGTGTGAAATGCCCGAAGCCGTTTAGGAGATTTGAGAAATACTTTTTTTGTATTTGCTGTTAATGCAACTACCTCTGGAAAACATTTTCGAATCGTTTCTGCTACAAGATGGAACGCATGCACTTTACACGTAACATGTAAAAACCTACAATCGTCTCTTTGAAAAAAACGGCCCACCAAACGCATTGTCGCAGCACTGTCGGTCACAAACATCAACACTTGACTTGTTGACAGTTCAAATTTTTTGAAAGTCTCCAACACCACCCGCGTAATTGTTTCGCCAGTACACGCAGTTAGTCTTTTGCTAGCTAGTAAAAGTGGAAATGTTGGTTTAACAGGGTAGAGTACACGTACTATAACATTTAAAATAGATTTTTTTTTACAATCTGTCGTCTCGTCAACACATAACCACAGCCGTGTATTTTTTAATGCACATTTAATCCTATTTACAATGTCTTCACGAACACTTGGTACATAAATACGTAACGATGAACGACTTGGTAAATTCACCTGGGGATTGTATTAATTCCAGAACTCCTGAAATGCTGGTTTATCCAATATGCGCAGGGGAACATCACAGGCAATTAGCATTAACAATAAATCAAACATAATCTGAGGTTCCAAAGAAGACACGCCATATTTTTATTTTTATGCTGGTTACTATTGACATGAATTTTGCAGCCGTATTTATTCCAGCACATTAAGTCTTGATCACAAACTTTACAAATTATTTTACATCCATCATGGAATAAATCCGGAAATTCACCGATAAATTTATTCACTTTATCAGCGTACGGTCGTTTTCTACTCTTTCGCTCAACATTATTTATTATTTATTAGTACTCTATGCATCGACCGACAGATAACAACTGAATTGTGTCGTGTCATCGTCATCGTAAACAAGCGCGCGATGGCATTGGTATTGTGCCCGACCCTGAATCTACCATCGCTTGGCCAGGCTTATTAATAAGTTGTTCAAAATAAGCACCTTCTATCTTTTGACAGTAACCCAGTCCAAAGTAAAAATTTTTTCTGACTTTTTTGAACATCTGTGAGGTAAAACTACTTTTACAAGAAGATACTGTATGCCAGATACTAGTATCTCACATGCACCTTTTAAATTAGATTAAAATTGTTAAAATAATAAGTTTTGTCGTATAGAAACAATATATCGATGTTCTCGGTGATAATTACATTTAGTACAAATTTGGTTTTGTATTATCATTAATAACTTGTGCATTTTTTTTGCAACATCAGAAAACGCCTCGTAAAATGCAAAAATATGAAAAACAAGCATTTCTTGAGGAACTAGCTCGCAATCATGGATTGCTCGATTTTTCATATTTTCAATTGGGCAGATCATGATACGCTTTATTTTTAAGGTAACCCCACAGAAAAAAATCAAGTGGCGTAAAGTCGGGTGACCTCGAAGGCCATGGTATACATCCGTCACAATCAATCCATTTTTCCGGATAAGCTTATTTAAGGTATTCCCGGACCTGGTTGCAATAATGCGCTGGAGCACTAAGAATAATAATGCGTATTATGCCGATTTACTAAGCCATGATGTTTAAATGTAGCTTCATCTGTAAATAAAATTATTGACGCAGGAAGTTAGGGTTGGTACGAATTCGTTGCATCAGGTTATTACAAAAGCCTCCTATTCTGATAATCGTTTCCATGTAATTCCTGGTGTAGTTCAAGTCGATACGGATGATATTTATACTTCCTTGTAGTTCTATTTATTGTTGATTGAGAAGTGTCTACTAAAGTACTCAATGTGAAGAGTTTCTTGAACTTGGAGCAATATTTCCAATTCTTTATCTTCATTGGTTACATTCCTGACAACTATTTTTTGCTTCAGGTAATCAACATGTCCTGTGGCATCAAATCTTTCCATTAATTTATGAAAAACTGTTTTATTTGGTACACGTGGTTCAGGGTACTTCATATGATATATTCGAGACGCTAATAAACAGTTTTTTGAGTTTTTGAGACTCTCTTAAGACACCATGTCAATCAATTCTTCTTTTGGAAAATTCATTATAAAAATAGAAAACACTAGAAACACAACAAGAAACCAAAGTATACCTGAATAAAACAGTGAGAAAACGACAAATCGACTTTTATAATATTAGTGTTGAAATTTGACAGTTAACATTCAATTGTTTTCATAGCATACTAGGTAAATTCGCTAAAATAGAGATGTGAACACGAATCGGAATGTAATCAAAAAGAAACATAATTGAAAATGGCTGATATGAAGAAAATATTTAGAATTTTAAATTTTACTTTTCATTTACCATCTTTTGTTTCCTTTCCAAGACCAATGTGATTAAAATGCATATAACCGTTCCAAATAATGTAAAAATCTAAATATCCGCGAATATCTCCTAACCCATTTAAGATAGGTATAGGACATATTTAACAAAATTTATAATATATATAAATAGGCTAATATAAATAAATACGCCTATAAGATTTTATAAGAAAATATGAGGCATTCCATTTTAAATAAGTGAAATAACGACCCTCGAATTTCTCTGAAAAATGTCAACATTTTCTGAAAACCCTGTAATAAATAAATTAATTCTGTCTAAACTAGTAGTTAAAATAAACCCTTTTAACCCGAAAATGAAAAGGTTTTTGTTTAATTTAACACAGTGACGAGAACTATATATTTTAGACTATGATACCCTGGTATAAAAATGTAGAGAATTTCATGATGAATTTAAAATTTCAAAAATATATAAGGTGTTCTGTTTAAAAAATTGACATCCATAGCGCCTCTCTTTCAATTCCCTACATAACTGTGTATTTTTAAACTTTTGTCGATTCGTTCCTGAGAAATAATTTCATTATTTTAGGTTCGGGAAATAAAATAAAAGAAGCAGTTTAAATTATCGTATGTATTGTTCAAAATGATCCCCACCGACTTTCATACAATAGTATAATCTGTCTTGAAATTCTATACGAACATTTCTGAACACATGTGGAGTCAATAAACGGCATTCTCGAACCATTCTTTCACGTAACTCTTCCAGAGATGCGGGTTTTGTTGCATATACCTTCGATTTCAAATGTCCTCACAAAAAGAAATCTAAGGGAGTTAAATCGGATGACCTAGCGGGCCATTCCATAGGACCTCTTCTTCCAATCCATCGCTCAGGAAACCGATTATTCAAAAATTGACGGACTGCTATAGCAAGATATGGAGGTGCCCATCCTGTTGAAAAAACAGTTCGCCCTCTAAAAGATTATCGTCTTCTTCGAGGATTTGGGTAATCATTGGGTCGATGTTATTTTCTAACAGATCGAGGTACCTTTCGCCATTTAAATTGTCAGGAATAAAAAAGCGGTCCGTCAATGTGATCCCCTAAGATACCAGCCCAAACATTTAACTTCTGAGGCCTTTGGGTATGAGTTTCCATGAACAAATATGGATTGGTTTCACTCCAATACCTACAATTGTGCCTGTTTACCTCCCCATTTAACTGAAATATCGTTTCATCAGAAAAATACGTATTGTACAGTAGATTGGCATTATCGTTTAATTGTTCACTAAAATCTCACAGAATTCAAGCCGACGATCGGGATCATCTTCGTTTAATTCGTACCAATTTAAATTTATATGGATGAAATTTGTGGGCCTTTACACTCGATGAACACTGCTTCGTGATACACCGGAAGCCTCAGCTACTTTCCTGATCGATTGAGTATTATCCATCTGCAAATGACCCAGAACTGCCACTTCGACTGCTCATTCCTAATCCGTCGCTGAAGTTCATGCTTTGTTTCCTACAGAACCTGCTTCCATAAATTTTGTCAATAATTGTAAAACATACTGAGAACCAACCCTTCTATCTGGGTGATTTTAATGAATAAGCGCTCCGTAGCTCTAGCGCAATATCGTTTTTAAACTAAATGCTGACCATTTCGATTCTCTCCTCAAGGGACAAATTAATGTTCAAGGACTATCAAATACTTATGAGTCTTTTATTATTCTAAAACTAAACGGACAAGGAAAGTGTTGTTTGTCGAAAAACTCGTGTTGATTTGAGAGCACTAAAAATGTAGTTTTTTTTACAAATTCGAATACCCAGTTCCGTGTATTTTGGATTTTTTAAATGATTTCGATTATGTGTAATCATCAAAAATACAATTATTTTTCCAAAGAACGAATCGATAAAAGTTAAAAAAATGCACAGTTATGTAGGGAATTGAAAGACTTTTCAAAAGATGTATCACTCGACCCTCCTTGCCATTTGAATTTTTTGAGGGGGGTGGCCGTGTAGGGTAGAGGGATGATGATAGGTATACAAGTATTACACTAAAGTATGTCCTCCTTGGAAACAAAGTCCACATGTTTCACCAATTTTTCAAAAAAAATTTTTATCTCCAAAGTTATTCAGGTACCTACTTTTGGCTGGGACACCCTGTATATATATATTTTTGTTATCGATAATAAAGGTAACACTGGACTTTATCACACCGTTGACTCACCCTGTATAGTATTTAAATGTTTATTTTTGTAAGTTTTTAAAATCTACGTTTATGCGCAAAATTTAGTGATATGATTCGAATGCCTAGAGGTCGATCTTTGGAAAATATTATTCCTGAGAATATATCGAAATAATATAGAATGGTATCTGCAGGTATGGTTTACAATAATAAATATTATGGGTAATTTTGATTCTGTCGAGTTGTTTTTAAGAAACTCAAAAAATAAAAATGGAAATTCTGAACAGAGCTCAGAGCACTGAGAGCGTCGCGCCGCCTTAATCCATTTTTCTCAAGCCGACTTTTAACATTCACTTTGACTTTGTAAAAATTTCAAGCGCTCGTTATTTCACTTTGTAAAAAAACTTTGAAAGGGCTTCATTCATTAATTAATTTAATTTTTGACACAGTGCTTCCCTTTAATCGGGATCAACATTTTGGGTCGCACAGAATATATACGTAAACGATATTAGTTATACGAGAATTGTGGTAAACTTTCAATCATCAACATAATTTTATTTATCTTAAAGAATGCCTCAGTAACTCAACACCTAAATGTATAAATTGTCAATGCAGGTATAGATTTGAATAATCACTTTGTTTGGGATAAAGCTGAATGTCTAGTGAATAAAAGAAATTAGAACATTATAAGTTGTCTATTTTCTCTGGAAAATAGCAATCACTTAATCAAAACCCTAGTTATTTATATGAAAGTTTAGATTCTGTTAACTCAGCTTATGAGTCGTCTCTAGGGAAATTATCAATAATTTATCAAATGTAAGGGGCCTTAATACAAAGACTGCTGCAGTGTTAAAAAACGTTAGAGCTACTTCAGAGGAGTACGACATTTTAGTAATAACAGAAAGTTGGCTAAGAGATGGTGTACATGATAATGAAGTATTTCCAAATGACTTCTTGGTGTTTAGAAAATATAGGTGTGATAAAACAAGTAGAAAAACTAAAGATGGTGGAGTAGTTTTAGTAGTGGAAAATATTTATAGTGCAAAGAAAAGATATCTAGACTTTAATGATCAGTTTATTGATACAGTTTGTGTAAAAGTAAATACCTCCAAGTCCAATTCATTATATGTTATCTTAGTGTATATAGATCCTGCCTGTAACATTGATTCAGTAAGTAGTTACTTTAATCTTGTGGAAAACTTGCCATTTTTCTATGAAAATAACTTTATAATACTGAGTGACTTCAATATTTCCAGAGTGAATCAATATTATATAAATAATAAATTAAATGATCTGTATGTTACGGAGCTTGTAAATTTTCAGATTTTTTTTGACTGTGAGCAATATAACAGAATAGTAAATTACTTAAACCGAATATTAGATCTGGTGTTATCAAACCTACAATGCACATTTCGACGCAGCCCATTTTGTATAGTAGATAAGGATGTATATCATCCAACTTTGTATATAGAAATTTACATAAAAACAAATAAACTAATCCAAGTAGCTTCTTCATTAGCATCTACCTGTAACTATAATAAATATATTTAAAAACTAAAAACACGCTTTTAAAGCACATCAGTCCAAAAGTGAAAATAATTATTAATATAAATAAAAACAATAATGAACGAAAAATACTACTATTATTGTGAAAAAGCGTGGGTTGCTCGATATACGAAAAATATGGGACAAAGCGCCCCACGCTTTTTTCACAATAATACTAGTATTTTTCGTTCATGATTGTTTTCAGTTTATATTAATAATTATTTTTCACTTTTTAGTTTGATGTGCTTTAAAAGCGTGTTTTTTAGTTTTTTTAAACTATATTTATTTTTCACTTTTTTAGTTTGCTGTGCTATGAAAGCGTGTTTTGTAGTTTTTTTAAACTATATTTATATTGCTTATTGATGCTGATATTATAACATATTACGATCCAACAGATATTTCTGAAAAAAAACATTTTTTATTTCAGCCATGGGATTTGAACTCACGCCCGAGGAGTCCGTCGTTTCGCGTCGACTAAGACTTGCCCGCTCGGCCAACGACCGAACTGAGAATCACGGAATATACTTACAATATTAAGCCTCTTGCTCTCTCGCAGAGGATACGTGAGGAAAGTGTAACGATAATTTTAACAAATTATGGTTACGACCTTGTTTCCTGTTTTAAATCGAAATGTCCTGATTTTGGTTCATGCGCGAATCAATCACTTGACGAGTGCACGGGCAGAACAGAACGGAAGAGTCTTTGGGTGTCTTCGAGTAGGAGGTGAGCGTAGCAATTCATTATCATCAAATTATTAATTTAAAGTATTTAATAATTAGTACAATTTCATTTTACCAATTTGAGCATGTAGGGTATTCCTATGTTCTTGATAAAGTAATTATTTCCTTATATAGGCTTTAATATCGATTTTTATCGAATTATATTAGTTTAATGTAAAGCTCGTTGGCTAATCGCCATATTTGCGCGTCCTTTACATTTAACTAAATTCATGAGTTTGGATCACCTTACTGGCTCTAAGATGAAATTTATATCGTTTATCGTATCTTATTAATAATTATCTTATCGTACCGCGTAAATTAGCATTATTGTTGTTAATTTGCTACCCTCACTTACCTCTTGACTCAAGTCCTTTTTTTCTTCCTGTTGAAGAACACGCAAAGTTAGTCGTGACTAAAAAGTCTGTGTATTTTGATGTCAGTTAATTAAATTTTTCTTTATTACTACAAAGCTACATATTTTGAATTTACGGATTCATAAAGGCTGTTGCCTAGATTTTTACTAGTATTAACGTATTGAAGACAAACTTGATTTTTTAAAGTTTATTAGACTCTACCGATTTTTACCGTAAATAACGTTTATAACTTAAAGTAACGCACCACTTATCTTTTCTGTGGAAATTAATAGAATTTATTTAAATAATAAATTATTCATTATCTCTCAAATAATTAATAGAATTTATTTTTGTGAAAATTCATATAATTTATTTAAATAATAAATTATTCACTATCTTTATCTAAAAATTATATAATTTATCTAAAAGGTAAAGAAGTATCTTTCGCTTTCCTGTTATACTGTTACACGGGGTGACAATGAAATAAATCACTATGTTTCAGTTGCAGAACTCATATTTATTTTTTCCTTTATATTTGTTTAAGCACATTTATTAAATTGTGTTTCAAAAACTTATTGTCGGGTATTAATTTTTCCTTTGGATGAAGGTATATATTTAAGTTTGGCAAACCTTATAATTTATTTCAATTTGCATAATTATTATAAATAATTAATATCGTAATTCTTAAGAGTTGTCTTTAGTGTTTTTTTATTTTTTTACCTTAAATTCATTTTTAAATTGAATTAATTAAACCATAATTTATTACTTCAAGTGAGTAATTTTGATTAAGTAATTATCTTTTACTATTTTTGTCTCTTAACTATTTTTCTTATCAAGGAAAATAGTATAACTTTTGTATAATTCAAACTTTTGGATTAAGTTGTTAGTATCGGTCTGCAATTTTCTCATCTAGAAAATTAACCGAGTAGTAATTTTTTTAACTAATTCTATTAGTTGATTTCAGTACTGTTTATACACAGTAGTTTTTTCTTTTGCCTTATTGTATTTTTTCGTTCAACCGTAGCTTCACCTATACATATTTTCTGTATTTGTTATTAATTTTGACTGGTAATTTTTTTTTTATGCTCGAGACCGAGAAGAAGGTTCAACTATAAATCCCATAGGACAGGGTATTTTTTTGTTGGTTGAAATAACCATTTAGATCAGCAGTAGCCGTTGTTCCCTCTAGGAGTTTGCAGTCCTATATATCCTCACCAGGAAACTGTCCGCCGAGCTATAGTTCGAGAAGGAACAAGACGATCAACCTGGAGAGATTCTATTGACCTAGTTTGGAATAAGGTACTGTCTATCTGTCTGTTTAAAGAATCTATAACCTGCCAGGTCTTATATTTCATCGTACCAGCCAAAGTAATAAATTTTGTAAATGTTGGGGTAGTTATGGGGAAGGAAAAATACAATCTCCTTGGTAATATTTTTTTTGTTCTGCTTCACAGTTTTAATTTTCCACTTTTCCTGTTGTAAATAATTTTTTTTATTAATTTGTAATATATTTGTTTTTATTAAATTCTGTTTTTTATTTTTCTAAGAGGGACGGGCCTGTCTCACATTCTCGAGTTTGCTGATTGATACCAGTAACTATTGTTATTAATATTTTTATTGATAACATGGCGCCCAATTCTCTTGTCTTTTAATTAATTTAATATCGAATAAAAAAGTACTTACGGGAATCATCCAGCATTCTATAAGTGATATTTCATAAGGTTAAACTACAGTAATCACTATTTAGCTTTGTTGATAAATAAGGCTAAAAGCATCTTTGAAAATATTTATCAACATTTAACAACTGTCCTGACCTACGAACCCACCGAAATCACTGAGCAGCCGACAGGCAACATAAAAATCTTAACCAATTGGACCACTCTGTTTATGAGAGGCCTAATAAAACAGGTAACTATAAATTATATCTTAGGGTGGTTAAAAAAGGACTAATGATCCTGATCAGGATAATGATATAAACTTATCAAATTATTGTATTGTTACTGGTTCTTCGTAAGTGTACAAAGTTTCAATTAAATCTGTCCGTTAAAGTGGGTCAAAATCGAGTCCAAAGAGTCGGTTACAAACAAACATACAAGGAAGCTAATAAAAGCGTGTTAAAAAGCAGCTTTACTCTTATATGAACTATTTATGAATACAGACTGATCTGATATTGAAGAGTTTTCTAATGTCAATGAGTGCTGTTGCATATTTCTGTACTATTATACACAATAGTTTTGATATCCGTGTATCAAAAAACAGATGTAAGAAATATCCAGTTTGGTTTAACAAACAAATTATAAATGATCTCTAAAATTCGTAATAAGCATAACTTTTCTAATTCAAACGATCTAAAAAATGGATATATTAATCTGCTAAACTAAACTCAAAAATGATATTGATAAAGCATATTCAAATTATATAAATAGAATACAAGACATTGGTGATGATTCAAAGTCATTCTTGGCAATTCATGAATAATAAAAGGGGCTTCTGTTTCTATTCCGAATGTAATGCATTTGAATAACCTGAATGTAAAGGGAGTTAGGCAATTGCAAATGGTCAGTTACATTAATAGTGTATATAATGTTGATTTCGATGAAAATGACTCGCATAGAAAACTTAACCTGCATGTAGATCAAATAGTTATACAATCTATTACACAAGATGAGATGCGTGATGCTGTAAAAAAGATTAAAGGCAAATAAAGCTGTTGGTCCTGATATGTTACCTTCATACATCGTTAAAGGCTGCATTGATTTTCTTGTGAACCTCTTCATTTCTTATACAACCTAAGTTTAAAAACCAATGTATTTCCGAAATCTGGAAAGAACTTCTCGTATTTGTTCAGTACATAAGAAAGGCGATAAAGCTAACATTAAAATGTTAGTTTTCCTATTGCTATACTGTCAGTGCCAGCAAAGCTATATGAATTTATTATATAAATGTTATCTACCATTCAGTTTGCAATAGAATATCCATACACCAACATGGTTTTATGAGACATAGATCAACTACTAGTAACCTGATTAATATTACTCATTATATATCACAAGTAATACATGATGGTAGTTAAGTAGACGTAATCTATACCGACTTTCAAAAATTGTTTGATATAGTATCACATAATTGTCTTCTTTGTAAACTTAAAATGAATTCGATTTCGAAAACCCGATAGAACTCCTTACTTCATATTTACAAAATATAAAACAGTATGTATCTGTGAATTGATATGCGTCAAATCAATTTATTGCCTTGTTTGGGGCTCCTCAGGGTTCCAACGTTGGGCCACTGCTATTTCTCATACTTATAAATAGTTAACAGAAATAATGGAATCTTCCAAATATTTATTATATGCTGATGACTTAAGACTCTACGTAGAAGTTGAGAGTAATATGGATTGCATCATGCTCCAAAATGACTTAGATGAAATATATCAATGGACACTTCAAACTAAATGGTATTTTAATGTTAATAAATGTTTTATTATGTCCTATACTAGAAGGAAAATCCGATTGTATATCATTACAAAATAAATGACGCACATTTTGCCAGAGTTGAAATTATGAATGACCTAAGTGTGACTTTTGATACCAGTCTTACATTTAATAGTCATATTTACTCCATGATAAATAGGACATTAAAAATGTATGGTTTCATAATACGTAATAACAAACTGTTTACCAGTACAAGTGCTATTAGACAATTATGTATAATTTAAAAACAAATTAAGCTCCTCTTCTGATAAAAGTTAAAATATAGAGTGGAATGAAAAAATAATATTAACTGAAAATTTTTGTTAATTATTATTTACTAACTTTTACAAATCTTAATCACAGATAAGTATATCATATAATCTTTTAAAACAATACTTTCGGCTATTTGTTAAATCGTTGTGAAACTTGGATTACAAAAAAGATAATACGCACATTATGTTCAGTACAACTGACTCAATAATGTTATTTTTAATTAACTATTCTGTCTAAAAACCAAGAATAAATAACACAGGGTACTCACCAGTTGACACTCACTTTAAAAAACTTTAAAATATCTACCGACACGTGTTTCTGCTTGCCTTGCGTCATCAGGGTAGCCAGCACATTTAAAGAATCCAAAGCAAGGAAACTTGTAAACCCTAATGTAAGATAGATATTTTAAAGTTTTTTAAAGTGAGTGTCAACTGGTGAGTACCTTGTGTTTTATTTATTTTTGGTTTTACTAGACAGAATAGTTGAAATTAAATATTATCTTTTTTGTAATCCAAGTTTCAGCGTTTTGGGCAAATAGCCGGGAAAATAATTGTTTAAAAAGATATATGTTATACTTATTTGTGATAAGATTTGTAAAAGTTAGTAAATAATAATTAACAAAAATTTTCAGTTAATATTATTTTTCATTCCACTCTAATTATATATATTGTATGTTAGATCTGTGTTGGAATATTGCTTCTGGTCTGGAATCCGTTTTATCAAATACCTGTGGGTAGTATAGAAAGGTACAGAAAATTAAGTTTTAAGCTTAATTAATATAAAAAAACTGGTTTGTATGACTTTACTGTAGAAAAATATGTTAAGGAACGATATAATCTTAAAGCCTGGACATTCGACGAAAAAACGGACATATTATTTATATACATCAACTACTGTTACATGGCAATATTGATGATCTCAACTTTCTGTCCTTAATATCTTTAAATGCACCTATGTATCCTACCAGAGCATTCAGAACTTTTTTATTTAGAACTTGCTAGTACAAATTACCAAATAAATTCCTCACTCCATAGAATATGTAGTATTTACAATGGAATACAACACAATTGTGATATATTTGATATTAGCTTAAGAAGTTTAAAATCCATGTTAAATAATATATTGATTTAAGTACTGTTAATATTGTGTTTAAATTTGTGTATGTATAGTATATACTCTGTAATAGGGCTTTTGCCTGTTGAGTGTATTTTGTCAAATAAATAAATAAATAAATAAATATGTTTCATTGAATGACTATCACATTGCATCGAATGACTCGCAGCGAATTCGTCGTTGATTATAGGACGTTTCCGTTCATATTATAGCTAGAATAACTGGAAGGCGAACTCTTGGACTTGGCCAATCAATGGTGAAAACGTAATAATAGAATACGTACAGTATTTGATATACACTGAAGTGGAATACTTAAAAATTTGTCAACTGTGAAAGTGTTACTTTTCTTATATCTTTCGGTTATGTTGAGCGTTTTCTGAAAAATTCCATTTTTTTTTTATAAAAGCGTAAAAAAAATGTCCCATTGTGTGAGGTCGGGTGATATAGTGGGCCTCTGATTTGTTTTAAAAAAATAAACATATCAAACTATATAGTTCTGGAAAGCTTTCAGGATTCTGCATCGGACGGTGCTATAACAAGCTTTATTTTTCCTGTACAAAGATTGACTATTACTTCTCAATACTATTTCACATAAGAGCAAATTACTACAACTTGTTTTGAAATTATTTTAGTATCAACAGCATTGTCTTGATGTTAGAAGCAATATCGACACTGCCACTATAAGGCGTATTCTTTAAATTCGGAACTTGATAAAATCAAGCCTTTGGTAAAATAAATGACGGACATGACAATCCCTTGTAATATAAGAAAAATATTTAATTTTTAACCTTTAAGGCTCGGTTTTTCAATCGTGGATTAACCAAACTAGTATTTTTCAAATTGATTTTTTAAATTTACATTTATGTATATTTAAAGTATTTATAGTTACAAATACTTGTATGTATGAGTTAACTTTTTAGTTGGCATAGTTAAAATTACGATTCATAAATTTTATGAAAATATAGCATTGCTAACCTCCAATTAGTAGCTAATTGTCGAATAAAAAAACCAGGCCTTAGAGTTTGTATGTATTTATGACCGCATAACTGGTAATTTCTTCGTAAAATTTATTCCAGCTGCTGGCGTGTCTGGGTATATTTTATGATATATTGTCCCCATGCTTCTTTCTCGACATCTCGGGTGGATTTAAGTAAGTTATTTGTGAAAAACGACGGGTGTGGACCGGAACAAAACACTTAAAGTTTTATTGTCCAGGAATAAGCGCAATCTCCCGTGAACTACAATATAGGCCTTTTTTGCCGCAGACTCTGATACAAATAACACGATATTGAGTTATGCCGATGCTCGAGAGCCATTGTCGTACGCGCAAGCCTCTAAAAGAGGGGTCGTTTTTATATTTTCGGATCTGGGCATTTTTAAATTTTGATACAATTTTCTGTTTTAATCACATATGCTCTGGAAACTTGTATGTCAATTTACAGAACAATTGCAATATTGTTAATTTCATTAATTATTGCAAAGTAAATGGTATTTTGAAATAAAATATGACGTTATTTTGCCAAATACCTCTTAAACGGTGCAAAATACCAAAAGTTTAAGAGAACAAGGAAGTTATCTAAGTAAAAAACAGATGTCGCCGTTAAAAGAAGTTCGGGGTTTTTAAAGGGCTCATGACCCCTAAAAAGTATCACCCCATAGGTTGTTGCAAAATCAGTAAAGCTATTTTGTAGAGATTGTAACAAGTAGTATGTACACCAAATTCTGATCCAAGTATCTTTAAAATGTATATAATATTTTGAAGAAATTTGAAAATTCAACACCTCTGTATCTCAGCAACGAAGCATTTTAGGACATATGAACTTTTAGTCTCGGAATGTTATAAGGAATAACCTCCAGAAGTTTTGGCTATAATTAACACTATACATTGTGTTCAAGACAAGAACGCATTGCATGGGCATCTTGAAATGGTGGGAGACAATTCGGTAAAATGGGGAAAGGCGTAATTGGATACTTATCAAAAAGTGCCTTAACGAATGTCAAAAATTATTTTTCGTTTTTGGATTTATTTGGAAAAAAGTAAATTTTTGAAATTCGGGCTTTAATTTTTGTTCCACGTTATCAAAAATATGAAAAAACAAACAAAACATCCTCGTGGTACTTTCTAATAAACTTTAACGTGACAATGATATTTTCGCCTTCCGACGTTTCGTGATCGTGGAACCATCATCAACTTTTTTAAATACGGACCTGATTTTTTTACGGATTTTGAATGCATTCTTTATTCTTAATTCACCTATGTATTATACATAGAGCTTACAACATGTTTTTCTCTAGTTATAGTCGTTACTAGGATTTATGTAGTACGGCCTTTACTTTGAAAGCTGTAAATAAATCAATTATTTCAGCCTTCAGCAACTTGAAAATAAGATAAGAAATAAATTTTAAGTCGTTTATTTTTAAATACTGGATTAGGAGTAAGCAAATCCATATCCCATCACGTTTTCTCTATCTACATTTCTCATAAATGTGAACACTCTAAATTCAAAAGTAATACCACGACGTCGATTAAAGATTATTTCATTTAAACTGATAAAAGTCAAGTAAAAAAATATGCTCAATGTGTTACACGTTGAGTTACCTTTTTCTAGTGATAAGTAGGCTGGTAAAAACAAAGATTGTTTGAGTTTAACGATCTGTCATATTCATAAATAGTCATTGTTTCGATCTTTGTTGTCTTTATACATATTTATACTATTGGATCTATTTTCGAATGAAGAAAAATTTGATATGGTAATATGTTGGCATTTTTGTGCCACCGAAATTGTGTTGATGCTGAGAATTTGTATCTCGACAGGTACCCAGAAAGAAGGCAGCTTGATAAAACAATTTTTCGAAGGTTAGTGTCAAAGTCTTAATGAACACGTGTTCTTTCCGAAACCCATTCGGTTTCGACAAAACCATGTAACGAAGAGAAAATAAATATGTATTGTAGACAGTTATTGAAAATCCATGTATCAACCAGAGAAATTGAACTAGCCATTGGGATCTCAAAATCCACGTCCAGTTTTATCGTACGAAAACATCGGTTTCATCCTTATAAATTTAGAATTTGTCAAGGGCTTAGGCCAGGCGACGAAGAAAGACGCAGGATATTCTGTGAGTGGTATACTAGGAAATGCCAGGATGATGAAAATTTTCCTCATAAGTAATTTGGTCGACGAAAGTATGGTCACTAATAATGGTGTTTTTAATCGAAAAAATACACATTATTGGTCCTGAGAAAATCAACACTTGTTCAAATCAGCCAGACACTGCTTGGTTTTAATATGTGGGTTGCCATTTTTGGTAGAAGAATTATAGGCCCTTTTTATTTACCAAGACTCATTGACTACCCAACGTTATCAGAACTTACTTGACACCTTAACTTGAAGACGCCCAGACATCTTTACCTCCGCTGGATTCCCAGAATTGTTGGTTCCAACAAGATGGTGCTCCAGCATAATTCTAGGCTGTTCAAGAATATTTATCTAATAGGTTCCTCAGAAAATGGATTGGCACTCATTCAACAGTATCCTGGCCAGCACGATCGCCGGATATGACACCGTTGGATTTTTTCTGTGGGATATATCAAAAACTTCGTATACAGGCATAATTTTGAAATGAACAAGAATTAGAGGCATCTGTTACCGAAGCATTTAACAGCATTACTCCAGAAATGCTAACTAGAGTTTTAGACTCTACTATACGAAGATGCTATCTTTGTTTAGAAAATAACGTTCCCATTTTGAACATTTATTAGAGGTTTGACATCTATGGTTTTAATAAAATCAATGTTTATAACAGTGCTCCTTGTATTTAAGTACCTACATTGTCCGCTCATCGTAAAAAATGGATTTGCAGTGAATAGAGACGTCAATTTTTCTTTTGTTACATATTTAATTTTATCCAACGCCAAATTATGGCGATGTTTTTTGGATTTTTCCCTCCCAACCGCCCATGCATATTCGTACATGTTCCAAGTCGATTACATTACTCTTCAACGCTGAAGGATTTGTATACTAAATCTTACCCTTACCTAGTAGATGTTCTTACTCTGACATCGAAGAGATACAGCTAAATTAGTAATTATACTACATAGAAGCTCTAGACAGCAAAACAAACACTTTGCTGTACTTTCCTATCCGGCAAGAAATAAAAAAGGATGCTACAGGTCTGGCTCTGTTAAAAGCGTAAAATATTGGTCGGGTTATTTTAGTGTCGGTTCAACGAACATAACTAACCTAAACATTGTCTGAATATTATTTGTGGTATTGTCTTAATTTTTCTTTTCGTTACACAATATGAGACTGGAAGAACAAACTCTGCGCATGTGAATTTTCGTCAAAGGAAGAGTCCGAGGGTGTTTTTTGACAACTAGAATAAAAACAAAAGAATAATATAATTACCTGATGTTTCCGAAATGAAATTTTTGAAGCTTTTGTAAAATATATGTAGCGTGAAACTTGATATACATATTATTTATTTAAAAACAAATTAAGTTCCTCTTTGATATAAGTTAAAATATAGAGTGGAATGAAAATAAAGAACTGAAAATTTTTGTTAATTATTATTTACTAACTTTACAAATCTTATCACAGATAAGTATAACATAATATATCTTTAAACAATTATTTTCCCTGCTATTTGCCGAAACGCTGAAACTTGGATTACAGAAAGATAATATGCACATTATGTTCAGTACAACTGACTCAATAATGCTATTTTTAATTTCAACTATTCTGTGTAAGTAAAACCAAAACTAACAAAATACAAAGGTACCACCAGTTGACACTCACTTTCTTTAAAAAAACTTTAAAATATCTACCGACACGTGTTGCTGCTTGCATTGCGTCATCAGGCTAGCCAGCACATTTAAAGAATCCAAAGTAAGTGAAACTTGTAAACCTTAATGTAATAAACATTAATTTGTTTTTAAATTACTTCATTAACTCTAAGTGGTATTTCCACTATATAATTTCAATTATTCTGTTCTCTGAAGCCATTAATGTTTATTACATTAAGGTTTCATAAGTTTCCTTACTTTGGATTCTTTTAAAATGTGCTGGCTACCCTGATGACGCAATGCAAGCAGAAACACGTGTCAGTAGATATTTTAAAGTTTTTTAAAGTAAGTGTTAACTGGTGAGTACCTTGTGTTTTATTTATTTTTGGTTTTACTAGACAGAATAGTTGGAAATTAAAAATAACATTATTGAGTCAGTTGTACTGAACATAATGTGCATATTATCTTTTCTGTAATCCAAGTTTCCTGAGTTTCGGCAAGTAGCCGGAAAATAATTGTTTAAAAAGATATATGTTATACTTATCTGTGATAAGATTTTAAAAGTTAGTAAATAATAATTAACAAAAATTTCAGTTCATATTATTTTTCATTCCACTCTATTATTTATTTATATAATATCCATAGATACTTACACGGAACTGTTGATGTTTAAAATTAATATTGTATACTAAGCTCTGATTAATAATATAAAAATAAGTAACACCTATAAGAGATACCCTGATTTTTTATGACCGATACATAAACAACAATTTGCATGTTTACATATCAACGTATCCAAAACAAATCAGGGGCGGCTTCAGGCTTCAGCGTTTTTTTCTTTCTTTTTTGCATTAGGCCATTAGCCATACAGCCAGGCTTCAGCGTTTATTTTAATGCTTTTGTATAACTTAAAACTTAATAGGTATACATAATTTGTTTGCTTGAGGAATGTATTTTTCAATGCTATTCTGCTGTTACTATTTTAATCTCTGTTGTTTTTAAGTGATTTTAAAGTTTTGTGTTATTTGGTACTGGTTAATACGCGATTTTTAGTTACTTACGAAGATTTATTTAGTGAATATTTATTGAGAAACAATAACTAACAAATGTGTAGTGTACAAAAGCCGCCAAAGAGGAAAACAACGGGGTTGTTTATCTTTTCACATGTAAGTAACCAACGCAAATCAGGTCGGCATATTTCGTGAATGCGAAAGTGTGAAAGCTCAAAAATGACTAAAATTAATATTAGCTTTACAAAAAATAAGAAACAACATTTGATTCCATTTAATTTGAATGGTAAAATGATAATTTATGATAATTTAATTACGTAAGTACTAAATGTCTTCTGGAAATAGTAGTAATAAACGTTATTGTTGATGAAAATGACGTATTTATAATTACTCCTTACTTTATGTCATACAGAGAAAATTATATCGAATCATTGGTTTTAATTAGAAAACTTACATCAAAATTATTCTGGCAGCAATATAATCGTGTAGATTCCGATAATTTCAAGATTCTGTTGTCCCGCTTCATTTATTTCTAATTTGAGAGACACAAAATTAACTTTTCTAGGTTTTTATTGTTGTATTTGTACAGTTAGATATAATACAATGTTTATAATTCCATTTCTTTTCACTTCTCCATTTAGAACATAAAAATAACATCGTATTTTAATTTGTAAACACAAACCGCCAGTATAACAGTATTTACTTGTAGCAAACTTATGAAGTCTGACGTCATACCGCACCTGACGGGAGACATGCATCGTTCAAACGTGTTTATTATCGCGGCTAAAGTTCATCATAAGTTTTTTTTAGCTTTAATCCAAATAAAAAAATTAATAAACGTATGAAAAACACATTTTTTAATGGTCTGCCCATTTATGATATCAAAAAAATGTATGCATCTTGCCTATTGGAGGAGAGGTGGCCAGTTAATCAATAAAGAGTGATCGGTGAGTGTTACGCAATTATCTAAATAGTTGACATGGTAACTGATTACTTCCATTTCCTGTTTACATGTCATGTTTACATGTTTACGTTCTAAAAAATGACACCCCTCCACCTGTTGGGAAGTGTATTGGGCCGTGCACATGTCCCACCGTTGTGGTTTGATTTCTTGATCGTTTCTGTCCTTATTTTGCACGTATAATTATCAGCATTGTAGTGTACTTCTGGCGCTCATCATTAAATTTAAAATATCAAAACGAAAATATGCATAATATATAATATACATATACCGTGTGTCCCAAATTCGATGCTCACAATTGCGATCTCGGAAACCGTAAGCGCTACAAGGTCTGTTAAATGGGATAAGTTTTAGCAAATTTTATACTGATTCCAAATCCGTTAATAAATCACGGCTAACTGAAGCCATTTTCTTTTATAAAAAACTGAAAATAGTATCATAACAGATTCAAATCAATTCTGGTCTTCTTATCCACAACAAAAAAGGCACAACACGTATACCAGGTAAGATGCACCTTAATAATTCTATTTCATACGATACCTCTGACAATATTGTAAATGGTTTTGCAAATTATTTTAATAGCGTTTTTATGCAAGATAATGTTTACTCCGCTAGTTTGAGTAATAAATTAATCAATTTGCATTATATTAACATCAATTATTTTACCGAGGAAGTCATACAAACTTCAATTAAGCAATTAAAAAATAAATGACAGCCGGTCACGACCTAGTTCCAAGTTATTTATTTAAGGACTGTTTTGAGTTTTCATTAAACCGTTGACTATAATTTTTAATTTGTCATTACGTACGTCTTAATTTCCAAATTGTTGGAAATTAGCCAGAGTTAAAAAATGGTGATAAAAGTAATTTAGCAAATTACAGGCCCATTACAATTTTGTCCAATTTCGCCAAGGTTCTCGAGTTTTCCATATACAATCACGTCTATCCTTCAGTAAAAAAAATCGCTCTCAATTGATCAACATGGTTTCATGCGCTCAACTGTAACTAATTTAGCCCTAATTACGCAAAATATCAGAAACCTTAGATGCGAAGGTACAGGTGGACGTGGTGTATACGGATTTCTCAAAGGCCTTCGATACTATTAATCATTCTATTATAATATCTAAACTCGCATATTTTGGGTTTTTCTGCAGTTTGATTAATTTCTTTATTTCTTACTTGATAATAGATTACAGTACGTAGCATACAATGGGTTTAAGTCGGATATGTATACGGCTACGTCTGAGTTCCGCAAGGCTCCAATCTTGGACCGCTTTTATTTATTCTCTTTATTGATGATGTCACTAAAGTGATTGACTGTGATAAGCTCCTGTTTGCAGACGATCTAAAAATATATGCTAAGATTAACACAATACAGGATTACATATTCTTACAATCTCAGGTTAACTTGCTTATAGAATGGTGTATTACTCAAAACTTAATCTAAATGTATCTAAGTGTAAAGTCGTAAGCTATTCGCGAAAGAACAAGCCAATTTTATATGAGTATTCTTTAAACGACCAAATGTTAGACAGGCGAAATTCAACAAAAAGATTTAGGCATACTGTTCGATAATAAATTATCTTTTGCCGAACATATAAATAATCTAGGACTATCATCCTCAAAAACTTTAAGTTTCATTATCAGAAATTGTAAATCTTTCACTAACGACGCTGCGTTGAATGTTCTTTATTATTCACTTGTACGTTTCAATTTGGAGTATGGATCTCTAATTTGGTAGCCAATTTATGAGAACTATTCAACATATCTTGAAAATATCTAAAGAAAATTTTTAAAATTCTTAGCTTATAAAAATGATCGTGTATATCCTGGTCGAGGCTTCAACGACGAATTACTTTTATCCAGATTCGAGATGTCATCATTGAAGACACGACGGATTATGAACGGTTTAATTTTTCTCCACAATCTGCTTCATAATAAAATTGACTGCTCACCACTTCTTGAACTCCCTTAATTTTATAGTGCCAACTTTCAATTCCAGACAAAATATCACTTTTTACACACCTAATGCAAGAACCAATGTCATTAAAAGGTCGCCTATTTACGTTATGTCACATAATTTTAACTGTATATCTGATCTGTGTGATATTAATCTGTGTTCAGTTCTATCCTTAAAAGAAACCATTCATAGACACTTTCATCCATAGCTTAACTATCCCACCATTATTGTTATTACCTACTTTACTGAATACTAATTATTATTATAACTCGATCTAAACTGCTGTCATTACTATATTATTGTCACCCTCCAGTGCTATATTATTATAGTTATATGTATTACTTTGTTTAAGTTAATTCTACTATGTATCCTTATAATATAATTTTTTTTTCTTATTGTATTTCATACATTTTGTCCTGTAAGTGGATTTTCTGTTGGGCGAATAAATAAATATTATTATTGTTATTATTATTATTTTGGGGTTTTCCAAAAATACGAAAATCTTGTGATTTCTTTTTTTGGATGTGGTCAAGTAATCCTTGGTGAGGTAGGTTATAGACTTTTACATTATTAGGACATAGAATAATAAATAGTTCGTCATTATATTTTTTATCGCAATATACATAAAACAAAAAGAAAGTGGCATAAGCTACTTCGGACCCGACTTTTAACCAATATTTTTTCTTATGACTGGATGACCCCGGGGCTGGAGCTGGCTCTGTACCAAAGAACTCCGCTCTTGGATAACTAGATTAATCGTAAGACTACCTGCTTTCAGATTGATTTGTTGGGCAAAAAACCCAGACCAATTTTCCTTAAACACCGAACAGACCCAAGATGGGAACTTCCTGAGATGTCAGAAGCAGCGACGTATTTCTCGGCTTTAAATTAAAACTCTTCTGTCCTAACATCGTTACGCGAGATCGGTTTATCTAGGGAATTGTATGTTAAACGGGGCGTTACTTTTTCTTCCGTTCAGATATGTGGTTTGAAATGGAAACACCACGGGTAGTCTGCCGGAATTATCGGGCTTTCTGCGTGATACACCGGATAGAACAGTATTAAAAATTCTTGCGGAAAAATGAGATAAAGTATATAAACAGTTAACAATGCATGTTTTTATTTCACACCCCTTTGAAAAGCTAAAAAATACAGTTTATATCAGAATCAAATTGATTCATAATGATTATCACCTAAATTCGAGAAAATGGTGAACGCGTCGGTGAAAAGATGATTTAGATGGATCAGGATCTTGAAAAATCAAGTTACCAAATTACATTGCCTTCCTTGTTGCCTAATTTATTTAAATTCTATAATTTTAAAAGTTTTCTAAGGTAAACGATAATTTTCAACATCGCTTGGTTTTCACATTTTATTTCGGTTTTTATCACTAATTTAGTGATAAAATACGAAACAAAATGTGTTCTTTTGTTATACCATCATAATTGATTATCACAGTATAACGGTTTATACAATTCAGTTATCGTTTGGTTTCTTTAAAACCGGACTAGCCGCTCTATTACATAAACAAAAGCTAGAAAATTGATCGACATTGATTGGATTGTCCCCATTTAATACCCCAATATTATGTGAACCAGCAAATTGATATACAGTGCGTCCATATGTATGGAATAAATTCATTTTAAGCGTAATTATGAACTTTTTAGGAAAAAATTCTGCAACAGGTCAATTTTTAATTTGATATTGGAATTTTTTAGAATGAAATTTATACCCCCCCGCGTTCACCGCCCTTGAGTTATGACCCCCCCCCCGAAAATTTTAGATTAGGAAGGGGTTGTGCGGCATCTAGTTCGAAAGGGATATTGATTCTCTATTCAACAGTATAAATTTTTGTAAATGTGGGACATTAATGACTGAGAAAATTAATTTTGAAACTGTAAAATGTGAATGTCTTGTAAACTCAGTTAAGGTGGTTTTGCTAAATTATTGATTTTGAAGAAAAATTGAAACCGATCTGTTGTTTTTAAAGTTTTTAATACAAAATTGTACCCACCAGGAAGTAAACACTTAAAAATTAGCCAAAAGAACCTAAAGAAATAACACCATTATCTGTGCCTTAAGAAACGTGGGCTATGGAATATTTTTGTTTCCAATTACTGTCACTTTATTCTAAGTTACTCACACGCATCAGTATATTTAATAAGATTTCTTTAAGTAAAATAACTTTATTGTGGCTTATTTATCCGAAAGTTTTCCCTAACAGGTGGATTGGAAGTCGTGGACCTATTGAGTGGCCACTTCGGTCTCCCGATTTGTCCCCTTTTGATTACTTGTTATGGCGCTATTTAAAATCAAAAGTGTGTGATAATCGACCAGACAATATTGCAGATTTAAAAAATAGGATAACCGAGGAAATTCGCAAAATAAGCCCTGAGGTCATACAAAATGTCATCCCAGAATTCAAAGATCGCCTTGCTTATTGTCAAGAGGCAACAAATTTTGGGGGGGGCGCGTGGGGTATTATTTTCATGTTGAAAAAATCTCAACCTCAAATTAAAAATCAATGTGTCAGGATTTTTCCTAAAAAATCATAATACGGACCGTACTGTATAAACGGTTGTATTTTTCAAAACTAACCGCGGTTGGTTGATAAACTAATAACCTAACCTACACACCTTCTCTGTAAACGACGATGCACTTATTCATTTCCGGGCTGTTTAACTCCACCAGACGTGTCAAAATTGTCTCGGGTTTTATACTTTTCAAGAAGTAATTTGCTGGCAATACCGCACATTTTACAAAACAGTTCTAGTACATTTTTTGTTTAGAAAAGACGGTTTTATACAATGATATAATTTACATTAGGAGTAAATTCTGATACACATATAAATAAATATGTTAAGCGAAATAAAATATGCAGTGTGATGCTCAACTATACAAAATTGCTCCAGAAGAGAATTCTGTCTCAAACTTAGACGATAGATAGTCCCTAAATTTGCCATTTTTATAAGCAATACGGAAATTTAGAGTGAATTTTATATTTAGCCTCTTACACAACCCTTGCATCCCCGATTTTCGTACCACCGCACCGCTATATTTTCAATTCCAAATGTGTGACATTTTTAAGTAAATCTGTTCACTTTCTGTGTATGCATACTTGCGTATACACTCTCGAAATAAAATATGGCCTTCTATCACTTTATTCTAGTTGTAAAATGTTACGATCACTTAAATAAATTAAACCATAAGTTATTACCTCTTCCAGTACGGCAAATTAACCTTGATTGGCAACGAAGTAAAGCTGTGCCTACTAATGTTATTCATTAAAAACCCTTTAATTGCCCCAATCCAACAATTTTAATTAACTCTGGCACTTTTGGCAAGTATTTGTTCCCTAATTTTTACGTTTGTGCTCCTCGTGGGGCGAATCGATGCTATGAGACCACAGGGTGAATTAAAAAAATATGCTTATCATAGTTTCTAGCCGATTATACATAATAGTTGTTAGAGAACATATCTGACATGACTTCATACTCTACAATAAATGCATGATAAGTAGTACAGGGTACAGATAATATGATGCTTTTCACTATCTGCTCATTTGAAAACAAAAATCTACCTGCCGATGATTTTTCTTACAAAAGTACCGTCGAATTTTTTCCACAATTTAGCGACGCACTATACCGAGTGTCAACGGAATCACTAAACAAGCCATAGTTTCCATCACTTCCAGTTTTTCCGGAAAGGACCACAACTTTGAAATTTTAAATGGAACACTCTGTATGTTCTTAGATATTTGGATCCGGAGACGATTTTAAGTACAGTTGCATATTTCAAAAAAAATTGAGACTACTTGATTTTTAGGGCTATTTTTATTTTTACATCTAGAATACAGTGAATTCACTCAAATCAATCAAATGGGCCAAAACGATAAGAGAAAAATGTAAAGGTAAGATTTTCGAATTGGTTTAGTAACTACGATCAACCAAAATTTTCGAAATCACTAATTTGTAATTATGTCAAATTTTTCAAATGGCACCATTTTTTAGACATCCAGTAGTTAAATACTAATTTTCACGACAAATCCATTGATACCTTCAAATCGAAAAAATCCGCTTATCAAGTAAGTATGCTGTGGAAATTAAATAAAAGTAGATTCAAAACATTCATTTTGTCAACAAACAACGCTGTAAATAAAAAAGTAGTAAATGTTCAAATTGCATCCACCCTTCTTCTTGACATTTTCTGGGTCGGTCAATGGTGTTTCGCATAACATTTCGTAACACAGCAGGAGTTATACTTGCAAAAACTTCGCGGATACGATTTTGTAAAATATCAAGTGTGTATAAAAAACTCATTCTTTCACATAACCCCACACAAAAAAATCTAAAATGCTTAGATCTGGTGAGCGGGCTGGCCAAGGTACAGGTCTATATGTTGCAATTACTCACTCATTATACCGGTTCACTAAATGGGCCATAACTCGAGCGGCATTTTGAGGTGGAGCCCCATCTTGTTGAAAATATATTTGTTCAGAAACTGCAAGTGATAAGTCTTTCAACATTTCCTCAATATCATTTTGTAGGAATTTTAAATATCTCTCCCCTGTCAAAGGTCCTTGAAATAAAATAGGTCCAATAATTTTTGTTCCAATCACCCCAGCCCACACATTTACTCCAAATTTTTACCTTACCTTATTAAATATTGATTTTCCTGCTCCCAGTATCTATTGTTTTGTTTATTGAACATTCCTTTGTTGGTAAATCTCGACTCATCAGAAAACAATATCAAAGAAATAAAATTCGAGCGATATTGCTCTGAAGTAACCAGTCACAACAGGCTAATCTTCTTTTGCCATCATCTTCGTACAAATACTAGTGTACTTGATATTTAAATAAGCGGTAACCATATTTTTTGAGAAAGTTTCTTGTTGATTCATGACTAATTTTCACACCTCGTGGCCAATTTCTCTAGTAGAAGCAGTAGGATTCACTTCTACAAAAGCCAACACGTTAATTTCCGTCGCATCATCAACGATAAAAGCTGCAGGATTGTTATCAATTCCTTTCCTGATTTGTTTCTCCACAATTGAAATATATTGAGAACATGGATGATATTTGTTCGGATATCTTTGGGCATACAATTCTGCGGCGTTTCTGGAATTTTTGCGGCATTCTCCAAAAATTAATAACATGTCCATTTTTCCATCCCTTGTATACATGTTAAACAATAACAACAATAATTAAAAAACAACAAACAACAAAAAATTTAATGATAAAGCGCAAACTTATTAAGTTAACAATACACACGTATGATCTGTCAAACTTCTTTTTGTTTCTACAGCACACTTTTATTATTTGCAGCGTTGTTTCGTTGACAAAATGAATGTTTTGAATCTAGTTTTATTCAATTTTCACGGCATACTTGATAAGCGTATTTTCTCGATATTCTAATTATTATCCACTAAAGCACATGCACTAATAATGTTAATATAGCATTATTTAGGAATAACCCTGTACT
Source organism: Rhamnusium bicolor (assembly GCA_029963845.1). Taxonomy (NCBI): domain Eukaryota; kingdom Metazoa; phylum Arthropoda; class Insecta; order Coleoptera; family Cerambycidae; genus Rhamnusium; species Rhamnusium bicolor. Next base: position 359,861 of record JANEYF010003374.1, on the reverse strand, counting down.
CTTGAATTAATACGCTTAGAAAAAAGTTGTGTTTTCTTTGTATAACATTATACTATCTCTAAGTCTTAGGAAAATATCTAGATGCTGCATGAAAGTAATTTGCCTTATGTAAACCCTACACCAAGAGCAAGTCATAGAAGATGATGGGTTACAAGAATTTTATACACATTATATACTTGCACTTAGTAAACATGTTTGTTTGCTTTAGTTTATTTTAAAAGAAGTATATATTTTACATTATCCAGTAGATAACGCAGAAAGCCAAGGAAATGAGGATAAAAAGGTGAAGCGCGTAAGTTAAATATACAAGCTGACATGTTTGCCGAAAATTATTTTCGTCACAGCGTTAGTTCTGCACACAAAAAAAGTATAAGATATCTGTTAGAGATTATACAGAGTGTCCCGAAATTAGTCTGCAATATTTTACCAGCTGCTTCTACGGCCATAAATAGGAAAAAAAGGTCATATAAACATTGGTCGAAAAATGCTTCCTAAGGGAGCTACAGGCCCCTAAAGGTGGGCCCCTGAGAAAGGTTCTTATCGAATATCTCCAAAACCACTCAAAGTCAAATATTGGAAAATTTACACAGCCGCTACAATTCTAATGTGTAATAAAATGCAATGGAAATAATTCGAAAATTTTATCCAGGGCTGTCCCAAACTGGAGGGTTGTGGGGTTAAAATAACCCCAACTTTTTTGTATGTAACTTTTTTCTATATTTGATGGTAGAATATGAAATTTTAGAGTTTTATACGTAAAAAAGGTACTCTTAATGAACATCGATAAAATGCACCGTTTTTGAATAATATCGACATGAAAATTTTAAAATTTAACTAATTTTATTTGTTTTTTTAAATTTTATAACATATGGAGCAGAATACATTGTACCAGATGAGTTTTGTCTATTATTTCGTGTCCATATAAAGTTCATACTAATATTTTTAATTTGTTGCTTGCAAAATAGGTGAAAAATATTTTTTTATGAATTGCTCGAGCGAAACTATCATTAATCTTTTTATATCAACAAAATTAAATTTGAATTTTATATAGTTTTACTATAATAGGTGTTCAAACAAATTTCCATTTTCTTGGATACACAGTCTCGCTCGACGTTCTAAAGTCTGAGAAGCCGGTAAAGTCTTGAATGTATTTCTTCTTAATTCATTTCGGGCCTGATTTATTCTTTGAAGTAGTTCTTCTCGTGTATTTACTTCAGTGGCGTAAATCAAACCCTTCATATAACCTCAAAAGTAAAAGTCCAATGGGTTTAGATCCCGTGAACGAGGTGGCCAAGCTATAGGACCACCTCGACCTATCCATCTGCCTGGAAAATTTTGATGTAACCAAGTTCGAACATTGCGCCCAATATGGGCAGGCGCGCCGTCATGTTGAAAATGCATATTTTGTCGACCTCGTGTCGAACATTCAGCGGTAATAAATCGATAAGGTCATTTTGGAGGAAGTTTAAATAGTCTTCTGCATTAAGACGATTGGGGGAATTCTATTGGGCCAATTACTCGATCCCCAATGATTCCTGCCCAAAAATTCACCGAAAATCTATGTTGGAAGTTTGTGCGCCGAACAACTCGTGGATTTTCATCCGACCAATGATGCATATTGTACATATTAAAAGCTCCGTTCCTAGTGAACATTGCCTCATCAGTCCATAATATGCTAGGAAGAATATTTCTGTTCGCTAATATCCATTGACAAAACTGGAGTCATGGTAAAAAATCTGACTCCGTTAAATGTTGCACGCGTCTAAAATGGTATGGGTGTATTCCTTGCACTACCGTCATTCTTCCTGTCTGAAATTATTAATTAAGATAAATAATTATCTAGGTACTTACATTTTTTATTAACTATTGAGCGAGGTATGTTGACAATTGCTGAAACTCTTCGAATGCTTATTTGTGGATCATTTTCTAAATGATTCAAAACATATATCCATACGATGATTTCCTTATGGTCTTCCTGCGCCTCGAGATCTTTTAAAATCTCCATGGTCTGCCAAATTCCCGTGAAGAACTGCAAATATTCGACGCCCAGGTACTCTACGATTGGGAAATCTTTGTCGAAATTCCCTTACTGCGGCTAATGCACTACCATTGCAAAAACCGTATACAAAATGTATATCAGTCATTTCCCTATCTGTAAATCTTAGCATTTTAAATCGACTTAATGAAAATCGTGATTAAAGAAAGGCGCACAAATGAAATAACTGATGGAAAAGGGGACAAAACGTTTTTTTTTTCGATACGCGTTCTTAGGATTTTATGTCATACAACTGTTTATACAAATTTATTAACCTTGTTGACAGCTCTAACATCAAATTATATCATAGCGGCATGAAGCATTCTTTTTTTATTCATGGCCTACTATTAATGAAAAAATAGTTTAGATTCCCAATACCTATCTCATACCATGTTATAAAATTTTGAAGTCGATATTATTCAAAAACGGTACATTTTATCGATGTTCATCAAGAATATCTTTTTTACGTATAAAACTCTAACATTTCATATTCTACCGTCAAAAATAGAAAAAAGTTACATATAAACAAGTTGGGGTTATTTTAACCCCACAATCCCCCAGTTTGGGATAGCCCTGGATAAAATTTTCGAATTATTTCTATTTCATCTTATTACACATAAGAATAGTAGCGGCTGTGTAAATTTTCAATATTTGACTTTGAGTGGTTTTGGAGATATTCGATAAAAACCTTTCTCAGGTACCCACCTTTAGGGGCCCGTAGCTCCCTTAGGAAGCACTTTTCGGCCAATATTTATCTGAACTTTTTTCCTATTTCTGGCCGTAGAAGCAGCCGGTAAAATATTGCACACTAATTTCGGGACACCCTGTATATACAGACATTTTGTGACTGGATTATAAGAAAATAGTTCTTGCGGATGATGCTACACTATTACTGTGCAGTACGAAGCCTGAAAGGTTTCAGCTTTCGGCATACGTGTTCATCATTGTAGACAAATTTAAAGCCATAAAATAAATGCATATAACAAGATTAAATTATTCGTTTTGATGAGCAAAAAAAAAAAAATTGTTTAGTACTATATTTGTCCCAAATTCCTTTGGAAACATAGAAGGTCGGTTATTTTCTGATTTAGGCAAAAGTCAACCGCTCTAACAAAAATGTAACAAAATTTTTTTTTGTTTAAAAAAAGTGTTTTAATTAGCGCTATCTCCAGCTAAACATGTCTTGTTGCTAAAAATTCCCCCCCACCCCCCCGGGGAAAAAAAGGAAAAAAAAAAAAAAAAAAAAAAAAAAGCCCCCGGGAAAAGGGGGGGGGGGGAAGGGGAAAACACAGGGGGGGGGCTTTTTTTAAAAATTTTGGGTTTTTAAAATTGGGGGGTTGGAGGGTGCGCGGCCCCCAAAGTCTGTTGAGTCACAATTTTAGTCCCATGAAATTGTTATGGATTTAGCCAAAGAAAAAAATTTTAAAAAAAAATCGGTTATTTTTGTTTAAAAAAGATCGTTTTGACACATCAAAATAACATAAAGAAAACATGGTTTTGATTGAAAGTACAGATTTTTTTTGTATGCCTGTTTTATTTAAATTTAACTTTCAAACACGTGGTCGTAAATAAAATAAATTATAAATTAAAACTTGCCCAGCATCAATACTTCTGTATTAATTAACAAATGAAGTAATAGACAATTTTATCAGAAACTATTCTCGAACCAACCAAATACCAAATGTGCTTTAACAAAAAGTCACTTCGGCAATTCCAAATGCTCTTTATTAATTTCTTGATAGAAAAGAAGGACTTTTCGAAACTCTGGCTACTTAAAACCAACGAGGTTAACAAAAAATAATACGACTGATGTTGTAACTCCCAATTCAACGTTAAAATTACTAGATATTTGGAATTTGGACATTTCAAGCAGGTCGCAATGCAGTCACCAATTCAAGTTGGGAGACTAATATTCTTGTACTGACTTTCAGGATGTAATAATACTAAAAAAATTGTATTTATATCCTGACTGACTTCTCATTTATATTCCATGGCTTCCCATATTTTGAGGTCGCCTTCGTAATGCAAGCACGCAGAGCTGTAACAAGATCTTAGTCATCACGTTTGCTGTCGTTACACGTTCTAATTATTTCTTACTTATTAATCATCCCGGATTAAAACTTGTTGAGTTGGCAGGGAGTTCTTTGTGGCTGCTTACGGAAGAAGAGGCAATGATGCGGGCGGGTATTCCCATGTAAAAGCTCCCATAATGACGCCTGCGGCTCACTAAATGAGCGGCGACACTTCCTGGTGTGAGCCTAACGCATCATTACTCCATCTGTTCACTTTAACGCCCCTTTCCACAACGAAGCAGAGCACACTTTGCTAGTCTAAGCCCACAATCATCAAATTAACATTATAATAAAACATGTCGCCTGGAAAATCCTTGTTTGTAGCGAGACTTCAAGCAGATGAAAAATTTATTCGTGGATAAGCTTCGGCGAAAGATGCGGCGTGGACTTTTTTTTATTAAAATGTAAAAAGCGGTTTGGTTTTATTGGGTAAAGGGAAGGGCCGTGGAAAATGTATTATTAGATACCATGTTGGTTGTCTACTCATTCCCGCCCTCTATATCAGTATTGTCTGGAGACGAGCTCTTTTACTGTGGCAATTTGGCTCGGCGCGTGTTATATCTAAATTCAAAATTTATATACACTAATTTACACTATACCTCTTTTTTCACTATCGTTTTAAAGTTTTTCGTTAGTGACGCCTGCTTTTGCTTGCGACGCTAATTATATTCATTGATATCATTATACAATTTAAATTAATTAGTTTAGGTATTGTATTTATTGTTTATTGTTATTTTTTAAGTCCGGACCGGCCCCGCTCCACCAACCTAACAATTGACCCGTCGCGTCGCTACCATACGCGGGGATGTTAGGTCGGCAACGGACCGGGTCTCAGGCGGGGGACATATGCTCTGTTCATTTTTAATTGTAAAATAAATATATTTGAATTTGAAAAATGAATTTGGTTGGCTACTGATTACAGTCGGTTGTTGTAATTCGAGTATTCTTATATTTGCAAAAGTAATAATTATAATAGTAATAATAAATATGCTTGCCAGCGCGACTTGTATGTGTATCGCCGCCATAGGAGGACTCTTTGGCACTGGGAAACCGTAAAAAAAATAATAATATTTACAATTAAAATTACATAAACAACCGACTGCCGATTGTGATACGACCGGACACTATAACGGTGTATAAATATCACAGAGTCCAACTGGTAACTGTTACTCTGTAGTCTGTATAGACATTAATTAGTACACCATATACACTGCCATGCAAAAAACCGCGCACTTAAAATTTTAGAAATTTTCAAACTCCAAAAACACTTAAAACACAATTCCGAATTAATTTTTTTTTGTATGTTTGATAGGGTAACTCGTTTGAATTTATATAAACTTAATACCAATTTTTGAAAATGACTTGTTTTTTTTGAAGGGATGAAAAATGAAGGGTAGTTTTTTAGGGGTATATTTAAAGGTCTTCTATTTATTTATTTATTTATTTATTTTCATATACATATCCTACAGGTCGAACCCAATTACAGGATACAAAACACTTAAATAAATTTAAGCAACAAAAAACAAAAAATTGAAAATCTACCAACAATTAGAGTAAAAGAAATATAAATATTACAACAGAATAGAAATAATAAACATTAATATAATACATAGTAATAAATTAACACTAACTAACAATACATTATACTTTAATTAAAATATTGCATTCGACAATAATAATACAACAATACACAATAGCAATAAAAATAAATATAAATTGTACAAAACTACAGAAATTAAAATATTGTCATTCACTCATTAAGTATAACTTTTTTTAATTTTGTCAATGGTACAAGAAAAAAATATCAGTATTGTCCTCCACGTTACAATAGTTTGCGATCATTTGATATAAAGAGGATGCTATCATAATATTAGTATTAGCTGTAGGTAATTTAAAAATGCGGTTATGACGTGATGATATTCTTGGAACTTTAAAATTAATTTGGTTTAATATCCATATACAATCAACTAAATTAATAACCACCTTATATAAAAAAACTATAAATTGTGCCGCCCTACGTTTTGCAAGCTCGGATAAATTGAGAAGTGCAAGTAAAATATTGTTTTGAATGCCTCTTTCCGGATATTCACCATCAAGTACGGATACTGCTGATTTTACAAATCGTCGTTGTATTTTTTCTAGAGACCAAATATGTATATTATAAATGGGACTCCACACTATTGATGCATATTCCAACCGCGATCTAACAAATGAAACATAGAGCACTCTAAGCGTATGCAAGCTACCAAACCCCTTTGAATTGCGTATGACAAGTCCAAGGCTTTTATAAGCAAACGAAGTAGTCGTTTCGATATGCCGTGTGAAAGATAATTTAGGGTCAAGAACAACTCCAAGATCTTTTATGTAATCTGGCCTTTGTAATATTAAATCATCCAGTTTATAATTATATTTGATTGAGGTTACCTTCCTCGTGAATATCAGAACATTACATTTTGATCCATTTAACGGTGATGTATTATTCGCACACCAGAGATTTATGTTATCTAATGCTGTTTGAAGATATTTGCAATCTGTCTCAGACTTAATTTCGCAAAATAGTTTTAAGTCGTCCGCATATAATAGATAATGTACTCGATGGAGATTAGATGTGATATCGTTGATAAACAAGACAAATAAAAGTGGTCCCAATATCGAACCTTGTGGTACGCCTGACCTCTGCCAGACCTGTATCCACGGTATTGAACAAATTGATACCTATCTTGCAAATAGGATTTAGGGAATTTAACTATTGGCCTGGAAAGTCCAAAGTTCTCAAGTTTAGTTAATAAAATACCGTGGTCAAGTCTGTCAAATGCCTTGGAGAAGTCTTCACAGCGTTCTATGGTAGCAGTTTAACTTTTCTTATTTTACGCTAAATGAATTCATTATTTTTTTGTTATTTTGCTTTTTATTTCATCATTTTATCTTTAATAGCTCAGGATATACAGCATTTTTTATCAAACTAAAGAAAGAAACTTGACAATTTGAATTAATAGTTTCCTGCATGTAAGTTGGCATTGATTTATTGTTGTGATAAAAGCATTGTTTACCTGTCAAGTTTGGTAAACACCTGCGACATAAAACATGGTTAAATAATCTGGAATTCATAATGGAAGACTGGTAACTGGATCACTACTAACCCAAGAACATCGTATTGCTCGTCTGAATTTTGCCCGTCTACATTCAAACTGAGGTATTAAACAATGGGGGGACAGTACTTTTCACCGATGAGTCCAGATTTTCAACATCTGATTCTGACGGACGGACGCGTGTCCGGAGACAATCATGTGAGCTATAGGTACACTCCCTGTAGTCGGCTTGAGACAGCCCTTTCAACGGCAATCTTTAATGGTTTGGGACGGTATCATTTTTAATGGTCGGTCGCACCGAATTGATTTTTATTGAGAATGGGGCTGTGACCGCGGCCCGCTATATTGAAGAATTTCTAGTTAGAGCAGTGTTATCATATCGCAATTTTGTTGGCAACAATAATAATTTTATCTTCATGCAAGATAATGCACCAGTACATACAGCAAGAGTTGTTCAAAAATTTTTATTGCAACACCATATGCTGTTGTGACGTACTTCGCTGCTCTACCCAAGAGAGAAGTGTCACTTTGACCCCAAATAGTAATGTAGGGATCTGGGCAGTTTTGTTTAGAGTGCAGAAACACCACTTTACTCTATCGGACGATAGAGGCCGGGCAACTGCAGTGAAGATACGGCTAAAGGGGTCGGGAAAAAGGGAACTTACATACTAATTAAGGAATACACTCTCATTAATATATTACATTTATTCTAAACTAATTATTATTATTTACACTTTAAAACCTTAAGAACTACAACTTATACTAAACGGTCTTAACTAAAGCGGTCTTATACTACTAGCGGTCTTATACTACTAGGTCTTAATACGGATAACGCAGTAATGGTGTCGATCTGTAGCGTAATAACGGTAAACGGTCAACGGCAATAAATTAAAGACGGCGGACGGATAAGGAGGGGAAAAGCCCCATAAAAATACCTATCTGCGGTTACTTATTATCTTGGTGATGGATGGTTCCGGTTTATAAATATCTTCCTGCCAAAAAAACGGACTCGGCGCCCTGGGGGCACCGGTTGATGCGTGGTAGGGGGGGAAAGGAGTAACAAGCCTAAAGCGATTGATAAGGATTCCTACTCTAAATTTTATTAGGTCCACGGTTAGGACATACTTCTAGAATTTTTAGTGCTGGTGGCCTGCCAGCCTCTAGTGTGCTAGGTGCCTAGAGACACGCGATGGCAATACTCAAGCCCCTGCGAATTTTTCGTGCTCAGGTGGCCTGGAGGGCACGCGGTATGTGGGTGGGGGAAGGAGTGCACCGAACTAATTAAACTATATTGTTTGGGGATTGAGTCTGTCACCCTGGCGGATTTTTAGTTGTTGGAGCGTTCGGAAATCCCTCTATCCCCTGCCAAAACGCGCCTGGAGGACACGCGGTTCTCTAGTTTCCAGTCCCCTCAATTTTTCTTTTGAAACAGTTGCTATTTCCACTTTTTAGAATATAGCGGATAGTTTAGCGCTCGCGGTTCACTACTCTAAAAATAACCGGAAAGTACTCACCAGCCAAGTATTACTGATTATTTAAAAACCTTTATCACCTTTTTGTTTTCTTCCTCTCTGCGTGGGGTGCGTCTGGGACGGGCGGCCCTTTTTTTATTCTATTCCAAAGTCATAAATATTAATAGTGTTTATACTTAGAATAATTCGAATTCTTGTCCTATGTACTTATTATTTATTATATGTTTTTAGAATAATTTAATATTTTTATATTAATAGGATGAGATAGGTAGTATGGGGTTATAATATTTATAAAATAATTTATAAATTTAGATACCAATATATCCTTGATTTATTACTTTCGGGTGTTTTTTGATAGAAATAATTTAATTATTTTTTTCTTTAGTAAAGATGGGAATGGTTGTTTTTTATTTTATAATTTAAAAAAATATTTATAAATAAAATTAAATTTATTTTTAAAATAATATAATAAAAATATTTTAACCTACTAATTTAAATTATTTTCAATAAAAATATTTGAGGCGTTAACTTTTTTGCTAAGTTTGATAAAAAAATGCTGTATCTCCTGAACTATTGAAAATAAAAAAGATGAAATAAGAAGCAAAATATCAAGAAATGAATGCATTTGATTAGCGTAAAATTAGTACCATCGATTGAACGCTGTGAAGAACTTCAATCCACGATCATCGTTGATTGATCTTGGTGGATCTGTTGTTTGGCCATTTCATTCTTCAGATGTAAACCTTTTAGATTTTATCACTTGAAAAAAATCGTTTATAAAACGCCAGTAAATACAAGGAAAGAACTATTCCAATGGAGAGAAGACGTATTTCGAGTAATTTAAGAAAATCGTCATGTTTGTAGAAGAGTCAGATCTTTACGTCAGAGACTAAATGCTAATGTGAGCATTTCCTATAGTTTTTAAGTGATGTTATATTGTTATTATCAAATTATTAAATCATTAAAAAAAAACGCATTCATTCACTTACTAAATAATTTTACTTTATTATCAAATTATTAAATCAAATATAATAAAATTGCTTTTATCTCCCGATCGATATCCAAACTAAACAAGTGCCAAGAGGTAAATTTTGTTAAGTTTTTAACCGGTCTTACAACTACGGTATAAAAAAGAAAAAAGTCACTGGCATACATATTTTTTCAAATAAGTCATAAACTTTCAGTCGGTACGCACGCCCCTGTGGGAGCCGAAAACATTTGTTTAGAGCCAAAATATACCTTACTAATAGGTCCTTAGGTAACAGAAGTTTCAAATAATTATTTCAAGCCGGTTCTGAATTATTTTGAAAAATTGGAAAAAGAAATTTCAACACCCTGTATCTTAGCCACGAAGCGTCACCAAAACCATCATTGATATTTTTTTAAATAGAACACACTGCATATTTCTCCATATTCGGATTCTCCTTCAGCAGCTGATTCCAATGGCCACCAAGGTCACTGGACTTCAATCCATTAGATTATTTTCTGTGGGGCCATCTAAAAAACTTAGTTTATTAAACGAAACCGGAAAACATTGTTAAATTGTCATCATAGCCAAAAAAATATCCTCTGTGTGCAATTGAAATTAAAAATCGACGTGTCCCAGGATTTTGTCTAAATATTTTTGGTTTAAGAAATAGTGAATTTATTCCATACATTACTTACACACTGTATATTAATAGATACAGAAGAAAGGGGTGAGTGATATGTGTATTTAATAACCTTAATTTGTGTAGTTTTCAGTTTAGTAGTTGCAATAAATAATGGCAGTAGTTAAAAATCGCATTTTTTGCATCTACCCTGTACCACAATTGATCATTCAAACAAAAAGACGATAAAACCTGTCCAGCAAGCTGTGAAAAGGGAAACCTGTGAAGGCGGAAGGATGGAAAAGAGGGTAGAATTCGAAAAATGAGGAACAATTCAGTTAAGTGAATTATTATATCGTATCGTGACGGTATATTTTCGGAAGGAAGTTTGATAAAACATATTAGTACGTAATATTCTGCGTAACATTTATATTCATAATCACGTGAGTTTTCTAGGACGAATATATTATGGTAATAAGAAAAAAAAACAGAAAATTATAAAAACTGGGTTATTAAAGTAGGTACTGCTTTTGCTATTATCATCCAGGAGTTAAACAAATAAAAAAGTTATATTACGTTATGCAGACAGTTTTATAGAACATTTTTTATTATTATTCATGAACTCACTACGTAATATTTCATCAGAAACTAATGCAATATAAGTTGAAAAAGATCTATATGAAATTGCATGCTCTGAGAAAGAATATAAACCTTTTTTTTATCATTTGATTTGTTTTCTGCTATGAGCATAATAACTAAGCCTGGCCAAGGTCATTAATCCTACAGAGACGTACTGGGTATGCATCATATCATAATACTTGAATAAGTCCAATAAAAAAACAAAAATATTTTATATATTGTGTTGTATATTTTTGTACTATTTCGTTCGCTTTAAATTCTTTTTTATGTATTTCCTTATATTTTGTAAGTTTAGTGCTGCACATTATTATTAAACTGTTAAATGACGTTCACACATGAACATTGTATATCTAAGTGATAACTAATAATAAATAAATTAATAATTAAATAAAATGGAAATAAATTTTATTAATACTGGTACACTTTATAAAAATATGTACAAAACTCACCTTCTTAAGCAGATTTATGAAGTAGCTTGGTTGTCGTTATCACAAACTGGAGCACTTCTATAATAACTGTGTAGCATCAGATATGTTTCTACAGTTGTCTCGTAAGATGTTCGCTGTGGTGAAAAAATATTTTGAAAAAGACCGTTCGACATCTACGGAAGTAATACAGGCATAAGTAAAACACTCTGTGAACTCACTTAACGCAGCTATAGATGCACCATCACAAATTAGTCTTAATTTGGTAAAATCAGGATCTTTCCGTAATACACTCTCGAATTTTTCTATAACGGGCTTATTTTTTGCGTCATTTATAGAATGTAGCTGTGTATTTACGTCGTCCACTATTTGCAGCGATTCCACTAACGACAACGAAGTATTTTGCAATTTTTCTATTGCGTCGTGTAGTCCTCTATAATTGTTATAAATAGTTTTTAAATCTGTTCCAAGAGAAACATCTTGAAAGCTTGTATGGCTTTCCTTAATAGCTGCATCCTCGATAGGGTTGAACTGTAATACCGTAGCTTTTATTTGTTGAAAATATTCAGCATAATAAAAAGCTGCCTTCAACCACGTTCCCCAACATGTAAGAATCGGCTCTGGTGGTTCCAGAATACCAGGACATAGTGCGTGAAATGCTCGAAGCCGTTTAGGAGATTTGAGAAATACTTTTTTTGTATTTGCTATTAATGCATCTCCTGGAAAATATTTTCGAATCATTTCTGCTACAAGATGGAACGCATGCACTTTACACGTAACATGTAAAAACCTACAATCGTCTCTTTGAAGAAAACGGCCCACCAAATGCATTGTCGCAGCACCGTCGATCACAAACATCAACTCTTGACTTGTTGACAGTTCAAATTTTTCGAAAGTCTCCAACACCACGTCCGTAATTGTTTCGCCAGTACACGCAGTTAGTCTTTTGCTAGCTAATAAAAGTGGAAATGTTGGTTTAACAAGGTCGAGTACACGTACTATAACATTTAAAATAGAATTTTTTTTACAATCTGTCGTCTCGTCAACACATAACCACAGCCGTGTATTTTTTAATGTCATTTAATCCTATTTAGAATGTCTTCACCAATACTTGGTACATATCTACGTAACGATGAACGACATGGTAAATTCACCTGGGGATTGTATTTATTCCAGAACTCCCGAAATTCTGATTGATCCAAAATGCGCAGGGGAACATCACATGCCATCAGCATTAACAGTAAATCAAACATAAACTGAGGTTCCAAAGAAGACACGCAATTTTTTTTAATTTTTATGCCGGTTACTATTGACATGAATTTTGCAGTCGTATTTATTCCAGCACATTATGTCTTGATCACAAACTTTACAAATTATTTTACATCCATCATAGAATAAATCCGGAAATTCACCGATAAATTTATTCACTTTATCAGCGTACGGTCGTTTTCTACTCTTTACGCTCAACATTATTTATTATTTATTAGTACTCTATGCATCGATCGACAGATAACAACTGAAGTGTCTCGTGTCATCGTCATCGTAAACAAGCGCGCAATGGCATTGGTATTGCGCCCGACCCTGAATCTACCATCGCTTGGCCAGACTTAATAATAACTACAGCTCGGACGGAGGTGACGCCTTTTATGCAGTAAACACCTACTAAAACATTCCCAAGCAACAGAAAAACATAAATTTATACAACATGATAAAGTGAATTTTATTTAATAGTAAAATGTTAATACGTAAATTAGTTTTATCGGAAAAAGTACTGTATGAAATAAAAACGTAATAAATTATGTTACAGTTGCACTACCCTGTAGCAATTTTATAAACTTACGTAGATACCTGTGCCCTGTGGGGTCAACTGACAAAACTTCGGCAACTCTCGTTATTTTATTTAATCTATTTCGTTATACCCCTATGTTTTGATTTTCAAGGGCAACTTGCCGTTTTTTTGAACTCTTATTGGAATTACATTTCTCGCCATCTGCGTTTGTTTCCAGAACAAAATTATAATCTAGAGAGAGTCAATATGATAAAAACTTCAAAGGTTTCACCTCTGAGGTTAACGTTCAGCTTATAGTTGATAAATTCATGCATATCGTCTACACACTGTTTTAGTTGGGATACAGCAACCGTCTGGTAGAGGATACAAAAACTCAGTTTTCAGTGAATTCTCTCTATTGCTCTATTGTAGTTCCGAACAGTTTTCGTCGTTTGATGTATATGACTTTTCATCCATAAAATCGAGTTCAATTGTGTAAGCAAATACTCCATATTTGTGCAATTGCCAAAGCCACACAGTCTGCATTGCCGTGTACCTCCTATAAATCAAAATCTTATTTGCCGTATTCGAATTTTCACGACACTTTTACAGTGTGACATTTACGCCCGTAAACTGTGATATTTCGAACGTCCAGTGGAAACAACAGCGCAGCGTGTCGTTTGATATAGGGTCTCGGGAAATAATATTATACTACACCTAGAACCTGTAGTCTATGCCCTGCTGAACATAGTCAAAGATGTATTAAGTATAGAGAAGTTCAAAACAACAAGCGATAAATATCTAGCAACGAATCACAAATGACAAAGCGAAAACAATTTTTCACACACACACTTTACGGCCATGCTGTTTGTAAACGACAACAGAAATTCGTAACAAGTGCAGGCGCGTGTTATTCTGTAATAAATAATATTTAAAAGTCATTAGTAAAGCTGCAAATAGTTTCTGTGTATCATGGTCGTAGAGTACAGATGTACTTACTGTCACCGACATTCACCTTGACCGCAAAACTCTTTCTCCAGTCCAGTCTATTATTAGCTTTCGAGTTGTGTACACTTTAAGTCACTTGGGCGTATTGCTTATTGTTTTTGTGTTTTTATTTTATTTGTTGTACTGTATTATTGATATTAATTTAATAATAAAGCATGGTAGACGTACGCAGGGGTAGAAAACGGCCATTTGTTGATAAAGTGAATAAATTCATAAGTGAATTCCCGGATTTATTCTATGATGATGCTAAAATAATTTATAAAGTATGCGAGAAAGATTTTATGTGCTGGGATAAGCGTGATTGTGGACTTCATGTAAATAGTGTACACCATAAAAATAAAAAAAATGGCGTTCCTACTACAACACAGTTTATGTCTGATTTACTATTAATGATGATGGGGTTGTTCCCCGGCGCAAAAAAAAAAAAAAAAATTTTTTGGGGGGGGGGGGGAAAAAAAAACCGCGGGGGGGGGATACCAAAGGGGCCCAACGGTTGGGGAAACTTCCCCCCAACTGAACACGTAGACATAGTAACTAAGATGAAATGTGAATTAAAAAATACACGGATGTGGTTATCTGTTGATGAGATAACAGATTGTAAAAAAAATTCTGTCTTAAATGTTATAGTACGAGTACAGGACCCTATTAAACCGACAGTTTCACTGTTACTAGCTAGCAAAAGACTAAGTCAGTGTACTAGCGAAACAATTACCAGGGTGGTGCTGGAGACGTTAGAAAAATTTGAAGTCAAAAAGTCAAGTGTTGATGTTTGTGACTAATGGCGCCGTGATAATGCATTCGGTAGGCCGTTCTTTGCAAGAACAAGGTTGTACGTTTATACATGTTACGTGTAAAGTGCATGCTTTACATCTTGTGGCAGAAACTATTCGAAAAGGTTTTCCAGAGGTGGATGCATTAATAGCAAGTACAAAAAAAAGTGTTTCTTAAATCTCCTAAACGTCTCCGTGCATTTCATAGCAAGTGTCCCGGTATTCCTGAACCACCACAGCCGATTCTTACACTTTGGGGAACATGGTTGCAGGCAGCTTTTTATTATGCTGAATATTTCCAACAAATAAAAGCTGTGATACTACAATTCAATCCAGATGAGGCTGCAGCTATTAAGGAAAGCCAGACAAAATTCGAAGATATTTCCATTGAAACAACTTTAAAAAATATTGCGAATAACTATAAACCATTACATGAAAGCATAAAAAAATTAGAAAACAGTGCGTTGTCGTTAGCGGAGTCACTGCAAATAGTGGACGAAGTAAATCTACTGCTACACGCTATAGGTGACGCAACAAATGAGCGCGTTAAAGAAAAGTTCACAAGTGTGTTAAATAAAGACACCGGTTTTACCAAATTAAGACAAATATGTGATGGTGCAGTCCCAAGTCCGTTAAGTGTGTTCAAAGACTCTTTTACGTAAGCGTGTATTATATCAGTAGATGTCGAACGGTCGTTTTCAAAATATAAGAATATATTTTCACCAAAGCGAACATCACCCATGGAGACAACCATAGAAACATACCTGATGCTGCAAAATGACTACACAGCTTCTCCAGTTTGTGATAAGCAAGCTGAGTTAAGAGGGTAAGTTTTACATACATTGTTATAAATTATAACAGTTTATTGTTTCTGGTATTAGTTAATTTCGCGTACGCCACTGTCCCACGGAACATTTTTGACAGCCCTGGTTATATGCATTTAATAGTTGAAATTATGGGTTTTTGAGGTTATGGCAAAATCATGATGTGATGGGGTTAAATAGACCTCGTATTCCGATTCAGCGACCCTAAAAACATATGGTAAACATGGTCTGGGGGTCTGACCATGTTTACTTAGATCAGAATTTTTTTTTGTGTGGCTGTGTAATCTATTCACTTGAACGTACCCGCTATTTTAATATATAGTTCAAACTAAATTTGAGGTATGACTGAAGGATCTGAAATGCGCGTGGTCGATATAGACTTTTACTTTCATTTTTATGAATGAAACACAACAATCATTACAGCATTGATAGTGTTTAGAATGTGCAGTGGGAACATTCAAAATGAACGCTTGTGACATGTACAATTTTATCTTACAACTGTAAAAATTATGCTAGATATGTATAAAATATTTCTATGTTTACGTGGAATTCAATACAAGAGACAGAAAATCGGACTTAAATTGCTTGTTGACGTCTAAAGACAATTGTCATAATAACAAAGGCGTCTCGGAGTAGTTATCGATTTCGTGTGTCGATATGTCGCTATCGACAAAAAAATAGAGCTTTATCGCTGTTGCCGCAAGTCAGTTATCCTTTGACGTCAACAAGTAATTCATTTCTTATATCCAGTGCGGGACTATAATAATTATTATTTCGAGGATCTAACTGACTGTCTTAATTATTGCATTAAGTTGTCTCTGTCTGCTTTTCTAATTCAATTTGGCAGCGAACAAGATATTAGCAATATCTAATGTTAATTTCTAAGTAGTCTGTTCAGCAAAAGTTGCGACACGATTTTAGAGCTAGTTCGCGGAGTTGCCGAAAATGTACGCCTTTGGCTGATACAAGTTTAACAGGAATTAGTAACTGTTAAACTTGTATTATCTTAAGCTCACGTTGTTAAAGTTTAATAAGAATCTTATTGGGGACCTACGATTTCATATTTTAAGAAGCATACCTGATAAAATTTATTTTTGTGTGATCACTGACCAAGTAAATTTCATAAAAAAAAAAATACTAATGGAGGATAGCTGTTTCGGTTTTCTTAATCGCGTTAGCACCTCAAGAACAGCTTGGAGGGGATAAAGTTGCCTTACTTGCCAAACTGTTTTATCACATCGCATCGATGTCGCGCGATATTTTAAATTATAAGTTGATCCATTCAAATATGCAGTAAAGATTATGTGGGTAAGACATCTAAACCAGTGGAAGTGCTGTTAAATGAACACAAGAACGTGTTATAAATTTATTAGGTTGATAAAACCTGATTGACAGGTCATGCCTGGAATAAGGAACATATCGATCTGTTCAAAGTTTTATGAAACAGGGCTACAAAGACAACTAGTGCAACTTGCAACTTTAACAGTGATTTCAGTAGTTATAACCAAAATACACAGAACGCGATGGGTTTCTCGGGTTTCAGTCATCGGTTGGAATGTGCGGCCATCTCACATTGTCTTTGCCGAGCCTTGTATATATTTTTTAATTTAACGTTATTGGCAATTGAACAATGTTATCCATATACTGTATTGTTCGTGGTAGAAACGATGTCGGTAAAATGACACGATAGTTATGAGGCCTCACGTCAGCTGCTGCATTGCTGATGAATTCGATAAACTAGGCGCAAATCGTTTATGTAAACTAGAAAGACTAGCGGGTCCAGAACAGATCCTTGAGGTGCGCTACTCTTTATAAATTGAGTTGGTTCAATATTGTTTCTATTATTACGGATAGTGTAATTTGCGTTTTCTGATGACATTTTTCGTATACGTTCATAATGACGATGAAAAACGGGCAAACTCTTTAGAATTTATGTAATACAGTACTACTTTTTATTTCAACTTAAAAACAAAACAAATATCGATGTATCACTGTCCGAATACAAAATAATAAAAAGTGTTTATAAGCTTGATAAATCTGTTTACCTTCTAAAATAAAATGATATCTCACAAAAACATATTTATATGTATATTTAACGATCTCGAATTGTAGTTACGAGCTGTAAATTCATTTACTACACATGTATCAATAATGCACAGATGATTTTTTCTGTTAGAGCACATGCTGTGTGATTTATAAATTCAAACAATTTTCATTAACGTTGTTTAAATTATTCATATTTCAAATGCGATATAAATAATTCGCATACTGTAGCTTTTAAACTTGTCATATATATTTTAAATTTCGTAAATTTCAAATAATGGTTATATAAATAGAAAATATTGTATTACATAAATAAATAAAATTGATGAATTAAAATGTTGTTTTATTGTAAACGAATGATCTCTGATGCTTAAAATTTTATTCCGTGCTCAGTTTATTATACAGTGTGTCTGTAAAGTATGGAATAAATTCATTATTTCTTAAACCAAAAATATTTAGAAAACATCCTCGGACAAGCTGATTTTTAATTTCAATTGCTCACCTTATCATTTATTTATTTATTTATTTATTTATTTTTATTTATTTATTTAATACATATTCAATAGGCAAACGCCCAATTACAGGATACGGAGATAACTTGAATTAACGGTAACAGTAAAAAGAAAAATGATAATAATAAAAATAGCAATACAAAAATAAAATGAAAATGAAAAAGAAAGACGGTAACAAAAATAATCACATACGCTTAAACAAATATGTATGTACACATATACATACACATGCATATACATACACACATAAACCCATATACACACATATATATATATATATATACGCACATACATACATACATACCCACACGTATACACATACATACACACATACATACATATATAAACACATATTATATATACAAATTATTATAATAGTAAATGACTAGCTGTAAACAATTTTTAGCTGCCTGATAGTACAAAAGAATATATCAACCCTATCGTCTACGGTGCAATAATTAGGTATCATTTGATAAAGAGGAGATGCTTTGAGAATGTTGGTATTAGTTGTAGGAAGATTAAAAACATTGTTGTGCCGCGCTGAAATCTTGGGCACCCGTATATTGATATGACTTAGTATATCTGGACAGTCAAAAATATTAGTAACAATTTTATATAAAAATATAATCAGATGTACAGATCTCCGTTTTGACAATTCTATAATGTTAAACCGTGTTAATAACAAATTATGAGAAAACCCTCTTGGCAGATATATGCCATCTAATATATATACTGCAGATTTCATAAATCGTCTTTGTATTCTTTCAAGCGTCGATACATGAGTAACATAGACGGGGTTCCAGACTATCGATGCATATTCTAATTTCGATCTAACGAAGGATGTATACAACAATCGAAGTGTAAACATATTAGAAAACCCTTTCGAGTTTCTAAGACAAAACCTAAACATTTAATTGCAGATGAAGTGGCAACTTCAATATGTTTTAAGAATGTTAGTTTAGGATCGAAAGTTACTCCAAGATCTTTTATATAATCAGGCCTATTAAGTGATCCATCGGCCAATTTATAATCAAAATCAACAGGATTTTTTTTCTTGTAAATGACATAACATTACATTTGGAAGCATTTAGTGGTAAATTGTTGTGTATACACCACGAATTTATTTTATTCAGTGCAACTTGCAATAGTTCACACTCTTCGTAAGAATTTACTTCACACAGTAGCTTAAGATCATCTGCATAAATCAGATAATGTACACATAGGTCTGACACAATATCATTGATAAAGATGATAAAAATGAGAGGTCCAAGGGTCGAACCTTGTGGGACCCCAGATAACTGCAAAAACTTCTTCGACCTGTAACCACGGTACTGAACAAACTGATACCTGTTTTTCAAATATGAAGAGAAATGCTGCAGAAGAGGGTTAGATAGTCCAAAAGTATCCAATTTGTTCAATAGAATTCCGTGGTCAAGGCGGTCGAATGCTTTAGTAAAATCGGAGTATATAACATCAACTTGGCTATGTCGGTCTAGTTTATTACTAATGAACTGGGACTTACACACAAGATTGGTAACAGTGGACCTACCCTTCATGAAGCCATGGTATTGATGCCTTCTAATAAATCTGGCAAGATATCTCTGAGGAAATATAAATAAACTTCACCAGTCAGCCTTTCTTCAAAAATGTGGGGCCGTATTAGATGATTATTGTAAATACCACACCACACATTAATATTAAATCTGTATTGGGAATGTGTCTGAATCACTGCATGTAGATTTTCGCTTGCCCAAACATGCTGATTTCTACAGTTATTAATTCCGTCATGTGTGAATTGGGCTTCATCCGTGAATATAACTCTCGATATTGTTCTTCTGTGAGCCAAAATCCACCTACAAAATGTTAAGCGGGGAACGTCGTCGTCGTCTTGTAGACGTTGAACTGTTTTAACATGAAATGGATGCAAATTTTCCTTCTTTAATGTTCACCATACTCTTGTCTTAGGTACTGCTAACTCATTACTTATTTTTCTAACACTTGTGGATGGATTATTTTCCACAACCTGTAATATTTACTCTTCTTGTGGAAAAGCTCTGGGAACATGTTCATGCTTTGTCATTGACGGAAATGGTCCATGTTCCCTACTAAATTGGTATACCTCTGAAAACGTTTTATGATCTGGTACACGGCGATTTGAAAAACGCCTTTCATACTCTCTTTTTGCAGCTCTCCCATTTCCGTCGCAAAAGCCATACACAAAAATAATATCCGCATAATCTTCATTACTAAATTGAAGCGGCATCTTAACATTTTTAGTTTTATAACCGGTTTTTTATCACTTATTCTAATAATTACTAAGAGCGAACAGAAATTCTTATTTGTAAAATTACACATTTGACATGTGCCTATTTGGGATTTTTAATGCAACAATGTCATGTGTTAATCGCATCGTTTTATTACTTATTTTTTATGTGCTTTATTTTGGACGGAAAATGTCAAAACAAAAACAAATAACAACCTCTTCTGCTGGGTATTTAGATAAAATTAATAAAATAATGAAGTTAGCAACTGGATTGTGTTATTTGTAGAATGTCAAATTTGGTCTTTCAATACTTTTGGAAATTTATTGAAGAATAACCATAAAGGTGCCATCAAATATTATGACATTATTTCATAAACTGGTCCATAGGCTTTTTAAAAGTTTACTAACATTTACCCAAAAATAATATACAGTGTGATGTTATAGACCCTAAGAGCCATATTAAAAAAATGGAGGTCAGTCCTGGAATTTTTTCCAAAATTACATAAACTGTTTATTAACCTAAAAGAGTATAATATGTATACCAAATTTTATCTAAATATGTGCAGTCATTTCAAAAATATGGCGGACTAAAGTTCTGGTCAAAAACCATAAAACACCCCGTATCTCAAAAACGGTTCACATTCAACGATCAGTATAGAGGTGTTTTGAACTCAGCTGAATGTGCTCTACCTTCCACTAGAGTATGTCCGTTTAAATCTGGGACTATAAAGGTAGATCTGTAATTTTTCGACAAATTATTGAAGTATGCTAGCAAAACTTTCTCATTCGTTTGAGTTGTAACTTTTTTCTCATCACACCATTTAACGAACCACACGTAAGTTTTTTCGTAATTCAATCTTGATATTCCTGATAATAAAACAAATGGACACATATGAAAAACATCGTGATTTATCTTGGATACGAAAACTTATATTAGTCAAGCTTTACACATTGACCTATAAATTATCTGTCATCCCTTTCATAATCAGTGACAATTGTTGGTATCCAAGATAAATCACGCTTCTTTTCATTCTAACGCCATCTTGTAATAATTAAAGCGGAATTTTTTATCTAATTTAACAACGCGAAAATCTACCTTCAGTTTGGACTACAGAAAGTGAATGAACTTAACTAATATTTTGGTTATAATTCACAATCAGTTTTGCGTTTTAAAAGTATTAGTAGCCTAAGACATTGACAACTTTTAACACATTTGAGTATGCATAATAATGTACCACACCATTAAAAATAAACCGTTGGAAAAAGAAAATAATTACAGAGAAAGCTGAATTTTTGTGTTACATAAAAAAGTCCACTTATTGTAGCATCTCTAAAACAAAGGTCTTTTATGTAGAAGTGCAGTCACTGTTTCTAATTAGACACCGAAAGCCGTGTACATTCAAAGAAGATGAAAGCTAAATATTCAAATTACAGACGAAAATTGTAAAACTTGAAAGAATTTATGGGTTTAGGGATATTTTTAATTGCCAACAAAACAAAGTCGTCTTAATCCACATACAGTGTTGTCACTTTAAAACTAACCACCTAGAAGTAAACACGACTTTGAGAAAAAACACGCCGATAGGAGAAGTTCGAAGCCACCGTTGACTGAATTTTATGTTCAAAATGTGGTCCATTGTTTGCAAAACAATAAAAAAGCCTGTTTTCGAAATCTTGCTATTTCTCGGAAAATCTGTACGCATCATAGAGTTATCCTAACTCTGAGATCACGAATAGCTTTCGGCGATGTATTGTATACTTGAATGTTTAAATGACCCCAGAGAGGAAAACCAAGCGGCGTTAAATTCGGAGATCTTGCCGGTCATTCTAAAACACCTCTCTTTTCTATCCATTTGCCAGAAAATTTTTCATCCAACCATCGTCTCACAGGAACAGCATAAATAGGAGGAACTGGGTCTTGTTGGAAATGGAAATTATTTAAGAGTTCTAAATATAGTTGTTCAGTCAGGTTTTTTTTTTCAATTATCTCGTCCCCTAGATCCCATTGATCTCCTCAGGAAACTGTATGGTCCTCCTGAAACACATGTGGATTTACATTGTCTCAGTACCTTCAATTATCTTTGTTGACAAACCCATTTAAGAAGAAGGTCGTATCGTCGCTGAAATTTGAATTTTTAAGCCATTTCTTCACAGAATCGAACCTTCTGTCATAATCATCTTTAACGAGCAGCTTATAAGAAAAAACTTATTTACTTTGATCATCTTATGTACCGAACCAACAGAAATGTGGGTGTGGATTAACTCAGATACTTTCGGAATTTGGATCCATGAAATGACCAAGAACATTGACCTTTGCTGCTGCGTCCAGGTTGGTTGGTTGGTGATTTTTGATTAAATGTATTTCAAGCAGGTCATTTAAAACATCAGCATTTTCAGTCTTCCATTAAATAATAGCGTATATTGATTCTTGTTCTTGAATTCATGTAACTTCTTTCATGTTTTTCAAATCATTTTCCAAACGTTCTTCCTATCTGCCCAATATTCACCTTAGGACATTTAGCACATATTATAAGCTTATTCTGCTTTTAACTTTGTTATTTTTAATAAATTTTCCTTGATCTAGTTCTCGCTGATAACTGCCTACTACGATTTCTCGTTCAGTTTAAGACGTACAACGAGAAGTTATAACAGTTTGATGACAGATGTGACTTTGTCGGAACGTCGTTTACAGTCGCTCTTAAGGACTCATGAGATCCTGGGATTACACTTGGGAAACCGATACATCGAAAAATCCTTACAATATTTATAGTGCTGACATGGTTCTTCTTTCTAAAAAAACAAAAACGATTTAGAAAGGATCGATTTTAAATTATTATGTCAAATTGTTAACAAGTTGAAATGCGGCTAACTGCAAGATAGGACTATAAAGCTTTATAAATATTGATGGTGTATAAGTGTAAATTTTACAACAGTAAAGGTTCCAATGTCGAATCTGAGGGGCTTCTGCAAAGCAGTACACCAAAGTAAAGTATTAATGAAGCAAATTTAGTAACTCTTACGTAGATAAGAATATTTTACATGCCAGATGTATTGTTTAAGTTCTAATAATTCTATAATGTGCCGAAAGATGGCGCCATCAGTACTAAAATTTAAATAAATACCCAGAGTAGTCTAGAATTGTTTAGGAAGGGTCAGAAATATCAAGAAAGTTCTAGACTGTCACAAAAGGATATATTTTATGTAAAATAGCGGAAATATACGGCAAAACAACTCCCCCTCTCTTCCGCGATAATGTGAAAAGGCTTTGTATATACGTATAATCATGTTTATTAAGTAAATAAAAGCTTTTTTATTCCTAAACAGAATAGGGAGCAGTGCTGGAGAATAACCTAAGCTTAAATTCTATGTAATCCTTTTAGGAGTTTATATAAACGCAACTCCTAAGTTCGATCAGTGTTACTTAATCTTGTTTGTCTGGAAAAATACACTTTAATCTTCGGAAGTCACGTAAATGGCTTATCCAGGTTATTTATGGCTTTGCAGCATGTTTTAAATTCACTTTATGCCTTTAAAATAATGTAATTGTATATACAGGGTGATATGCAACGGGTAGAAGCTCATGCAACCGATATGATAAAACTTCTCCTTAGAATTCGAAAATCCCAAACTTAAGTCTTGTCTTTTGCTTTATTCCTACTAGTACATCCATTTTTATATGTGTTGCAATAATGTTTGGGAAGCTAAGTCCTTTGAGAGTAAAGGCTGTGAAACTCAACAATACGAATGTGCTTCAAAAATTCACGGCACAATTTCACGAGCATATTTATTAAGTCAAAAAGTCCGTATGAAGGGGCTCAATAACGCTTTGTTTCTGAGATGCAGAGTGATGAAAGCAATAAAAAAACAAACATTTCTCTATTTAAACAAATAAACTGTCTTTCGAATTTTCATGAAATTTGGCAGATGCAATGATTTAATGATTTGGGACATCATTTATTCCATATCTTTCATGGGGATGGAGTGATAAGGGTGCTAATATTAATTATTCTCTTAAGAGTACTATTTAAGAAAATCCCACTTCTGCTTTTTTGTAAACTGAACATAATAATTTGTTTTAAGTACAATGTTTTTCGTTTCCATTAATGTGTACATATCTTTTTCAGTTGTCGACTGCCAGGTGACTCCATGGGGACCTTGGACATCCTGCGATGCGGACTGCGGCCCCGGGACAATGTCCAGATCCAGATCCATTAAAGTGCAACCCCAAAATGGAGGTAGGCATTGCCCCAGTCTAGAACAAAGAAGAGGGTGTCAAGTGTCAAACTGCCACCATCACCCCGATCCAGCCATTAAAGGTAAGAGATTTTCCGTAAAATTGGGGTTTACTTTTAGTATGATGCGCTTTGCTGATTGTTTCTTATTTCTAAAGCCAAAACGAGTAAGATACAACTCAGTTACGAGATCTAGAAATTACATAAAGAGAATAGCAACATTGTATAGTATATGGCAACGTTGTAAAGTATATGGCAACAATGTGAAATAAATGACAACACTGTAAAATCTATGAGAGCTTTGTAAAATATGTGAAAACTGTGTTAATGTTTGAAAAATTCAGTATGTATTTTCGGTTCCGTTTGATCTTTACTGAAGGTAAACCCTAGAATTATTCAATGTTGTTTGCACATTTTATTTATTTTTCTTTTGTTTTTTGAATAGCCCTACAACCCATTACAGGTTGGTAAGGTAACTTAAAAAATACTTAAGTTTGTGCTAAAAATGTACAGGATCATTAAATATTGCTATTTGTCATCCCCATCGCATTTGTAGATTTTGAGAGTTAACAAAGCATCCTTTCTGTTAGATATTTGTATAAAGTTTAGTAGAATATCATCGCATATAGTATATAGTGTATATTCATGTTGTACGAGAAATAATCGCCATGACATTTGTGGAATTTTTTATTTTGTTTAATTTTTTTTTATCCATTTTTAATTTAGACGAGTAAGAAAATCAGGGACTACAAATAAATTTGGGACTTTCTGAAAATTTCACGAATTGTTCCTCTCATGGCTCATGATCACTT
Source organism: Rhamnusium bicolor (assembly GCA_029963845.1). Classification (NCBI taxonomy): domain Eukaryota; kingdom Metazoa; phylum Arthropoda; class Insecta; order Coleoptera; family Cerambycidae; genus Rhamnusium; species Rhamnusium bicolor. The sequence goes on along the minus strand of JANEYF010003374.1, from coordinate 334,308 downwards.
ATTATAAATATTGAAATAAACTAGCAAGTTGAAGAAACCAAGAGTTTATAAATTGACATGTCTGGATTGTATGCCTTTTATGTGGGTCAAACTGGTCATACATTCGAAATTAGATATAAAGGTCACCTATGTTAGACAGATAGTATGGATCTCTGATAATACAACACTATTCTAATATTGATCTAACAAGTGAATTATAGATTTTTAAAACACGTGGATTTATATCATATTACACTTTTGGATATATTTAAGATGTAACTGTTTTATCCACTGATTAGTGATAAAAAATATATTTTCAGAACAAATTAAGAGCATTTATAATGTACAACACATCTCTAAATCAAGAGTTATTAGAGTAAAAATATATATATTTTGGCATCTTGGTATCTCCGTTAAAAAACATGTAAAAGGTAAAGTAATGGGTATTGTTTATTATTATTTTGGATCATAGATTTTCTTCTTGAAATATTTGTATTGTTTTACCAAACTGTATGATTGAAAATCCTGAATCCAATTTGCACATTCCTGCTGTAAATGATAGTTAAAAATGTTTGATTTCTATCAATACCACGCAGTACCTGTGAAACCTTCGTTTTATTGTCGTGTTTTATTGTTTGTCGGATATCAAAAACATAGATTGGCTTTTATGGGGACGACTAAATAGTTTACTGTAAATTACTTGCGAATATTCAGGTATATAAACATTGTTTTACTACATGTTGAAAATGTCAAAATCACAGAATATAAAAAATATAGCTGGTGTAGCTGAAAAATGTACAAACTAAGGATAAAAATATTAATTAATGATTCATTTGTAAACCTCCCTATGAGGCCCTCTTAATTTTTTATTTTTGTGCTATATTTATTATCTATTACCCAGTGCCCGTAAGTTAGTGTTTTATATATTCACATTTTTTTATTTTATACGTCTTTTAAGTAGATACAACCAACGGATCCATAAAAGTTTATTATTATATGTTATATTATGAATATACACTTATACTACAAACACATGTCATAAAATGTTACGACATGATTTAGACCCCTAAAAGATACCACGTTCTGATATGAAGTAATAAAAGTATAATACAGAAGAATAATTTATATTTATGTAAATAGGTTTATTATGTTGAATGGGGGAGTTATTTCAGAGCTAATGGCCACAACAAAATGAAATCATTTCTATAATGTGGAGCTAATGGTGATTATTTCATTCCTACACAGTAAAATATTAAGAAAGTAATATGGATTTTAGCACAAATATTTCCGTTAAAACTGCCTAATAGGTATATTATGCAAAGTACTGGATAACATTATAAGTATGATTGACTTTTTGCAACCTTTTTACGAGTTTATGAGTTAAAATCAAATATTCGGGACAAAACTGCTTTAAGCAGGAAAAAAGTTTGTAGCGACAGATTATTTCACATATTTCAAACAGAAAACTGCTAATTAAATACGAAACTAGAAAAAACAAACCGCATTTATAAATGGAAGTCCCTCAGGGTTCAGTATTAGGACCTCTGTTTTGGAAAATTTATGTAAACTACCTATAATGTATTTAAGAAAGTCACCATGGTTGGAAATCGAAAAACTAATAGGGGAGATATTATACTTTTAAAAACATCACTGTTTTATTGCTCTGTAAATGTCTAATAACGGGATAAAATTAACAGTCACTTTATTAGAACGTGAATCAGTGTACAGATTTAGTTGTACGTCTTTTTCAATAGTTGACAGTTAGCAACGCGCAAAAAAATCAATAGTTAGTCATCGGATATTCCCTGGCGTTATTAGTGAGCTAAGTGTAGGCCTATGTAGGATATCACATAGAGTGAAGTATACGTTTAAATACGAACAACTTACGTTGGATACCTACGCGACATGTTTGAAAGAAAATACAGAAATCGTATGTCTACTTTGTACTTTTGTACAAAATAATGAATGACATTGAAGTTAGCATCATCTGCATTTGTTACATGCAAGTATAGTTTTTTGTCCACTTATAAATTATTTATAACAGATATGCTTTGTAGGTAATTTTGGACAATAATAAATAAAACACTTTACTTAGATTAACCGGTTTCTCCTCAAATACCAGGCTTCATCAGAATCTACAACGTTATACATAATTTAATTCAACAATCACAAAAGAAACTAGAAAATAACTTACCAATCTAACAGTTCATAAAACAATAGTTATTACAACACATAATGTTGTTAGTTAAAAAAATTTTTATACACATCATACAGCAAAAGATTACATCAGTGTACTAGCGAAACAATTACCAGGGTGGTGCTGGAGACGCTAGAAAAATTTGAACTGTCAAAAAGTCAAATGTTGATGTTTGTGGCAATACGTTCGGTAGGCCGTTCTTTGCAAGAACTAGGTTGTACGTTTATACATGTTACGTTTAAAGTGCATGCTTTATATCTTGTGGCTGAAACTATTCGAAAGGTTTTCCAGAGGTGGATGTATTATCAGCAATTACAAAAAAGTGTTTCTTAAATCTCCTAAACGTCTCCGTGCATTTCATAGCAAGTGTCCCGGTATTCCTGAACCACCACAGCCGATTATTACACGTTGGGGAACATGGTTGCAGGCAGCTTTTTATTATGCTGAATATTTCCAACAAATAAAAGCTGTGATACTACAATTCAATCCAGATGAGGCTGCAGCTATTAAGGAAAGCCAGACAAAATTCGTTGAAACAGCTTTAAAAAATATTGCGAGGAACTATAAACCATTACACATGAAAGCATAAAAAAATTAGAAAACAGTGCGTTGTCGTTACCGGAGTCACTGCAAATAGTGGACGAAGTAAATCTACTGCTACACACTATAGGTGACGCAACAAATGAGCGCGTTAAAGAAAAGTTCGCAAGTGTGTTAAATAAAGACACCGGTTTTACCAAATTAAGACAAATATGTGATGGTGCAGCCCCAGATCCGTTAAGTGCGTTCAAAGACTATTTTATGTATGCGTGTATTACATCAGTAGATGTCGAACGGTCGTTTTCAAAATAGAAGAATGTATTTTTAGACCAGTCAAATTAAGGGTTTTTCAAAACGATAATTTCCAACCATTCCCGACCAATACCATTCGATTCAGTATGTTTTTTGAATTCTCATGGTCAATTTTGCCGTACGTTATATGAGCAAGAATTTAATTTATAAACAATTAAAGTTGTGAAAATGATGAAAATCGATGTTTCTGTATATTCAACTTCAAACGCTGCGAAAACGGCAACAGATAGAGAAAAAATTGCTCAGAACATTTTTTATAGAGCGTTAAATTCCCTTCAAAAAAGTCCGCGACGGCATATCTCTACGATGAATAGTTAAGGCGTTACAATGAGTTAAATATTTATTATTTTTCTGCTGTATATCAGTCAGCTGTACAAGTAACGCGCATGCGCGATCAACAGACTCGTACGCCGCGTAATGGCCGCCTGCGCAGACCATTTTAAAGTAGACTTGCTGTAAATCTTTCATAATTTTCTTATTTTTACAACGTTAGCAAATGTATTTATGAGTTCTTTGGTCTAGATATAATTATTATATACTTTTATGCATACTCAAAGACCTGGAAAATTATTATTAAGTTATAATACCAAGTACGATAGTGCCCTGTGCCCGAAGATATCTACATATACGCTCCTAGCATTATTGAGAAGCAGGTGTTCCAAACTAGACTACTATACAGCTGACCAGTACGCAGTAGAAAAAGAATAAACATTAACCTCATTGTAACGCCTTAACCATTCATCGTAGAGATATGCCGTCGTGGACTTTTTTTGAAGGGAATTTAACGCTCTATAAAAAATGTTCTGAGCAATTTTTCTCTATTTGTTGCCGTTTTCGCAGCGTTTGAAGTTGAATATTTAGAAACATCGATTTTCATCATTTTCACAACTTTAATTGTTTATAAATTAAATTCTTGCTCATATAACTTACGGCAAAATTGACCATGAGAATTAAAAAAAAACCTGAATCGAATGGTATTGGTCGGGAATGGTTGGAAATTATCGTGAAAATGGGCCTGATTTTTGCTTAATTTGATTGGTCTATTTCACCAAAGCGAACATCACTCATGGAGACAACTATAGGAACATACCTGATGCTGCAAAATGTCTACACATCTCCAGTTTGTGATAAGCAAGCTTGTTCATCAAGCTAGTTAAGAGGGTAAGTTTTACATACATTGTTATAAATTGTAAGAGTTTATTGTATCTCGTATTAGTTAATTTCGCATACGCCACTGTCCCACGGAACATTTTTGACAGCCCTAATAATAAGTTATTGAGAAATCAGTGTAAGACGGGGGTGCCACTGTGGCTTAATTAAAAATTATGTTAATGCCTACTTGACAATCGTGGTCATAATATAACCACAATTATGTCTAATAGAGATGTTACAATAAGCGCAAGAGGGCGTAGTTCTTTTTTTTTACGAATTCCAATAATCAGTTGCCCCAACCTGCAGTAATAGTAGTAACGCAATCTAGACATAAATAGCCTCAAACTGAAAACAATCCTGACCTTGACAGTGACGTGTCGAGCTCGGCGCACTGTCTGTTCCATGTCCTCTACGTGACCCCTGTCCGACGCACCTTAATGGCAGCGCGATTTGGTAACTAAATAGCACCTTTGGCACATACCGTTACTAAAACCGGCACAAATAAATCCAGCGCAATCCCTTATCCAATTTAATAAAAAATAAACCTAATAACAGCATAAAAACCTCCATCGTCTATGAAATCAAATTTACATTCGGGGTAAGCTGAAGTACCGCTTGTGAAAAACTACTTCCACACGTAGGGGTGTCGGTGAGGGATTTTCAGCGTTTCAACAGCTTATTTTAAGGGCGGGTTTAGAGAGTAAACTTTCGCCGGCTAAATGTTACGGTTACATGCCGCTGGCTGGCGAAAATAATGCCGTTGAAAAATACGCGAATTTATATATTGTGGACCCAAAACGCGATGACTTCATTCTACATTATGGAATAATGTTTTCCGGAAAATTATTATTAGGATAATGAGCAAAGAGGAAACTGGGAAAAGTCGCGCTCCTTTGGGAGTTGAACCTTAGACCTCTAAGCTGAGATAATGTGCTCTTTCTATATTTTTCATTAAACTAATGAAAAAATGATATAAGAGTACTCTGACTCCTTGGGGATATAATCCACTTGTTACAGAATATTTAAAAAATGCTTCACATGGGATTTGTGTACAGGGTGCGCAAATTTCGACGTTTGTATAGGGTAACTCGGTAACTGTAAGAGATACAAAAAAATGGAAGACACATTCTCAATCTCTTTTTTTTTGAGACAAATTCACTATCGTCTTTTGTTTTCGAGTTATAAACAAAAGTTTCGACTTTTAAACACATGTCAATATCTTGGTCGTTTGTAAAGTTATGAAAAAACAACTTTTATATTCTTGAGGCACTTTTTTCTGTATAATACAGTGGCGTTCAGAAAGTTTAAAAAAACGTGCAGTTTCGAGTTATGGCATAAAGTTGTATTTTTTTTAAATAAGAATCATAGTTGGCTATGGATTAGTTAAAAAGGATTTTTTTTCTCTTTCAAACTATATATCATATGTGAGGTCGCTTTTGATATGTAAGTATTTAATAGCGAAAATAATCTTTTGGTAGATTACTTTTTGTGTTTTTTTTATACAGTATGGAAATTAAGTAACGCACAAATTCAGTAATTCCGTTGATCTTAATTTTTTGGAAAAAATCTCGAAGGGGTATAGCGATTTTAACTTCAGCAAATATTTTCAGTCTATTTTCAGTTTCTTATGTCATTTATTTTTTAAGTCATGACGTCATCGACTTTTTTTTTAAATGACAAACTATATTTTTTATTATTGATTTTGAAGTCGTTTTTATTCCGGTTCTGACCGTATAAAATTTTCAATATGTTATTATTTGAAAAAATCGAGAAAAACAGTCTTAAATTTCAAATAATAAAAATTCATTAAATTGGGAAAATTTATCTAGTTGCCTAAGTTTGACAGAAAGTTATCGACGGCACATTCGTTTTTATTTTGAAATTATACAAATAGTTGAAAAATCGAACTAGAAATTTATTATGTGCTCAATTCAAAGTTAGTAATAACGATAACTTCGTGAGGCAAACATTGGTATAAAAAGAAAGTAAATTGATTAACCAGAAAAAAACTCTAACAATATCATCAAACACAAAAATAAGCACAGAAATAACAGTTGTTAAATTACATTTACACTAAATGTTCAAATTGACGACCCTGTAGCATTTGACAATAACCAAGACCATTATAACATTCATTTCTCACATTCTGAATAGTTTGAGGCGATATTAACCTAATCTCATGTTGAATTCTTTGCCTGAGATCGTCTAAAATATTGGGTCGATTATTGTACACTTTACTTTTTAAGTACCCCCATAAATAGAAGTCTAATGGCGTTAGATCAGGAGACCTAGGCGACCATTCTATCTGACCTCTTCTCCCTATCCATCTTGCTGGGAGAACTTGGTCCAAGTAGCGTCGCACAATAATTCCGTAATGAGGCGGAGCGCCATCTTGTTGTAACCAAATTGTATTATTTGGTAGGTCAGGGTTATTTGCATTGGGGAATAATGCAGCTAATGCATGCATCAATTCCAACTGTAAAAATTGCAGGTATCTATCTCCAGTCAAATTGTTTTCAAAAAAGAATGGACCTATAATTCTGTCACCAATAATTCCTGCCCAAACATGTACTTTCTGAGAATATTGGGTATGACTTTCCTGCATCCAATGGGGATTGTCCCTAGCCCAATATCTACAATTCTGTCTATTGACATGGCCATTTAAACAAAATGTTGCCTCGTGCGAAAATAAAACACGCTGGGAAAACATTGGATCGCGGTTGCAAATTTCCATCATTTGTTCACAAAACTCTTGCCTACGATCAAAGTCATCTTCTGTCAACTCATGAACCAAGTGCACCTTATATGGGTGGAATTTTTGAACTTTCAAAAGTTTTAGAACTGTAGTGTGGTTCAAAGCAATGCTTCTACTAGTTGAATGTGGATTTTCAATTTCTAGTAGCACATCAAGTTGTGCATCTTAATTTAATGTCGCCGGCCGTCCAGTTTTTGGAAGATTCTTTACAACGCCCATCTTCCCGAAATTTTTTTTCAATCCTACTAATTGTTGATTGATTTATGGGCTGATCCGGGTATTTTTCTCTAAAAAGATGACACACTTCTTGATGTGTTCTAGCTCTATCGCCATAACCAATCATTATTAACACTTCAATTCTCTGTTTGTCGCTCAATTGTACCATTTTTATTAATAAAATAGTTTTTCTAATTTAGGAAAAGCAAAATAATAACACTTATTCTATTGTGACATTTACAAATTGTGTAATTCTGACAGCCGTAACTAATGTGATACACTGGCAACTAGATAAATTTACCCAATTTAATGAATTTTTATTATTTGAACTTTAAGACTGTTTTTCTCGATTTTTTTCAAATAATAACATATTGAAAATTTTATATGGTCGGAATCGGAATAAATACTACTACCAAAATCAATAATAAAAAATATAGGTTGTCATTTAAAAAAAAAGTCGATGACGTCATAACTTAAAAAATAAATGACATAAGAAACTGAAAATAGACTGAAAATATTTGCTGAAGTTAAAATCGCTACACGCCTTGAAGATTTTTTTCCAAAAAAATTAATATCAACGAAATTACTGAATTTATGCGTTACTTAATTTCCACACTGTATTTATTCCAAGTAGACATGTGTCATCTATGACAGTGTTTATCCATTTGTCAGTAAATTGCATATTAACAGTTTTGTTTTACGTCATAATTACACCCCATTTAATCATAAAAGTGAAGTTGTCTTACAAAAATTACGAGAAATATGATATGCTAGATTGCTTTATTCAGAGTAATAACAATTGTGATATTGCATTTGAAATATATATCAATTGCTATCCAAAAAGAAGACAACTTAATAAAGCTATTTTTAAGAGGTTAAAAGAAAATCGCATTAATTGTGAGTCTTCCAACAAGCTAAGACCAAAAAATCAGATATTTATATCTAGTACATTACAACTAAAAAATAAAAATTCAAATTAAAGTATATTCAAACTGATTACACCTCTTCGTAACACTGAACTACATTGTAAATATGAAGATTTGAAATGGAATTCACAGTCCATAAAATGAGTTTATTTATGTTGGTACTGATTTTCTTGTCTTTAATGTGGCCCCAAACGAAAAAATCCAGTGGCACTAAGTCAGGTGATCGTGGTGGCTACCTCACTGGTCCGTAACTTCCCATCCAGTTATTTCCAAAATTGGTATTTACTAATTCTGAAATGGTCCTGATATTATGAGATGGTGCACCATCTTGTTGGAAGAACTGATTTCTTGCCTCAATTAAGGGTAGATTGTCCATAAATCCCTCAATAACTTTCTGGTTTAAAATTTCGTAGTACTGTTGGCTATTAAGATTTTCTTGATATACAGGGTGTAACAAAAAAGCATGTCATAAGCTCAATGGCAGATTCTAGGCAACAAATAGTGACGATATGACTTAACTTACCTCTATGCGAAAATGCTTCCAAAAATGTTTATGAGCCTTTAAAGTTGAAAATAGAAAATGAACAATTTGCTCCAACTCTGGAGTCCTTGTAAGATATCTTCTTTAAATTTGGTACAATATAGCACTAGTAGTAGTTCAATATTTTAAGTAATTATGATCAGGTTATCCGGATTTAGAAGACGAGAAGTGGGGGTCATGTGACCCATTTACCCCCTCATTTTTTATGGGCATACCAATGGCAAAAAAAAAAATTTTTTCTGAAAATAAAATTTAATTTTGAAAGTTTTTTTACTCTTACCTTCTTTTTCTGCGTGCTTTAGTTTTCAAGCATTTAGTTTAATGGAATTGTGAATTAAAAGACTCTAAAACAGAATTGAACAAATTTTTTGCCATAAGACTTTTAAATCGAATGAAATAGTGTCCTCTGAATAAACAAGCAATTAAATTTTAACAAAATAACTTTTTTGGAACTTATTGTAAACAATTTATTTTAAATAATTACTTTATAAATAAATAAACAACACAATTACCTAATTAAATAATTTAAAATTTCATAAATTGAACAGAAATTTATTCAGGCTTTATTTTATTACTTTAGCAAGTGCTCAAAGTGACCTCCGCCTTCATCAATACATTTAACACATCTTTTCAAAAATGAAAATCTGATTTTATTAAAAATTTGCTGCTTCTGGCGAAAACTGCCTGCAGTATGAAATTTTAAATTATTTAATTAGGTAATTGTGTTGTATGACATGCTTTTTTTGTTACACCCTGTAGGTGAGATGTTAAAACATGCTTGCCACGTAGAGTACATCAAACACTAAAACCAAAGCATCCTTGAGATCGCACGTCAACGGTACCGTTAGGGTTCATATCAGATCAATAGTGCTCGTTATACCTGTTGAAAATTCCTGCACTGCTAATGTAGACTTAATCTGTCCAAACTACATTTCTAGAGAAGAATAGATCTTGTTGACTTTTTTGCCGATACCATATGCAAAACTCCAATCGTCGCTGAGGATCAGTTGCTTGCAGGTGATGTTGTTTCCTGTATAAGCCCTGAATTTGTGTAGCTTCCAAGTACACAAAGCTTGACGTGTTGAAATCCCAGAATCAGCTTCAATTTGACGACTTGAAATTGAAGGATTTGCAACCGCCATTCCAATTACAGTTATAGACGTTTCTTCAGCATCTTCAATGTTGTAATTTTTTGGTCTTGGCTTGTTGAAGGACCCACACCCAATGAGATTTTATTTTAACTTCTTAAAAATAGCTTTATTAGGTTGTCTTCTTTCTGGATAGCGATTGAAATATATTTCGGATGCAACATCACAATCGTTATTACCTTCAATAAAGCATTCTAGCATATCATATTTCTCATAATTTTCGAAAGACATCTTCACTTTTACGATTAAATGGGGTGTAATTATGACGGAAACAAAATTATTAGTATGCAATTTATTGACAAACGGATAAACACTGTCATAGATGACACACGCCTACTTGAAATAAATATAAGAAATGCAAAAAGTAATCTACTAAAAGATTATTTTCGCTATTCTTACACATCAAAAAGCGACCCCACATATTATATATAGTTTGAAAGAGAAAAAAAATAGCCTTTTTAACTAAACTATAGCCAACTATGATTTCCATTAAAAAAAAAAATACAGTTTTATGCCATAACTTGAAATTGCACCTTTTTTTAAATTTACTCGACGCCACTGTATTAAATAGAAAAAAAGTGCATGAAGAATATAAAAGTTGCTTTCGCATAATTTTACAAACAACCAAGTTATTATTAAAATGTGTCTAAAAGTCCAAAAATCGAACTATTGTTTATAACTCGAAAACAAAAGACGATAGCAAATTTTTGTTTTCGCCAGTGAATTTGTCTCAAAAAAGAGAGATCGAGAATGTGTCTTCCATTTTTTTGTATCTCTTACAGTTACCGAGTTACCCTATACAAACTAAGGCTGGGAATCGAATACGAATAATTCGAGTATTCGAATATTTGAGTATTCGAATACGAATTATTCTAATGGGAAATTATTCGAATATTAGAAATATTCGAATACTGAATACTCGAATACTCGAATATATTCCAGTATTCGAATATATGATTATATTTGAGTAAATTTGAATATTAAAATATATTATTAAATTATGTACGAATAGGTATGCAGTATGCATCCAACCGAAGTAGGTAGATAGTAGGTATAGGTAGGTACCTATTCTAAAATCCAAATATATAAATAGACCACATTAGTGGCACGTTTTACTCCCAGTCAAACTATTCCATCTCTTTCTCGCCTCGACCTTATTCTTACTGAACTAAGGCAGGGGTTAAAATTAAATTTTAAATTTTAGAAAACCTGTAAATATTAACCTATTGACTTTTCATGTATATGTTTTACCTTCACAATCCGCGTCTATTTTAAAAACATTCTAATTTTAGAGCACTTTTATTTTTTTCGAAAAGGAAAAATAGTTATGACACAGAAGTATAATAAACTAGCTCTGTTTTCGTTTTATTTAAGTTTCAATAGTTAAATGTGAACAATAGCGCCTCAATCCTAAAATAAAATACTAACTAAATAATTCTGACCTTTAAAGCACATGTACAGGAGATATACCCTATTGTGGGTATGGAAAGCAAATCAAATTGCCTGCTTAGTGGTTTACGTCACGACTATTATTGTGGTCTATCCAACCAAATACTCAAATAGAGTATTCACTATTCATTAGTATTCAGTGCCATACCTATTAATAATGAATAATCGAGGATCCGGATTATTCGGATTATTTGAGTATTCGAATATTCGAATTATTCGAATATCCGAATAGTTCGAATATTCGAAAATTTTTTCGAAGGAATATTCGAATACTAAAATCTGGAAAATTCCCAGCCTTAATACAAACATCGAAATTTGCCCACCCTGTCTGCATCGAAACGAGAGAGAGAGAGAGAGAGAGGTAAATGAGCTACAAACGGCATTTTGTGGATTGTCCGGACAGAATTATGCAACCTACGTACTACTTCATGACACCGGTTGCTTATAGGTATATTATACTGGAAATGGATGAAACATTGTCCAATAGGAGTAAAGTCAAAAGTTACTAGCTGCTAATTCCATCATCCATCGATTTAAAAAGACATTTTTGTGTTTATTTTGATGTCATGACGGTAGTACATAGGTTGCCTAGTTATGTGACGTCGCAGCTAATAGAGACTATGATTTTTTTTTGGTGGGGAGAAACATTAAAAAAAACACAATTCTGCTATTTTTGTGTAAATACAAAGTACACAAAAATTGTCCATTTGGCCGCCGCTTGTATTTTGAATTTCATCGTATACGATTTTCATTTTTCGCCTAATGAAATCGAATAAAGTCATGCTCTGTTTTCTTCGTCATTTTCATCCACTATGTAACATCAAACGGGCGGCTACGCCGGGTATAATAATAGTGTTGCCGTGGTACGAAATTTTAAATAAAACAGCCGAGCGCTCGCTGCATGGTACAAAATCTTATTAAATGCATTTGCAGAACCTGTGGCGTAGACTGAGGGTTTTGAAAAGTAAAAGGAACATTTTAAATAAATAAGAAATGATGTATAAGAAATGTTTCTCTGAGGAGAAGCCTATACATTGGTTCAATGACAACTTAAGTAATATGAGAAATACAATTTGCTCCACTAAACAAGTCTATAACATGACAAGATACTGTGGACAATGCGGGCGGCCAGCGTTCACTGCTTTTTCAAAGGAATACCGGGATGCAATTGCGAGAACTAAAAAAATGGCATTTAGTATATTTATGGAAGAACCGGACAATAAGTGTAGAGATGGGTGAAAGATTATCAATAATGAAAAAACAGCATATTCTATAAAAAAAATACGGAAAAATATAAGATACATCCTAATGACTTTTGCCAATTTCTTTGCTACAGTTGCAGATAATGTTATTAAAAATCTATCTCCGGTAACGAAGATACATTAAACTTTTTAAAACATGCTCCATCGTCCCCTATTACGTTTTTTCTTGAACCAGTTATAATCCTTGATGTCTTGGGTGCAGCAGACAATTTAAAAAGTGCAAATATTTTAGATATTTATGAATTAAATAGCAAAATTATAAAGAAAACAATGGATATAATTATCTATCTTCTAACATAATTAATAAACTGAAGGTTTTTCCCAAATATCCTTAAGATAGCTAGAATTGTGCCCGTTTTTAAAAAGGGAGATCCCAATAGTCCCGATTATTATCGTCCTATATCATCTATACCAGTGTTGGCAAGATTATTGAGATTATTTTAAAACATCGCTTATCGAAATATTTTGAAAGTTATTCGCCTATTCATAAATGCCAATTTGGCTTAAGGAAATCGTGTTCTTAATAGATGCAGTCTGTAAAGTTGTGGGTGACATTGCTGAGGGTTTTGAGGAGGGTAAATATACAGCAATTACGCTAGTAGACCTCAGCAAAGCTTTCGATTGTGTCTCTCACAATCTTCTGATAAAAGAACTTAGCCACTACGGTGTTAGAGGTCCAATATTGAGTCTATTTCAATCCTATCACCAAAATCGGGAGTAGTTCGTTAGAAATGGAAATCAAACATAGATTTTCAGGACAATGAAACACGGAGTACCCCATGACTCTGTTTTGGGCCCTCTATTATTCATTATTTTTATTAACGATCTATTTTCTATCTCTTACCAAACAAAACTATTATGTATGCAGATGATGCAATTTTAATAAATAAAAGTAACAACTTAATAACTCTATAAACAATTGTCAATGAAACTCAAAATTCTACTGAACATTGGTACAATAATAATATGTTAAAACTAAACAAAGACAAAACTCAAAAACAACTTTTTTCGACCAACAACGTGATTGTCAAGGGTGACAGCGTTAAGCTAATAGGAATTGTCTTGGATCATAACCTCATATTGACCATATAAGCAGTACAATTTCTAGTTATAGCTTGCTACAAATGTAAGTTTTTTTATATAAAGTAGTCAATAAACTTTTATCTATCTATCTATGCCGACTGCTCTTTGCATTTCTTGAATTTTCGTCGTGATCCGTAGGGTAAATGCAATTACTTTACTAGTTGCTATGGCAACCAGTAGATTAAAAAAATGCGTATACAAGTGCTAGATTTACTAATCAATGAAAATTGGACAGATTTCATAACAGTCGTAGGAAAAAGTAGTTTCCGTCTTATTTTTAGGTAAGAAATACGCCCCCGAAATTGAACAGATGCAAACAATCCTGAGGTACAGTTAGTTCTTCTAATCTCTTCATGATGTGATGATATTTTTCATACAAACTATTCACAAGGACAAAAGTTACCCAAACTTGTCTTTTCGTGCGCCTATGTGCGTGAACTTTGCGGTTCAATAGTGGGACGTCCCGGCCAGACCATATAGCAAAGACTAGGATATAGAATAGAATTGATAGATAACATAAAGCCCCAGCTTCCGCGGTTAAAAATGCGTCTTTTATAATGATTAGATGCAATTTTATTTATGTCCCATCAGATTATAAATCCCAATGCATTAAGGAAAATCCTTCCAAATCTCTATGAAACTGTTACCGCGATAGGGCCGTAAAAATTTCATGTTATATTTATAAGGTGGCTGATTACTCTTCGTTGGATTTAATTGACATTAGAAATATGTTCAATTACCTTAATGTTATTCTTAACTATTCTGCCGTAGAACAGGAAATGTGATTCGCGGACTTTTTGCTTTTGCTAGCTCAGCTCCCAATTAAGGAAAATACTCGTGGTTACGTCTAGACTTGTTTTTACAGTTCATTTTTAGTATAAAATGTGCAACAACATCCGTATTAGTAATAATACAAAACCTTTTACTACACTGACATTTGTATTGTATCCAAATAACAAATATAATTATTTTGATTTGTCAAGAGAAATTAACACTTAGATATAAAAACTGCTTTGATTGAATATGGTATGGCTTTAATAATACTTTTTTGATCATTTAGTTTGGCGCCCCACAAGGTAGTTTTCTCGGCCCTCTCATTTTCTTTTTATATGTCAACGACTTACCTGATAGCTTAAGCAGGTGCAACATTATGAGATACACAGATGATCTGTTGCTAATTAATAATAAGAAATGCAAGAAAAATGAGACTAAAGTTATTTGAAAAGCGATTCATGTGACCAAATCTTTTAATGAGTGGATCGATAAAATTAAATGCACAATATGTCCATAACCGTTTCCTTGGAAGTTTTAAGTTTCGTAAGCTTGTATATGAACTGTAAATATTTCTAGTGGTGATAGAGGATCCGTTAGCCATTCAGAAACGGCTATCGACCGGTTTTCTTTTTTGGTAGAACATCAAAAACTGTAATTTAGGGCTAAACGTCACAATTTATTTACAACAAAGAAGGCCTAATAATATTTTATTGGGGGCTAAAAATCAAGAAATAGTAATCAAGGAAGTAAAAGTTAACAATTGAGAATAATGATTATAAAAATACAACGTTATAACTAGATAAAAATAATTCATATTTTCGAAACTTTCAACAAACTGCCGTTTATTCGAATACATTTTTCATACCTTTTCGAATATTATTTAACACTCAGACGTGGAGTTTTTCAATCATCTGAGGTCTTGATTTGTACACTTTTTCTTTAATAGTACCCAAAAAAAAAGTAGTATTAAATCCGGTGACACAGGCGGCCATCCTATTAGATGGTCTGGGACCTATCTAATTGAAATTTTAAATCCAAAAACTGAGTTCTGTTTAAGTTTCCAAAGAAAAATTGACCAATAGTTTTGTCATAAAGTATCCCACGCCACACGTTTACTTCCTGTGAATATTGTCTTCTACAGTTGATGACCTCTTCAGGGTTTTAGACTAACCAGTATCGAGCATTTTGAGAAGAAACTACCCAGTTAGTAGTAAAAGTGGCTTCGTCGGTGAATAGAATTTTTATAAGAAAACTGATATCGTTGAGGTACCCTCCTGGGCCAACAAAATGTGTAAATTTAAGGTTTAAATGGTTTCACGTGTTTTTTACGAAACATTTTCTAGTAGTCTCTCTTGGAATATTTAAATCTGAATATGGATTTTGTGAAAATATCCCAATATGTGCATTATTTCTATCTTTGGTATGTCTTGACACAGTACCTGCTTCATTGAAGATTTTATTTATATTGTATACAGTAGTACTGTTGACTGTAGGCCCATTAGAATATCTAGCATTAGATTCCCTTGCTGCTTCTCTTACCGAACGTGCATTAGTACCAACAAGACAACCTAGTTCAATTTTGTCCCTCGAACTATGTTTCTCTATAATTGTTAATGAATATCAATAATTTTTAGAAATGTTTAGATCACAAAACTTATTCCGACTCTAATTGACAGTTGACAACTTCGATTATTAACAACAATTGCTTTTTCATGGAAAAGCTTACATGAAATGTGGAAACAAGAATCGAAAGGAAAGGAAACTTTTTTAAGAAAACGTTATTCGGTGATGTTGTTAATAAAATTAATTTCATCAACTGTTTTTCATATTTATTCCATGCCTTACTTTGTTTGTAAGAATAAATTCATATTAATAATATTGCTATTCATAATTTACTTGGAGAATTTTTGGAATTTATATCTCTATCGGGTGTTCCACAGGGTTCGGTATTGGGCCCCTTATTGTTTATTATATTCATAAATGATGCCTTACTTGACCTCCAATGTTCATTTCTCTTATATGCTGATGACTTGAAAGTTTACCATAAAATTGATGGTACAATATATCCGATTGTAATAAATTACAGGCGGACTTAAACTAGGTATCACTTTTGATTCTCGGCTCTCTTTTAGGGAGTATATAAATAATATTATATCATCATCCTTTAAAATGCTTCGTTTTATCATGCGCAACTCCTGCGATTTTCATAATACGACTACACTAAAGACTTCGAACACGTTGGTAGAACCTAGTTTTGAATACGCAAGTGTGGGTTGGGACCATGCTACGTTATCCATATTAATAATATTGAAGATATTCAAAGATAGTTTTTAAAATTTCTGTCATTTAAAATTGACTATATGTATCCCCTTATGCTTTAGCTCATCCACATTAAAGAGGGAGGTGGATACAGGGGTGTATTCGGATCTTTTATAAAAAATTCCATGAATTTTAGCCCTCGAGAAAAATCGGAATAGACCTTGTTTATTGTAAATAAAATGTGACGTTTTGTCCTAAAGTACAGTTTTTGGTGTTCTACATTTAAAAAAAATCTGGTCGAAATCTAGCAATAAACAAAAATTTTATCAAGGCGTTTAGGTTTCAAATGAGTCATACTGTATATAAAAGTAAAGTTAGTATAAGGAATTTACGTTTTTTGTCACAAAGAATTTTTTTTTTATTTTTTAGAAATAATATATTTATATCCGCAAATATTCCTTCATTGATATGATATCAAATTGTGGTATAAGTGAAGACCGACCACAGTCCACAGGCTATTAATTTTTCAATTCATTAATCAAAATAATGGACCATTTCTAATGACGTATTGCCTTCTGTATATCTCCCAAATATCACATGCAATTAATCGAAGCAAAGGCAATTTTACCTTTAGTTCTGTTCAGTCGGTAAGTCAGTTATCTTACATATTGAAATATAGCGAGGTCGGAGGCGATAACAGTCTTTGAGCACAATTTAAAGTGGCCGTCTTGGAGCCTTTGTGGCTTTTCACATGGTAACTCTATCTATTTTTCAATATGTATTAGACTGACGTAATACGAGGAGAGCTCAAGTACTTCGTGCTAAAAATTGAGTTCGTGGAGATATTTACAGGTGTATTTTAAGTCGCCTCTGAAGCCTTTGTAACGTTACACATAGTAGTTTTATTTATATTCTATTACATTCATTATTATTTATTTATTTATTTATTTATTTAGAAATACACCAACCAATAATACAAGTACCAATTACAGGATGGAGAAAAAGTAGAAATACAATGTGCCCAAAAAAGATGCATGAAAATTAAAATTAAATATAATACATGAAATACGGAATATTGAGTAAAATAAAAAGAACAGTCAAGAAAAATAAAGTTAGGAAGTATAATATGGTGCCAAACAGTAAAAATTGTGTATAAATAAAATCAAGTGCAAAAGATGAGAATGATTAGTTACAATTTTAAAATTTTTATTGTTATTATATTTGTATAAAATATATCAAGTTATAGTAGTTATAGGTATTATAAATAAAATGAAACTTGTAAGTAGATTTATCCTAGCTGTGGCAAGATAGAAGGTGTTGGCATGTCTAGACTGAATACGTGGTAGAGAAAAGGTCAGTTTTTCTAGTAGTGATAAATTACCACATTCTGTATTAATTTAAATAAAAGTAGTAATGCTTGTTTATTTCTACGCGCTTCAAGGCTTTCTACAGTAAATCTTGTGGGAAGTATATGTTGTGGGAACCCTACTTTAGGGTAAACTCCATCTATTACATACGATATGAATATATAAAAAAAAACGCCTTAAAATATTTTCTAGTGAGTCTACATAGACTAAATAACTGGGATTCCAGATTAAAGATACATATTCCAACTTTGACCTCACGGAGGTGTTAAAAAGCAGTAGAAATACGGAAATATCGGTAAAACCTTTAGTATTTCTCAGAACAAAACCCAAAGGTTATGTTCATCACACCATTTTTTAATTGTAAATAGGTTATTTTGTAACTTTTCACAATCAGCTACTGATTTTATGGAGATAAAAATCTCTGCATCATCAGCATACAGTAAGATGCCAACATCCATGTCACTCACTATATCGTTAATGAATAAAACGAACAGAAGGGGGCCCAGGATGGATCCCTGAGGCACCCCCGTACATGACTTGAAACCACAGTATTCTACGTATTTTGTTCTATTACCTTAGTAACTTTTAAAAAATGTTAATAACAAAGGGAAGAGACCTGCAATTCGAGGTTCACTAAGTAGGATTCCGTAGTCAAGTCTGTGGCATGCGAGGAACGTCCAGGTAACTTGAACCAGCATTTTTATTTATTTAGATAACATTAACTCAATGTTGTTGTTCATAAAGCCTTGTGACTTTTCCATTGTCACATTTTTCACTTTTGTTAAATATTGCCAATACAATACGAGGAGCGCTCAAATAATTTGTATTCAATATGCAATTTTATTTTTAATAAAATTTGTAGAGGTCTAGATTTATTTAAATTGATGAATTCAGAGAGTGTTTCAGATGAAAATAGTGCTTTTATTATAACTGCAGGGTTAAGTGGCCGAAAGCGTTTGTGAAACTATTATACAAGGTTGGTGTATTTCATTTATACTTTTTTTTAATTTTAATCGTCTCCCGATGATGTCTACTTGATTGGCTAATTGTGCATTGCTGAAACATGAATCTGTGTACCTAAATTAAAGATTGACGTAGGTTGTAAGAACATTGTAACTTATCTGTGTTCATCACTACATTATTGATGATAAATTATGGTCTGAATTGTCATTCAATGAAAACAAATTCACCCCAATTGTTGCGACATAAAAACAATTTATACCTAACTAGAGGGTGTACAAAAATGGCCTTTATCTCTACTTTTATCGTTTCCTCTGTCGACACTGATCCTATCTGACAGTTTTTCAATTTTCGCGTGATATACTTTAAATTTTCTCTCCTTACATTGTGTATCAAGTCCAGATTACAGGGATTTGACAGAAAAAAACAATGTCTTATTGTGTCCCGATTCAATTACAGGCACGACAAAGGAACGATGAGCTGTTCGAAGTTTTATATATATTTACTTTGTTATTGGATTTATTTATTGATAGGTAATCTCAGCTTCAATATGTGATGGAACGGAATTTTTATATTATGAGCATGTGCAAGTGAGGCAATTTATCAGAATGAATAACACGTCTATATGGGATGTTTGTTATATTTTGGGTTATTGGGCGGAAAAAAAATTAATGATTAGTGATTTTATTATAGATTTTTTTTCGTTATGTATAAAGAAATTCCAAGAAAAAACTAGCACCATTGTAAAATCAAGTTTTTCATGCTTATTAATATGCTGGGTGATTAAAATTGGACTCCCCAAGCCTTTTGCTCAAAACACCAACAAGTTTTTTTTTCAATTAACCAAATGTGTAATGTATTTATCATTAAGAGACCTCTTAAATTTTTTATTGCAATTTGGGTGTTCTATCACATTCTCTGACGGATTTTGATAGAGTTACTTGTTGAATAATTAATAGCAACGTATTGTGTGGGTGCATGCTGCCCTAAAGTATATGGTCAACCAGGTAATTGGTATATCATAAGTAGGGCTGTCAAAAATGTTCCATGGGACAGTGGCGTACGCGAAATTAACTTAAACGAGAAACAATAAACTGTTACAATTTATAACAATGTATGTAAAACGTACCCTCTTAACTAGCTTGATGAACTAGCTTTATCACAAACTGGAGATGATGTGAGCCATTTTGTAGCATCAGGTATGTTTCTATGGATGTCTCCATGAGTGATGTTCGCTTTGGTGAAAATATATTCTTATATTTTGAAAACAACCGTTCGACATCTACTGATGTAATACACGCATACGTAAAATAGTCTTTGAACGCACTTAACGGATCTGGGGCTGCACCATCACATATTTGTCTTAATTTGGTAAAACCGGTGTCTTTATTTAACACACTTGCGAACTTTTCTTTAACGCGCTCATTTGTTGCGTCACCTATATCGTGTAGTAGTAGATTTACTTCGTCCACTATTTGGCAATGACTCCGCTAACGACAATGCACTGTTTTCTAATTTTTTTATGCTTTCATGTAATGGTTTACAGTTCTTCGCAATATGTTTTAAAGCTGTTTCAACGGAAATATCTTCAAATTTTGTCTGGCTTTCCTTAATAGCTGCAGCCTCATCTGGATTGAATTGTAGTATCACAGCTTTTATTTGTTGGAAATATTCAGCATAATAAAAAGCTGCCTGCAACCATGTTTCCCAACGTGTAAGAATCGGCTGTGGTGGTTCAGGAATACCGGGACACTTGCTATGAAATGCACGGAGACGTTTAGGAGATTTAAGAAACCCTTTTTTTGTACTTGCTATTAATGCATCCACTTCTGGAAAACCTTTTCGAATAGTTTTTGCCACAAGATGTAAACTATGTACTTTACACGTAACATGTATAAACGTACAACCTTGTTCTTGCAAAGAACGGCCTACCGAACGCATTGTCACGGCGCCATCAGTCACCAACATCAACACTTGACTTTTTAACAGTTCAATTTTTTCTAACGTCTCCAGCACCACCCTGATAATTGTTTCGCTAGTACACCGACTTAGTCTTTTGATAGCTAGTAACAGTGGAACTGTCGGTTTAAAAGGGTCCCGTACTCGTACTATAACATTTAAAATAGATTTTTTTACAATCTGTTGTCTCATCAACAGATAACCACAGCCGTATATTTTTTAATTCACATTTCATCTTATTTACCATGTCTACGTGTACAGTTGGTAGATAGTTACATAAAGTTGTGCGACCTGGTAACTTCACCTGGGCATTGTATTTATTCCAGAACTCTCGAAATGGTTGTTTATCGACTATGTACAGCGGAACATCACAGGCAATCAGCATTAATAGTAAATCAAACATAAACTGTGTTGTCCAAGGCACGCCATTTTTTTTATTTTTATGGTGTACACTATTTACGTGAAGTCCACAATCACGCTTATCCCAGCACATCAAATCTTTCTCGCACACTTTGTAAATTATTTTAGCACCATCATAGAATAAATCCAGGAATTCACCTATGAATTTATTCACTTTGTCAGCAAATGGCCGTTTTCTACCCCTGCGTACGTCTGCCATGCTTTATTATTAAATTAATATCAACAATACAATACAACAAATAAAATAAAAACACAAAAACAATATGCAATACGCCCAAGTGACTTAACGTGTACACAACTCGAAAGCTAATAATAGACTGGACTGGAGAAAGAGTTTCGCGGTCAAGGTGAATGTAGCCGACAGTAAGTACATCTGTACTCTACGACCATGATACACAGAAACGAATTGCAGCTTTAATCATAAGAAATTGTTTGGACCAATAATGCACAGTGATGCCAAAACGTCTAATAGCAGCAAAAAGTCAGAATTTCCGAAGTCATTTTTTTCTAGTTATAATCTCACTCGTAAATGTTCTAGTAGTCCATATTTTCGTGAAGTTTTTTCAACAAATATTGCTTCCTCGATAAGTACTAATAAGAAAGATCGAGCTCGCAAAAGTACGAGTAATAGTAGATGTTCCAGTTTTAAAGTCAAATTTTGTTTAATTAAAGTTATTGCGTCTGACGTAAACAATAACCTATCTAAAAACTGATATTATCCTGAGAAAGTACAATGTATTTATTTGTTATTTTTCATAGTAATTGCGGTTTTAATCCTACTGGAAACACAGAAGATCCTAATAAAATCTTTGATGCAATTAAGAGGAGCTTAATCTAAAGGTTCATTTCCACGGTTTGGCCAAATTACCTAATTGTAGGCACTTATAAAAAACGTTTAGTGAAATTGCTCCAAAAAATGCAGCCCATATTTTACGTTGTAAGTTTCATTTTATTCCTCCTTCTTCATATTTTGCCAAGTTTCATAATTTTCACAATAGTGGAAATAAATAATTATTTCAATGAAGTGTTCTGGAACTTTATTTGTCATACATACAAAAAAAAACGAAGTGTCTGGAAAGGAAATACTTTTAGTGGGAAAATGTCTCGGTAAATTTTCATAATTATTTGTATGATGTAATTCTCATCATTGCGATGAAAAGTCTCCACAGGCCCAACTCAATCCTGTGACTAGTTTTCGAGATACAGGGTCTTGAAAAGTACCAATAAAAAAGTGTGCCTTGTCCTTTCATTTCTGTATACTATTTTAATTAGAAATTAATAATGTGAAAAATGCAAATATTTTGCAAAAGCATCCTTCATTTTTCTTGAAAACCATTTTATTAATTTTTCTGGAAGCACAGATGCCTTTGACTTTTTTTTAATTTTTATTATTAGATTGTTATTTATTTCACATTCTTGACATTTTCTGTACTTATATTCTTATGAAAATAAATTCTCTTGTAGTTTACTTAATTTTTTTGATAAGGAAAACTATAAACAAAATGTTAAAATTTAAACCCCCAAATCACAAGTTTTAACAAAATTTGCATATTTATTTATTTTTTATTGCAGAAAATCCATTTCTTTGGAATATCAATCTTGCTCCAACTTTAATGAAAATTTGGATTTGAGGGTGCAACAGGATTTTGAATATTTTTTTTTTATAATGTTATAGTGCAGTAAAAATACAATTATGACCTGGGCAAAATTGCAACACAAATTATTCTTTTTGCATTATACTGTGTGAAGTGTCTTTTTTAACATATTCAAAATCCCCAGTAATGCCGGCTCAGGAGGTCAGTGAAAATCCAAGATGGCGGCTGAATTTTTTTTTTTTATTAAAAAATTTATAACTTTGTATTTATAATGTATGATATAATGGTGATACAAGTTTTGTGCTCGATGGAGGGTCCTTACTGCATCGCCTGCCATGGCATAATAACAGTACATTCAGGGATATAGCAAGATGTTATGCGTCGTTTATGACAGCTAATTATGGGCAAGCAATAGTTTTTGATGGTTATACATCAGAATACACAATAAAACACATGACTCATAATCGCTGAACAAATACAATTTTCCCCTCCGTGAACTTCACACCAGATATGACATTCACAGGAAGTAAGGAAATGTTTCTCACTAATAAGGGAAACAAGCAGAAAATAATTACTCTAATCGCTGAAGAAATACGACAACAGGGATGTTCAGTAATTCATGCAGTTGATGATGCTGATGTTGACATTGTTAAAACTGCAGTGGAATCTTCAAAAATTAAAAATACAACAGTGATAGGAGAAGACACTGACTTATTGGTATTGCTGATTTATTGGTGTAATCAAGCATACCACAAGCTGTTTTTCAGAAGTGATAAAAAACCTTCCAAACAGAATAACATTTATGATATCAATGCTATTAGATATTCGCTCGGAAATGACTTAGCGAACAGTCTATTCTTTATACATTCGTATACAGAATGTGACAGCACCTCCAGAATATTCCATATTGGAAAGCAATCAGTTTTCAAACGTTTTGTTGAAGATCAATACTTTCGTGAACTTGCACTATCGTTCAGCTCAACAAACCTTAATCCCAGTCAGGTTGAAGAATTTGGAAAGAAGATAATGGTATGTATTTTTGGTGGAAATCCAGATGATACACTAAATACACTTAGGTATAGAACTGTTATTGATAAAGTATCGAGGGCAAAATGTTTCGTTCAGCCACAGAACCTTCCCCCAACGGAATCAGCTGTCAAGTACCATAGCCTCCGTGAATATTTGCAAATTTGTATATGGAAGCAAATGCAAGAAGGCTTGAACCCAACAGAGTGGGGATGGAGTATACATGATAATATGTATATGCACCGAAAAAAATGGATTTGCCACCAGCACCTGAAAGTATATTACGCATAGTAAGATGTAACTGCAAAACCGGCTGTTGTGCCATGAAATGTAGTTGCCGAAATAATGGTTTGGAATGTACCAACCAGTTCATGTAGTCGTCAGTGTCAAGAAATAAATTGTGAAAACAGTCCGCAGCGAATAGAAGATGAAGAAATGGAAAGTAGAGATGAAGATTATGATGAATTGTGAAAAAACAGCCAAATCGTTTTAATTTTTGTTCAATAAAGGAAAATAACCCATACTTTGAAATAATGGTTTTTTGTTCTTGTAAGTCTAATGTGTAATAAAGTTTTCTCTAATGTATAATAGGCAATTTGAGTGATTCAATACCTATCTTACCTATTCAATACCTATTTTATGCTTTTATCTTTGTATTTTAAACATTTTTGCCAAGTTACACCTTATAAATACAAAATTATACACAGTTATAAATTTTGTAATGAAAAATACAAAATTCAGCCGCCATCTTGGATTTTGAATGATTTCCTGCGCCGGGATAAATGGGGATTTTGAATATGTTAAAATAGACACTTTTCACAATAGAATGCAAAAAGAATCATTTGTGTTGCAATTTTGCCCAGGTCAAGGGAATTTTTTCACCATATTGACTGCACTATTATAATGCAATACAATGGAGCATTATATAATATTATATAACTCATATTACTATTAACTAATTAAAATAGTTTCAGAGTTGTTTGACCGGGTCCAAACTTGTGTCTAATTCTATTATAAATTTATAAGTATACTTACATTTAGTTTTTATGGCGTTTTGGTGATTTAGAAGAGTTTTATAAGTTTTGGAGTTCAAAAAAAAACAGCAAATATTCAACTAATTTTGCTTTTGACCACCCATTTTTGATACATCCTAGATAATAGATGTTTTGAATTTTTTTACTTAGGGAACCATTAACATACTTATATAACCGCATATAACAATATTCACTATAAAAAAATATATAATAATTTCAAAAATAATTTTTTGCCGCTATTAGACATTTTGGCATCACTGTGCGATGACCCAACCCTGTGGGATCGCAATTTCAGTTTGATAACAATCTGGCATATACAAATTTAGTTTTACCGTTTGTATGGTGTAAAATATAAGAATAATTATTAATAATTATTTTACGATATAAAGTGTAGTTCGTGTTAAAAGACTTGTCGGGTTAATACTCTTCTCATCGAAGTACAAACGTATATCTGCATATTACTGTTAGTTCTTTGGGCTGTGCCCGAATTAAATACTAAACAACGACCCTAAAATGTGTAACGTGTTAATTATCGAAATCTTCTGGAAACACGGATTCACCATCGATAAAACAAGAGAAGTGCAGAGCACCCGCAACGCATTCATTTTAAAATTACTAAACATGTGTTACAATTCCCAAGGCTCAATTAGAGTCTGTAAAAATTGTTAGTACATTGACATTTCACAAAAAGCCACTCTTTCCTCCGCGACATCTGATATATGTGTATAATGTTTTTTTTTCAGAGGGTTGCTGTTAGACATGTTTGAAACATAATATTATTCTGAAACTATTAAGTAGATGCATCTAGCGTGTGAATATGTGTGCCATGTCGTCTTAATTAGTGCAATAAAATATGTATAAACACCAAAAAATTACATTACATGACGGTCCCAGTTCAATTGTTTTTAATACATTATGTTTTTTGGAAAAATAAAGAAATATCGCCATAAAAACAAAGAATAAACACATTTTATTTTAATGTTAACCAGCACCTTGCATATTTTTTTGGGATTTCCTATTAGGCTTGAAAGCTATGTTTATACTATGTATCCCAACATGTCATTTATGATCAAAGTGATGTATAAAAACTCATGTATTTACTTTAACTTAGTTGGCTGTGATATGGACCTATGGCAATTAAACCGTATAAATAAGCTAAGGGAAGCACAACTATAGTGTATAAAAAAGTAGGGTTTCCATTCAAATTGTCAAAGAAATGGAGCATTTTTATACGGAATTTTGAAACAAATGGAAATGTGTAAGTTGTGGTCGTCAGCCATTTCCTAGAACTAATTTAAAAAATTATAAACACGTTTTTACTTGTCTAATTTTCACTTTATTTGTTATTTTACAACTAGTTTCATCCTATTCGGACAATTTCAAGTAACTAAATTATACACAGATTTTACTTTAATTTAAATATAAACTGACCTGAATAAAGGGATGGGTCACTTTATGGTTGATAATATAATTCAAATTTGTACAGATGTTATGTTTTTAAATGTAGGGGTTTTCCAAGCTAGTAAATTATATTATGGTGTGATTTTTATTAGCAGCAGTTTATCTGAATAAGTTTAATAACGGAGAATTATTTAAATCTATTTGGTCGTTTAATATGTTGTAATTTTTATTCCTATTTAATTTATTAATTTCTAACACTTCTAATAAATTAAGTTTTTTACTTTTCCCAGAAATATGTAATATTTTTGGTTGATGGTCGTCAGTTATTGTATGACCAGAATCTGTTAGCTGTTTATAAAAGTTGGAATGTTGTTTTTGTGTGTGAATATGTTCTCTATATCTTACTCCGAACGATCTCCCTGTTTGGCCTACATATGAGGCGTTACATTCTGGGCAATCTAATCGATATACACCACATTTTTCAGAGATATCAGTTTTTTGTTTTGCATTGAAAAGATATCTGCCTATATTTTTTTTAGAACTAAAAGATGTTTTAATATTAAATTTAGAAAAAGTATTGCTAATTGAATAGGAGAGTTGACCTGAATATGGTAATGAAATGTATGTTTGAACTTTTTTCTCGTTAATAGTGGGATAAAGTTCTTTCAAGAGGGACTTATTTTGTTTTTTATAGATTAAATTGTTGATTATATTTTGAGGGTACCCGTTATTATGTGCAATAAGTCTTATTGTGTCTAATTCTTCTTTTAAATCTGTCTCAGATAGAGGTAAGCTTAAGGCTCGGTGTGTCATAGATTGATATGCGGCTAATTTGTGGGAGAGAGGGTTATAGGAATTAAAGGGTATAGTGGCGTCTGTAAAAGTTGGTTTGCTGTAAATATTATAGGAAAATGATGTTTTATGTCTTTGTATAGTTAAATCGAGAAAGTTTATCGATTTATTGCCGTTCTCTGTTTCTAAGGTAAAATATATATTATTATGTGTGTTATTGATAAAATCGAGGAGTATTTTTAATTGTCTGTCTGTCCCTTTAAAACCTATTAGGATGTCATCAACATACCTGTACCAAAAGATAATATGCTTTTTTGATATTGGAGAATCCAATATAGTTTTTTCAAGATTATCCATGAATATATCGGATAAAAGGGGGCTAAGTGGCGAACCCATAGGGAGCCCTGTTTTTTGTATAAAGATGTCCTCATTAAATTGGAAATAATTTTGATCTAAACACAACTTGAATGTTTGCAGTATTTCATTTTTTAATTTTGGAGTAATTTTGCATTTTTCTAGTATATTTGAAATTAAAGAAAGACATTCGAAGGGGAGGGATATTAGGAAACATATTCGACACATCAAACGATACTAATTTTATAGAGTTAAGGTCAATATTTAGGCTGTTTAATTTTACTGTTAAGTCTAAGGAGTTATTAATTGTATTTTTTGGCTTAAATTTTGTAATAGATTTAAACTCGTTATTAAGTAATTCAGATAACTTACGTGTCGGTGCATTTGTGTATGAAACCACTGCACAGTGGTTCCATCAATGCGTCAAAAATAAAAATTTGCATGGTGATATATTGCACAATTACATAGTCACCCCCAATCTACTAGGTTCAAGGTTAACGGAACCACAAATAGATTGCAAAAAAAATAATGCGTTCAGTCTAACTTCGTCATCGAAAGTGCACTCATTTCGTTAAGTAACCGCCCGTATCAGCAAGTCATTGCTGCATTCCATTGTTATTTAGAATTTCTCTGAGGTTTTTTGTTTATCTGGAGTTATTTACAACATAGAGGTTGAAGAACAAGGTACGTAGAATATTTTAATATATATTTACGTACAATTTCGTGTTATATTTTATATTTTATGGGACTGTAACGCAGCTCTATTTTTTGATAAAATTTTAAATTAACTGACATTTTCTTTTAGTCAGATAATTAGTTCTATTTGGTCCTACTCGAATAAAAATTATGTCATTTGAAAGCTAAAAGTGTGATTTCAATGAAATAGTAACAACCTGTTTCCCGTTTTTCCCCGATTTTAAGTATTCGTGTGCTACGTCATCGTGGACTTTGCGTAGCAACTGTCTACACGC
Organism: Rhamnusium bicolor; assembly: GCA_029963845.1. Lineage (NCBI taxonomy): Eukaryota > Metazoa > Arthropoda > Insecta > Coleoptera > Cerambycidae > Rhamnusium > Rhamnusium bicolor. The sequence goes on along the minus strand of JANEYF010003374.1, from coordinate 305,836 downwards.
GCTGGCGTTTAGGCAAGTAATGTAACTCTCATTTAACTTCAGATTTTGTTTCTTACAGGTACATCTCAGCAGTGCATGTTCTCAGGAATGCATATGTTTGACGTTTGGCATAATTTTGCTTAGGATAGGCTTACTTTTACTAAGAGAACCCAACGCGTTTGTGATCATCTTATTGAGAATTTACCCATCGAGAACAAAGCAAATGTCAATTTTGAGGAGTTTATTGCTCGAGTTCGGTATATATGTACTAAAATAGTGGAATTTTGGCGCAAAAATCACAGTATGAAAGAAAGGGTTATAGAAGAAAATTCGACCTGGTTAAATACGTCAGAAACCGTGATTTTAAAAAGGAATATTGAATCTACGTCGGCCGTCCAGACAACCAGTAAAAGCGTGGAAGACCAAGAAAAGAATTTGCTAAGTTCTCGAAACGCACGAAACAGAGGAGAGTAACGGAAATATCAAAACTGGATAAGTCTGCAGCTGAAGCATTGAGTAACACGTCCTTTGTTTCTAACGCTTCAATAGCACCTGTAAATCCAGAGGAAGTATTGTCGCTACTAGTTGAAGCGAAACTGACAAAACATCAGTATTTACTGATCAAGAGTTTTGTCAACTCAAAAATCGTTAGACATTAAATCGTTTAGGCTGAAACATACGCGAAAAATGTCCCACAAACATACAAATACAGATTTGATGCATCGACTCCTCCTTAGCTCAGACCCGTTAATCACAAGCCTTTGAAATCTGCCTAAGAAAAAAAATCTATTTTGTCAAAAGCTACCTTAGATTTATTATCTTTGTAATATTAACATTTATAATGTTTATTCTATATGTAATAGTAAATAATGTTAATATTGTAGTTTTTAACTTTAGTCGATGTTAATAAGTGTTTTTATATTTAGGGTTTAACTTATTTTGATTTACTTCATTGATATTATTTGTTACGTTTATTCGAATTTCATCCATTTTTTAAAATGTTCTAAATAAGTATTTACATTTTTCCATATTATTTTATAAATATAATCATTTCTTGTTTATACTGTATTAGTTTTATTCATTAAAAACCAGCCATAAATGATTTTTGATTTTTGACGCAGTTTTGTATAGTGTGGGGACCACTGTGCACTGGTCTAATGGGTTTATTGTCTTTGTGTAATTTTTTTTTCCTAGAACTAAATTCGTTTGTTACTAGAAATAATTTATGAGCTGTTACTTATACGTTTTAATTGCCATAGTTCCATATCACAGCCAGCTAAGTTAAAGTGAATAAATGAGTTATTAGACACCATTTTGATCATAATTGTCATGTTGTGATACATGGTCGTATAGAGAATTTCAAGCCCAATGAGAACCTAAAAAAATATACCGGGTGCCGTTTAAAATAAAAATAAAATGGTCACTTCCGATCGAACCGAGAGTTAAAACAAAATTCACTTTTGTTCATGTGTTCTAGAATTTTACCAAGTTGTAAAACTATATTTAAAATAAATATAGTTTAAAAAAACTAAAAAACACGCTTTTAAAGCACATCAAACTAAAAAGTGAAAAATAATTATTAATATAAACTGAAAACAATAATGAACGAAAAATACTAGTATTATTGTGAAAAAAGCGTGGGGCGCTTTGTGCCATATTTTTCGTATATCGAGCAACCCACGCTTTTTTCACAATAATACTAGTATTTTTCGTTCATTATTGTTTTCAGTTTATATTAATAATTATTTTTCACTTTTTTAGTTTGATCTGCTTTAAAAAGCGTGTTTTTTAGTTTTCTTAAACTATATTTATTTTTCACTTTTTAGTTTGATGTGCTATGAAAGCGTGTTTTTTAGTTTTTTTTAAACTATCTTTATATTGCTTATTGATGCTGATATTATAACATACTACGATCCAACAGATATTTCTGAAAAAAAATATTTTTTTATTTCAGTCATGGGATTTGAATTCACGCCCGAGGAGTCCGTCGTTTCGCGTCGACTAAGACTTGCCCGCTCGGCCAACGACCGAACTGAGAATCACGGAATATACTTACAATATTAAGCCTCTTGCTCTCACGTATCCTACGTGAGGAAAGGACTGGCGATCCTGATCAGGATAATGATATAATCTTATCAAATTATTGTACTGTTACCGGTTCTTCGTAAGTATACAAAGTTTCAATTAAATCTGTCCGTTTAAAGTGGGTCAAAATCCAGTCCAAAGAGTCGGTTACAAACAAACAAACAAACAAACAAACAAACAAACAAACATACAAGTGAAGCTAAAATAAAAGCGTGTTAAAAAAACAAAGAAATGGCGGCCGCCGTGTATTCTGGGCGATACAGAAACAATCATACCCTACGAGATTTCATGTTATTCCTGTATGTATTTACATTTTTCTCACTTTGATGTCATGTCGGGGGGCAAGGTTGTAAATGCATTATTTTTTATTAAGAAAAATATGGTTTCAATTAATTCATAATATGATTAATCTTTTACCTCATACGTGCAAATATCCATCTGAATGGGGGACAGATTTTCCGATTTAGTGCTTGGTGTGTTGGGAATTGTTTATTCCAACTGTTATAAGGGTCGTCTCCGTAGGTAATCGTTCCTCTTTTATCTGTGGAGAACAGGTGGACCTCTGGGAAATATCTCCCATTTAGAATGAATCAAGTAATTGGAATTTAACTCGAAAAAAGTTTTTATAACCATACAGTAAGTGGTAAATAAGGCACATACATATTATTTTAACAAAAATATTAATATATTAATAATTTAGTTTATAAGTTTAATTTAAATATCATAGTATATTATATTCCAGATGATTTTAAATTAAATTGGGCTACGGAAAATCCGAATTTTGTAGGCATGTATGACATTTATTAACACTAACGTAGTTTTGTCGAAACACCAAAACTCTATATACTGCACTCGACGCGCGTTTCGCCAACCAAGTTGGCATCATCTGGAGATGATTAAAACAGTTTTAATCATTTCCAACTTGGTTGGCGAAACGGAAAACTACGTCAGCTCAAGGGTTCCAACCCATTCCAGGATAACATTTCTTAACAATTTTAGTTACTACAGGTAAGTGATCTACTTACCTCAAATACCGTTACTCGCTCCGGTTATTGCCATGATAGTTACCACATATAATTACCACATATTAAAGGTGTTTTAAAGTAATTAGTTATAACCTGTCACTTTGTTAATTTTGCTAGAATATAAACCTAATAGAAAAAATTGACGCCTACTAGAATTTAAAAATATCTGGAATGGAATATCTGGTGCCAATGGAATCATTAGACAAGCCATAGTTTCCAGAGTTTTAAACGTGGCAGGTGTAATATATATAAAAAAGGCCAATTTTTTATTATTTGACACTCACTCTTCCATCACTCCCCATAGTGGCGGCTGGTCAGGGAGGCAGGGGAGGCTGAGCCTCCTCTACAATTTTGGAAGAAGCAGCAAATCTCCAAACTAATATTTTTCACAATTAGAAATTTCTACTTAGGTATATTTTAGTTCTCAATGTTGTTTATGATTCATTAATTAATTTTCAGTGTAAAAAAAATTTGCATTTCCTTTCCACAAACATGTATCATTGTAGTCCGGATAGTCCACTTCACGTATGCATATTTTCCGGTCTCTCATCGCGCTGTCACGCTTGCTTGGATGAACTGAGGCTAGCGGCCAGCCAACCCCCATTTCAATACATTGTTCGTGACCTTGAATTTTTAGAGCATATCAGTAAACATTCTGGATCTGTCAGTGTTAGTGCAGTTAGCCTATAGCACCCCATCTCTTTCTAAGGCATGTACACTTCAGTTGAGCGTTGAGCCCCTCTCTCACAAGAGAATAACAGTTTTATAGAACAAGGACAGTGGCAATTTGTGGTTTCGTGGGAGAACATACACAAAATATTTAACAGGTGGTTGAAAAATGAGTGCTCTAGGTGAAAATATTACCAACGACATGTCTTGTTACCCAGACGTGGTGGATTATTTGTTGTTAAATGGATTTAGTTCTCTTAGTTATGATCAAAAGGTAAGAATTAAAAAAAATGGTCAGACCTACACCGTCAATGCCGTCATTAGTTTTCACAAGTGGTAAACAAAACAGAGGGTTTAGTCATGGCAATTATAAAAAAAATCAAGTGGTTAACGGCATCAACAGTTAAAAGCAAATTATATTGTTGGAAATGTTTGTTATTTACTAATGATCAATCCTCAATTTGGGGCAGAGCCTGGTTTAATAATTTGCAAAATTTGTCACGAGGTTTAGAAAGGCATGAAAAATCTCAGAAGCATATTTCATCTTGCATTAAATTCGAAATGTTGGGTAAACAAAATGTTGTAATTTTTTTGGATTCTGCGCATAAAAGAGAAATAGAAAATTTTAATGAAAAAGTCCGTGAAAATAGGGAAATATTAAAGAGATTAATTGACGCCGTCTCTAAGAAAATTCTTTTCGAGGACATGATGAAAAACACGATTCGTATAATAAAGGATTTTTCAAGGAGCTAATAGTTTTCTTAAAAAACGTATGATCCAAAATTATAACTTTTTGAATAATGGCACTGTTTTTTCCGGTACGTCTAAATCAATTCAAAATGACCTAATTGAGAGTGTTAGCTTCATTAATAGAGGCAACATTTATGAAGAACTACATAATTCCGAATTTTTCTCATGGCAAATTGATGAAACGACTGACATTACTTGTAAACCTCAACTTTCCATAATTTTTAGATATGTAATGCATGGTAAAGTTGTTGATTTGAAAGGTTTGTTGGTTTTTTTTTATGTGAGTAGTGGAAGAAACGCGGACAGTTTATTTAAATTATTAATCGACGAATTTGGTAATTTGATTTGAAAAATAAATTAGTTGCACAAACCTATGACCGCGCTGCGGTTATGTCAGGACATCTTAATGGACAAACTAAAATAAAAGATATTGCTCCTCAAGCTTACTTCACTCACTGTTACACACACAAATTAAATTTGGTTTTGAGTAAAGCCTGTAACGGAATTAAAGAAGTCAGAATATTTTTTTCAAATATTACAGGTTTTTCGTCATTTTTTTCAAAATCTAGTAAAAAATCTGATATTTTAAATAGAATTATGGAACATAGAATTCCGAGTAATGCTCCCACTCGTTGGAATTTTTCATCTAGAGTTGTTTCACTGTTGACACATACAGGAAAAAACTTATTGACGTTTTTAATTTTATTTCGGAAAGTGAAGACTTTTTAAATGACGATCAGATTTTAAGAGCAGCTTACGGATTAAAATCATTATTGTTGGATAAAAACTTTTTGGGTGTTTCACTTAAATTTCAAAGTTGTGGTCATTTCTGGGGCAACCGGAAGTGATGGAAAAGTGTCAAATAATGAAAAATTAGCCGTTTTTGGTATATACTACTCCTACCAAGTTTAAGACGTACATCTTGAAAACTCTGGAAATTATGGCTTAGCTAATGATTCCGTTGACACCCGGTATAGATAAAAATTTATTACAATTTATATTTTCCGCTTTTATTTATTTTATATGGACGAATTATAAGGAGACTCTCCTCCCCAAATAGACATTTTACAAGCACATTCAGTACTGTACGTTAAATGAAATTGACAAATGTTAAATGACGTCGGTGGAAACAGTTACCACTACTGCATACAGTCATTATGAGATTGGAAATTCAATTTCCAATCCAGCATAATCCAATTAATTTTGGTTACTATTTGTATAATTGTGAATGTATATTATCAATTTAACATAACATTTATCATACATTTATGATTAACGTATGATCACTTCTTGATTGTACGTATAACTAAATTTATTGCAATTTTTTACACTACGTACCTTACAAAATTGAAACTGGTAGATGTTGTATTAACAAAAAATACTGTAGTTTGACATTTGTCGCAATTTTGTGGATTGGCAGAGATATATTGACTTTGTTCTTGTTAGAAGTGTTAGTAACCAGCCAAATTTTACGAGGGTTGGCAGTTCAATAAGGTGGTATCTCCTTATATTATATACTATAACATATTGTGACCCAAATAACTAGTACCTCTCTCACAATAAATTGTTTGTTTTTTCACTCACTGAAAGTTTTATGAAATGGAGACCTCATTGATGTGTTCATTGATATAGCATCAAGCATCATCATGCATCAGTTTCACAAGGCGCTTACCATTATAACAGCATAAATGATACTAAAGGAGTAATCATTGTACTTCGAGCAGTAGCCTAACAGTCTTACTAATATAGATCTTTTAGTTTTTTAATATTCCAATCCAAGATCAGTTTCCATAAATTATGTTGTATTAAGTTTCTCTTAAGGAACGTCTACCAGTGTACAGCGCTAACTTGCAATAGTTCCGTTTGTACTTATCCGTACAGTTATTAGTTTAGTTTAACACATTTTCAAGTAGAGCCACGCAAATTCGCTGTCTTACTCGAATTATTAACGTGATCTTGGTTAGTAGTAGCTACTTGGTTTACTGGGCAACTAGGCTACAATTGGCCCTTTTTACCTAGGGACCTACAGTTTAGCATGGACTACGAACCGCGGTCGACGGCTACCAACTATCTCACTGCTTGGGATAGTCCTCCCACATCGCTAGCAAAATGGCAAACCTCGTGGGTAGGTCTCTTCTACCTGGGTCGCCTCATCGCCTGCTGGTGGACTAATGGGCCTCCCGTGTTAGTTTCTGTTGACAGCCTATCCACTGTTAGACGCGGAGCAATCGGTCATCTATCCAAAGGCCGGACTTGATCACTGTTGCTGACGGATGATCATACCTCATTCCCTGATCTTGATTATAGTTGTATATTTTGTTCTATTCATTCAGCAGTACTTTATGTTGAGTTGCAGTTTTGTAAATAATAGGCATGAGACTTTGTTTAAGGAAGACAGATTGAAATTAAAAGGTAAACATGTTTCCAGATTAGCATTCCTACACGAAAGAGATAATATTTTTAAACGTTTATCTAGTAACAAATTTTTTTGCCGAGAAGGTAGGATATGAAATGTATCCTGTTTTGTATAGATCTATAGAGTATGTAATATTTTCTGCAGGTAATCATATCTAGTAGCAGGATACTCACAGTTCTTTTGGCACTAATGATATGAGGTGCTTCCGCAAATTATCACTAGACGAAGTCAGCTTATATGCAAACTTCAAACACGTACTTCAAAATTGCAATATGTCGTTAATTAATATGTTAAAGAATAAAAGCCCCAGAATAGGACACCGAGGGACTCCTTATAAATTATCATGTTCTTAATAAACTGTCGAACATTGTAATTAATAAATTATGTTTGTAATACGATTTAAATATTTCTTATCTTGTAAGCAATATAAGTTCAGTTGTCAAGAGCCTGATTTGTTAACAGTTAAATTTGTTTCGTAAAAATATGGAGCAATTTTTAAACCTGACCTCACCAGCTTTAGTATGTTTGATTTAGCTGACACATACATTTTCTCAAATTGCCGCCGAGTCACTATCACATTTAAACTTAACCTGAGCTCTAAGTAATGATCCCCATTTGTATTTCCCTTTCCTCAACTTCTGCGGGATTCACCAGTCGTATCGCACTACTTTATCTTAGTAGTATACCTCCTTTGATAGGGTTATATATCTAATAACTCTGCAGTAGCTTTCCACCTTCTTAGAGAGTTAATATAAGACGCCTTCTACACTTAATGAAAGTTTTCCAATATCAGCGCCTCAAACAGATTTTAATCCTACTCCACACGACACGTGTGAATTTAATGTGGGACCCTCGTGGTAAGATAAATGTCCATAACACTTTAATTAATAAATTATATACAGCGGGTCCCTAAAATATCGCTTTAATTCGAAAAAATTCCTACAAGAAATATACGGCGTATATTATACGCGTTATTGTTACACTCTGTATTTGTATTTATATTTGTATGTTTCTATAATATGTCATTGACATTTTAAATGTTGGTTCGTACGCCACAGGATATCAGTGCATACAAAAGCTTTGAATATGAATTGAATTGGTTAAATTTAAAATACATTTGTTTAAATAACGGTACATAATACATAGCCTGCCTTTATTGCACATTTCCCTTTATCGTATCCGAATAATAGAAAAATAAAATATTGAAAACGTATTCAGCAGTAAAATTACCGAATTATCAATGTTTTCATATAGATTAACAAAACTGCATTTGGTGGATTTATTTGTTTGCATAATGCAACAACTGTAAGCGTTTTTATTAATATAAAAATGAGCCTGTTTTCAATTTTGTTGGTGTTGAGTGCAGAATACTTTTATGACTGTGTAGGAGTCGTTTCAAAGAGCCATGAAATTAAATTCTAAAATTAGGTCGATAAACAAATAATTTTAATGTCGTTTATAAAATTATATTTCCTGTTTGGTTTCGTATGGTTGGATGAAAGATTTCATGGGAAATGGATTGGAGAGAGAGGCGTTTCAAAATGTCCGGTAAGATCTCCGGATTTAACACCGCTTGATTGTTTTCTCTGGGATTGTTTAAAAGCACAAGTCCTCTGTAAAGGAAGTCTGATGTACCTCCCTTCCATAGCGCTCGATCTAATATAATCACCTCGGAAGGATTGTGGAAAAAATATTTGGGAGCCATGTGGTCTAACAACATCTCAAGGATTGGGTCTGTGTTTCCCTCAAAATTGTACCCACTTCAGAATCAGAGTTCTAGGTGGCTAGTTTAAAATGAAAGCTCTGTATAACATTTTGTGGTAAACAACTTTTGCACAGCTCGTAACATCTTTTAATTTTATAATCTTGGTCTGATAACATGTCGTACACTTGTATTTATTTGTTGGTATATTTTAAATAACATGTTTCATAATGTGTGCATTAAACTGCTAGATTTGTAAACTGAAACTCTAATCCATATTTCACAGTTGACTGTTCTAACAATTTATGTATAATATACCCATTATTGTGTATAATTTATTGCAGTCATGCGAAATAATTATATCCGAAATATTCGTTTTACTGATAAAATATAAATTTGCTTTCAATTAATAACTTTTAGGTATTAATTTTTGCTATATCTACAATCTTATGATAGAATGAGACTTGACAGTGTAATTTGTTCCATGCCAGTGTAATCATATTAATGATGTAGTGAGCAATACAGCAATACAAAAAGATTTCTTTCTGGAGTTCCTCGAGGTTCCATACTGGGGCCACTATTGTTTTGATGCCCGTATCAATGCATTATTGGTTAAATGGTAAGTTTCACGTGTGACACGATACGAATTTACAAAGACAGGAACTGGTTAAGTCGAAGGAACGTTCTTATCAATATTTTGTAGTAACCTCCTGGCTATGACAGCTGTATGGAGGTTGGCGTTAGCCTGTTGGAAAATAGAATTTGTTAACTGAAGATACGGTAACGAAACAGGTTCCAAAACCTTGTTGAATGTGCTTTTGTATATTAATGTTCCTTTCTAGGGAGACTAGAGAAAATCAACTTCCATATGTTATTGAACTTCGTACCCCTGCTGTGTCCGGTTCGATATAAAACTGAATATCTCTCCACGTCGACAGCAAATTCTTCTGCGCTCATCATGCGTCCAGAGATAAAATCAGGTTTCATCACTGAACACTATTCGATTCCATTCCTCATCTCATTCGGCACATTCTTTGCACCATACAAGACTCGGTGCCTCTCAGGGCCAATAAAAAAAAATTATAAAAGTATTTGAAAGAAGATATGTTTCAATCCTTTAGAACCAGAATGTAATCAATCACCTAAGTGACAACGTGTATCCACAGATTTTTTCTGAGGTAAACATTATTATTTTTACCTTTTATTTTATTTTTCTGCTGCAACCCTGATAATCAGATTTTCATGCTATAAATAGATGACTGGTTCTCTTTGAAAACTTGATAGAATTTTAGTTTGGGAAAACTAATTATTGTTAAGTGTACATTAGATATAAATTCCTTTTATTCCTATTGTCTCCTTTCCTTTATATCTAAGAAAAGAGCAGTGCATTGGTGAATCCCATTTTTATGGTGAGTAATAATTAATTTTCTCATTCTTTATACTAATCGCTTTGCTTAATAACAATTTTACAGTCCACGGAAGCAACATAATTAATAATACATTTCTCTAGCAAATATCAAGCAGTTATTGACATTACAAGCACGGTTAACATTGCAATACCTGTTATTGGCAAACTAATTAAATGGAATAATATTTAATATTGACAGTTGCGGCAAGGTAATTCCTAACACGACAATCCCTTTGACCACTTTGCAAAGTAGATTCCATCTCTAGATCTACTTGTATAATTTGTTCGTTTATAAAAAAATTAGTTTTAAATTATTTGGCCTTATGTAGTTATACAGTGTGTACACAAAGTATGGAATAAATTCATTATATCTGAATACGAAAATATTTTGGGAAAATCCTCGGAAAAGTCAGGTTTTATTTTGAATTGCGCATCTTCTACTTTGATTATTTTAGCTATGATGTCCTCGCAGCTTCGTTTATGAAGTCATCTACTTTTTCTTTTAATGGAACACCCTGTATAATTTTTCATTTTTAGAATCTCTATGGACAGCTGATTTCAAAAACCTATACTACTTAGGGTACTACTACTAGGCCTGCCAACGCTTCCCTCGTGGATAAAGAGGGAGGCTATGGCGGCCTATCTGAGAATGCGGGATTCTGGGAGCTGGCAGTGTTCAGGCAGAGCTGAAGGTCACGCAGCAATTGCTGGACTGACGGAGAGGGAAATCCCTCTCTCTGTCCTGAAGGTGAGAGAAGCGAAAGATCAGCTAAGGTTGGAAAGGAATTACACTCTCACTCTTCCTAGTAGGGAGGAGTGGAGTGAAGGAAGAATTGACTTCCGCCCGGACTCTTTGGTGTGTTACACAGACGGATCTCGGCTGGCCACTAGACCGTCTTCCGGGGCGGGAATTTATCTGAAAGGCAAAGAAATACAGGAGAGCTTTGCTCTAGGCTCGTACACCACGGTCTTCCAGGCAGAGGTTTACGCCATCCCAGCGGTGGCAGGTAGGGCTGAGGTTAGGAATGGGGCGGAACAGATAATATACATCTGCTCCGACAGCCAGGCTGCTCTAAAGGCGCTGTGCTCCCCCCAGGACGAGATAAGCTCTCGTCCAGGGAGTGTGGGGATGCCCTAGAAGAGCTGGCCAGGCATAAACAAGTGAGACTGGTATGGGTCCCGGAACATATGGGAGTTCCAGGCAACGAGAAGGCCAATGAATTGGCTAGACTCGGAGCCGAGGAACCCTGTCACGGGCCTGAGTCTATGTTAGGTATTTCAAGAAGACAGGTCACAACGGCCCTTAATGAGTGGGCCCACGAGACACTGAGGACGCACTGGAGGACCAACAGGGCCTGCAGGCAAACCCGAGATTTTGTGACGGGGCCGAACAAATCGAGATCGGCCTGGTTGCTGGGACGGAGTCGTAAAACTCTGAATCTCTTAATCGGTGTTCTGACAGGCCACTGCAAACTTAGGAGGCATCTATCATTGATAGGTATTGAGGAAGACCCTACATGTCCAAGATGCAGGAGTGATCAAGAGACATCTTACCACTTCCTGGGACAATGTGAAGCGTTTGGGCGCCTGAAACACAGTATCTTCGGTTCTGAGGCGCTTCTAAGGGAGGAGATGAGCTCCCTCGCAATGAGTGACATCCTGACCTTCATCAGAAGGTCGGAAAGATTCGATGAGGGAGCAAGAGAAGCACATGGCTGAGGGGACAGCTGGGGGTTGGTAAAAAGGGCCCGTCTGTGGCCTATTTGCCAGGCGTCAGCCTCCCCCACCATTACCATTACCATTACCATTAGGGTTTAGAATTATAAGTTTGGAGCTACAGACATTTGAAAATATTATTTTTGAAGTTCAATAATTCTTGTTTCATTGTGTTATTTTACAATAAAACAGCAAATGAAAAGTAAATAATAACATAAAGAATTAACTAATCAAATGGTTAAATTGAAAACCTTCTTGTGCCTGACAGTATCCCAAGCGATCAATGAATTCTTGCTGAACTTTATTTATAGGTTCTCGAGAAATGTTACATTCTAATCTAGTTCTGTTTTTAATTCTTAATATCGTCCGGTTTACATTTGTACACTAACGTTTTTTAGGTGATCCCAAAAGAAAAAATCTAGCGAGGTAAGATCCGGTGACCTTGGTGGCCACTCAACACTTCTAACCCACCTATCTGGAAATACTTGATCAAGATATCTTCGAACAGCTAATGCATAATGCGGAGGTGCACCGTCTTGCTGATACCATAAATTTTCATCAGGAGTTCTACAATTGGTTCTACTCAGAAATAAGGTCACTAAAGTAGGGATTAGATATTCTTTTAAAAATTGTAGATATCTTGGTTCATTTATAGTCATCGCAAAAGTAGAGACCGATTATCCTATTTCTAACTATTCCCGCCTACACATTTACCTTTCGTGGATACTGAGTGTGCTGCTCTCGCATCCATCGAGGATTTTCCTTTGCCCAGTATCTACAACTTTGGCGGTTGATGTCACAGCGATGACCTTATAGCTAAACAATCAAGCAAAAGATGTGCAATTCAAAATAAAAATCGACCTGTTCGAGTAATATTTTATGTACAATCTGTATATCATGATATGATATATTTATGCATGGTGCAGTATACGTATTGAAGTGTTAGACATAATACATTCAAGGAACGGTAAAAATTGGCATCGTATCACGCGCAGTTGCCCCGCACAACTGAAGTCTTTGCACTGCCAATGCTAACCCCGACGAGCGACGGCTTGTCTACCTCTGGTTTACATTGTAATGTTGCCATTTAAGAGACCCATGTTTAATGTAATGATGCAGTACAGATACTGCGTATACCCTTATATATAAGTGCCCTTAGAATTACCCCTTATGTCAACGATTTATCGACACAATTTTATAAGTAGAGTATTTATTACATTTAATACTTTTACGAAAAAGTTTCTTCAGATTTACCATTTATCTGTCGTAAATTTCAAATATTCTGTTAATTGATGGATCCCTATGCTGTATAAGGGACTAGTCAGACTAATATCATTTCGTATGCCTAAACCTATTAAAATCAAAGTTCCCGATGTTAAAATGGTTGTCATATAAATTTGGGAGAGTGTAACGGGTATAATCTGATTTCGTGCCTGAAACAATATTGCTCATTTCTGCTAGATATGCATAATGCGAACTGAAAGGGAAAACGAATTATCTAATTAGGTTTTGGATACTGGGTTTACGGTAAATATGTCTAAGTAGGTCTGACATATTTAGTGCGGATTTTTACACTGTGACGTGTATTCACCTAATTAGGATCTATTAGCTTAATGAAGAATATAATTTATGAAATGGGTCAGGTCTAATATACGCAATGTATAATGTTTCATTTATAGAAGGACTAATCCGAGAGCTCCCCGATTGGTGCGTAGTGATTACGTACAGTGATTACGTACAGGGTTAGTTTTATTAATGTAAACCCTCTATTTTTATTTTATTTTTGACCGATTAAAAAAATTAAGAAATTGGTCTACATAGTTTTTTATGTAGATTCTACTCACGAAAACAGATTGGCAGTAGCGTTTTATATATACAGGTTACACAAAAAAGTTTGTTTATTTTAAATAGAACACCCTGTATATTTTGACAAATTTAAATCAGTAGCAATCAGTAGTTTGCAATTGCATTTCGATAGATAGAATCTTATCTTATTGTGTTATTGTGAAAAAATTTATCGACGGGTTCCTCCACGAAATTCCGTGGACCAGTGGATACAAAACAACTCGGAACTAGAGTTTAATAGCACAGAACTTTATTGCAAATGCTGTAAAAGGGCTATCATGTGTACACGAAAATTTAACGTTTTGGCCTTTTTCAAAACTTTTTTTTTGTTGTTTTTGAGATTTGCGGGGACATAAATATGAAGTTTTTGAAAAAGTTCACATGTTTTAAATATGCGCCAATTACATCTGTCGATATTCTCACAGTACAAATATATTTTAAATCCAAATGTCTTTACATAATTTAGATATCTCCAGCCATTCACGAGTTATAAGGAAAAACTAGTGTGGCGCCATTCTGAAATATGGCTAATGCAAAAATACGTTTTCCGATAAAACTAGTTTACGTATTAACACTTTAAAATGAAATAAAATTCTCTTCCCTATAGTCCGATTAAAAGCTGTCACTGGAAACCGATATCTCCGTCCGAGCCCAACAAATGATGGTCGGATATTTGATATAAAAATGTGTATTTTTAGAAAATAATATCGATTTTTTACTTCGTCCGCACACTGTATTTATTTAACATTCACCAACTAATCCTCTTTTTCTACAAATTTTAAGCGCAACGTGATATTACAATCCTTGTTTTGCTGCAAGCGAACGAATAATATAACATACAATGATTCGCCTGCATTAAAACAAGACATTTGCATATAAAAATACCAGCCGAATGTATTTCGTGTTTTTAGAATAAAATTGTACTATAATCTAACGTTTATATAATCGTGCAAATTGTCCATTTATTTTTTTTATTCTTAAACCAAGCTGCACCGTGAATCGTTAGTGTAATTCTCGCAAAACAGAATCTGCATTTATTAATAGTTTATTGCAGAACAAAGCACAAAGAAACTGTGAAAGTATAAATAAGGTAATATACAGAATTGTAGGTCTTTTCTTTTAAACTAAGCTATTTTTAGTTCAAGAATCTATCAATGTCTGGATAACCATACGCTCGTTCTGTTTAAACGACCATGATTGCCAACGACCTTTTTTTAATCAAAATTAGTCACACCTAGTGAAATGTCACACAAGTTTTATAAATATTTTAATAAAGAACCAACTCTGGAAGTAATAAATAACTTGTATGCGCTTGTGCCGACGAGAAAATAAAAAGGAGACTAATTTTATAGTACTGGTATTAAGAGCTTATGAACGTCAGGGGCGGCGGTGTGGATTATTTTTATACTGCGTAAAAATGTTCACAATTATTTTATCATCTTGTAAATGTAAAAACGGCAAGTTGCTCATTCAAATAAAAACATAGAGCTTAGATCAATGCTGTTATTCAAACTGTTAATGTCAGATAGTGTGTTTAGAATTTTGTAGAAAGTTGTTGTTATGTGTGCCATTAATAAGAGAGGGGTCCAATTTTTTTTCATGGGACTTTAACCGGACAGAGATATCGTGAAGAGATTCTAATCCCCTTCATTAATCGGCTTGGTGCCATTGAAATGGCTAGATTTAATAGAGATGACATAAATTTTCATAATAATCACTTATGGGTCGATGAAAACCCTCACGAAATAACTGCACCATATTTTTCCTTCAATGTACGAGGATATCTCAATGAAACTTATCTTATTCGATGGATAAGTCGTGGGAGACCGATAGCATGGCCATCTCGCTCTCCAGACCTCAATGCGCTGGATTACTATTAATGGAGTCATTTTACTTATGTGTTGTACACACAACATTTCATTTCAATGTCTTCATTTGTTCAAAAGATATTTAATATATTTTTTGAAGGCTTATTGCATCTTGGAAACTAAGGTTCTACAAAATATTCTTAAATTTGTTAAGGAATGCGCTCCTTCATTTATGGCATTCCATTTTGTTAAACTATGTATAATCAATCGATTGCAGATGTAACGAATTCTTCTCAATTCTGACATGATATATTACGTATTAATAATAATATTGCGGCTTCCGTTTAATACAACTCATTTATAGGAAAGACTTTATGACATTACATACATAACAGGGTCGCACTGGGAAGAGATATACAGATTTTCCAGATTGTCTAACTGTTTCCAGGGAATGTTACACTCCACCATAAACTTTAGTAAGTCCACGTGCTGAATTGTCTTTGTTGATTTCCCTAATTTTTCTTTTCATACCCGATTATAGAACAAAGTCACACACATTACATATCGGCTGCACATCATCAAAAGCCAATTCAGGATAATCCTTAATCCACTCACGTACTATTTCTCCATTTTGTAGTCTATATTGTAAATAAAAATCGTTTTTACACACTCGCGCCCTATACGTACAACACCATAACTGAATAAGTCGTTAAACTGAATTCGTCGGCACGGGAGAATCACAGCTCCGTACGAATCCAACCAATGGAGAAATTCTTGGCACCTGTTGTTTATAAAGACGCGTCTAACACAATATTACATATATGACGTTCAGATGAAACGTTAACTGTGTGTTTTACTTTCTCTTATTATTAAAATTAACGTATTTCTAACACGTACATAATTAGGTTATTGTTCTGTAAATCTGTGAAAAGTTTCGTTACTTGCATTCTTTTTAGTATAAATGTAAATTATGACATGTTTATAGACGCAAAAATTATTCATCTTCCATTTTATATTTCGCGGGGGTGGACTACCCTACATCGGTGCCGATGTGATGTGAAAAAGCTTGTTGTGTAGGGTCACTGTCAGAAATTACAGTTTCTTTTTATTGCTAATATATCGCGCGTAATACGGAATATAGTAAGAGGGTTAACTCTATCTTTGGAGGTTTGACAAGTTTTCCCTATGTATACTCATAATACAATCTTTTGTTCTAGAGACAATCCTGATAAAACGTATACGCTCATTAACTCATATTGTTTAGTGCAGCAATGTTTCACAGTAAAGCATAATACAATTATTTAATACAACCGTAATAAATTTATAATAATTCTATCATTTAAATTGTAAGCGAAATATTTAATTAGAGTCTTATACCTTTTCTCCACGACTATTAAATAATTTACTTATTATGTATGGATAATTCAGTCCATTATTCCCTGCATTGGATAATGATTTAATTATTCACTGCAGTGAATAATGATTTCATTATTCACTAGTGAATAATGAGGACAGTCAATTGTTTATAAGAAATCACGTTAGTGACTTTACTAAAAATTTAAAATGTCAAATTTGTAGCAACCAAAAGACAAGTGTTGTCTCTCTAAGTTTTCTAGGAAGCACTCAAATGGTACATGCTGAAGAGGTACTTAATGAACACTCAAAAACTACATTAGTAAGTTTTGCTATATTGATGAGTCCATCAAAAATAAAATGGACACAGTTGTTTTATAAAATAGAGCTAAAAATTGACATTATAGTCGTGAACAAAGTATAGTATTCTACTCGCATATAATGGATCTTATTCACTCGGGCGATTTACGAAACTCGCCTGCGACCCATGAATAATAGCCATCATTATAGGCTCGTTGAATAATATAGTATTATGATTGAAAATACTTTGTGTTGACTCGTCGTGGTCATCATAGTTTAATGTTTGTAACTTGAAACGTATCAATTTAATTTATTGTAATGAGCTTAACGACATCCTTTATTTATTCAATTATCGTTAGACCTGACGAAGAGAGGGGGGGGAAAAAAAGGGGGGGGGGGGGGGGGGGGGGGGGGGGGAAGGGGAAAAGGGGGGGGGTGAAGGAAACCGGGGGGGGGGTAAACGTTTGGGGGGGTTCTTTTCTGGTCTAGATAAAAATTTTTATTTATTTAATTTTTAGGGGGGGAAAGGGGAAAAAGGGGATCCCGGCCTTTTTTTTATGTTACGAATGCAGAACAAATATTAGTTGTGACTATGTATTCTAATGCGATGTCAGACTTCGGCCATTCTGAATAATACATTGTCTCAAACGGTATATATTTTATTATTCATTTTATACTTTTCCTTTTATTTGTCTACGTATATCCTTATGTCAACAATGAGGCACCGGTACTGGATTTTGGTCCAGTTTCCTCACCCTAAATAATTTATTAGATTTATTTCTACAAATTCGAATTGTTTTATTGCGTACATTTTTTGACACGGTACCTCATTATCTTTTTCATCGACCGACATTCTTACACAGACGTTTTCCCGCAATTGGATGAAATTATCGACATACCTGGAGTTCCCACATTTTCCCCACGAACAATCGCTTAATAACGTTTTTAATCTCCTTTTAATTTACCCCTTATACGGTCAATAATTCAAGTAAATCGGCTTTCGCATTCCGTACCCATTAGTACAGCAGAAAAAGGGTGTTTATTGTTATTGCCGAAAGCTGAAATAAAATGGAAAGGAGACCTCCGCATAACTTTATTATGCCCGCGCGTCAGAAATAGAATCTGATTCGGGTTGTTCCTAATTAAAATACGCTGTAAATTGTCACTTCCGGCATTTATTTTTATTTTTAACATTTTAATTACCGCAATAAAGGTAGGCATATTCAGAGACCAATTTACCACCGAATATACCAGTCCTGTGTTATTTTTAATGGTTTTAAATGCATATGTGAATATTCTACAGTATGTCTTAAATTCGTCGTGATTGCAGGGTATATCCGTTTATATCATAACTAGAAAAAATGGGCAGCGAACTCTCGGGTTTCTTTTTACCAATTCAGTGGTGAAAACAAGAAGTCTTCTATGTTCAATTGTTTTCGATTTATACGCCAAAATTGAATTTTTCCAATTGTGTGAGGTCGGGTGGTCTAAGAGACCATTTGTTTGTTTTCATAAAAAAATGTGTCAAACTATATATTTTTGGAAAATTCTTGTAATTCTATAAAAATCATATGTTTGTCTTATGCATGAAGGAATTAGTAAATATTATTCATAATCAATACAAACAACAGTGGTCCCAACATAGATCCTTGGGGCACCCCAAATATGACGCCATTAACAACTGAATTATTGATAAAAAACTTGGCTACTTAACATGATGTTAATAGATAAAGCATGGCCGAACGTAACAATTTTATCAGCAACATATCCTGGGTATCACAGTGAAAGAGATCGCACGATGCAATATCTGTGTGCTAATAGTCGGACATTGCAAATCTACAGAATCTGAAGAGATGCATTTGCTTTTGGCATTTTTATTTTGCAATCGCGGTCATGATTCACTTAATATTAGAAATAGAACACACAGAACAATAAGACAGCTGTTTCGTTAAAGAAATTGGTGTGTTAAGGTAGATAAATAAATAAATAAATAAATAAAGTCTTTAAAATAGGTCTCTGACAAAATAAATTAAGTTTTTAAAGTTCATCTCATTGAAAATAAATAAGTTAACCGCGGTGTACTCATTCTTGTTTACGTCCGGTACCGACAGGTTTGTAATATCTCCCTCTGGGATTCCCCGCCTCTGGCAGAATCGCTTATTGACATAGCGGCTAACATCAGTACTTCGTCACCTATTATCGAATTCAATGCGCGCAAATGAAGATCCATATTAGCTGGGTGGCTGTTTAAAAACAAAAGAAAAATATGCCGCATTATGACCCCGCTCTATAAATCAATATATCCGGCGTCGAAATGGATATCTCGATAAATATACGATGAACGGATAAGGATGACGTAAAATTAAGTGAAAAATAAATGATGGGCGGTATAAAATTTAGGAATTAACAATAGCTCGGTCGAATTACTTGTCTTTGTGAATATTGTAAGTAAATTTGTTTTACTCTGAAAATCAAGACTAAGGTATCGAATATTAATCTTCATCTTCTTTCTCTCACTTTCCTTTGTCTTCTTCATCTTCATATTTTTGGTCTTTTAAAGAAAATGCGCATATGAATATATCGTAGTAATATATTATTGCCCATTGAAAAGTTTATTTAACGAGGTTGTGTATATTGAATCATTTCGAAGGGTTTTAGCGTCATATGATTTGGATGTTGTCAAAAATGGTAATATTATCTATCGGGTAACCTTGTGTAAACATTGTGTATTTGTTTATATGTATATGTATTTAGACACTGTATTTAATTTAATTTCTGTTTGAAGTGGAAAATTTGATAGTAATCGTAAGTGGGTGGACGTGTTAAAAACATTAGGTACCTGTAGCGATAATACTACTGTTACTAATCTTTATTCTGATCCAAAAAGGTAACAAGCGCGTGGAAAAACGATTTCTTGACACAGGTTAAAACATCTGGTACTGATGATTACGGAATGGGAACAAATAATTTCAATGTGATTGAAGACGAACCCAATTCACTCGTCGTAAGCTCTTCGTGACAATCAATTCACATCGGGTGGCTATCCACATTGTGGTGACACTCAGACGTAATGACTACATCCATTTAAAAAATTCAAGTTTTAATTGTACGGATAATTTCGGATTAATTTTCGTAGGTGGTTAATGCAACCAGTGCAACTGTCTCTGAGCCGATAAAGTTACATTTGATCGTAAATATTCACCAGTGGAAATTGGAAATTTTTTTAGACAACAATTTCCCTGGTCGTTGCATTGGACGATGTGAACCAGTTGCATGGCCTCTTCGATCACCTTTGATCTCAACCCACGTGACTTCTATTTCTGGGACTTGTTAAAGAGCATGTTGATGTTGAACCAATGAGTTGTACCCCAGCTTGCACTTCGCCACAATTTGACGTAGACTAGTGTAGGTTATTTTGAAAAAATTAGTAAAGATGTACACGAAAAAATCAAATATTTCTTCAAAAAAATAATTATTTTTATTAGTTCATGAATATAATTAAATTAGATTAGTAATTACATTAAATAAATTATTTATGGTAGTATTCACTCATAAGCGAAAAAAAAATATAAGATTCCACTGCCCACAAATATTTTCTTACAAGCTTCCTAAATGTTACAAAATTGTTTGCATTTCTTATAACTTGTGGGAGGTGGTTATACATTTTTATTGAAGAGATAAAGGGACCTTTCTTTATTTGCTCTAATCTATGGCTGGGTACAAAAATATTTATTGTTGATCTAGTGCTGTACTTATTTATATTGCCACATTTTAAAAGATTATTAATATTCTTCCTGACAAAACATACTGATTGCAAAATGTATATGCAGTAAATAGTGAGTATGCCATGATGTCTAAAATAATCCCTACAGGATGTATTGTAGGTAAGTTTAAACATACTTCTCAATATTCTTTTCTACAAAATGAACACCTTTTTTATTCCGGAACTATTTCCCCAGCACAATATGCAATATTGCAGAGCCGAATAGATATAGCCGTAATAAAAAGCTTTCAGAGCATCAGAGTTAACAGAGTCTCTCATTTGGAGGAGAGCAAAGTTTTGACTAGCTAGTCTGTTTGTTAGATTCTCTATATGAATCTCCCATGATATAGTTTTATCCATCTGTACACCTAAGAATTTCACAAAATCATTCTGATGAAGATTATGATTACCCCTAACCAAGAGACTAAATGATTACCCCTAACCAAGAGACTAACATCCAGCTTTGTACCAATTGGAGAGAACATTAGAAATACAGTTTTTTGTTGATTTAGTATTAAGCCATTGTTGAAACACCACTGTGACATTTTATCTACACATAGAGTAGCATTTTTACTTAAAATGTCTACATTTGTAGCAGTTATGATAGCAGAGGTGTCATCTGCAAAAAGAGTTAAAAAGCAGTTATTTATGTTGACTACTAAATCGTTGACGAATATTTTAAACAACAACGGACCCAAGACACTGCCCTGTGGTAACCCTGTTAACATGTTAACACTATCCGAAAGACATTCTACTCCATCTTGTACGATCTTAACTGACTGTTCTCTCCAGTAAGTAGGAATTTACCCATTTAGGGCGTTCCATTAAAAAAAAACCTTTCTTTTCATGTATTGGCATTAGGTAATTTTGAATATTATTTTTGAAAAACTCGGAATATTTCAGATACAGCGACATTTTAGAATTTTAAAAATCTTCATAAATAAGGAAATAAAAAGGGGGATCAAAGTTAGAGTTGACGCCCTGTACATAATTTACTTTGTTGAATTTAGTATTTATCTTAGAAGAATCATATAATACAACTTTATAAACAAATCCTAAAATGGTCGAGTTAAATGGAGCGAAACTATACTTAAATATAACTTAGACGTCAAGTAATGGGAGTTAAGAAATCCCCGGGAAGTGCTACATTTTTATCCGTGAGATTTATAAACAAGCTAAGAACTAAGTACGTTTTCTAGTATGTATAGATGTTTTTCTTTTAGTGTACCAAGAAGTGCTGAGTTGCGACCGACTTATTTATTGATGTCGTTAGACCTTCTACTGAGATGGCGGAATTGACTCGTTTTTCTTACAATTTGTCTACCTTGAAGAAACTGGCACTGCCTAGATACGAAGCTTTATTAAAAAGATATAGAGACAAGCATTTTAACAACTAATTAATTTTCTGTTTTATAAACTTAGCACCAGTGAAAAATTACTATACAGGGTGTCTCATCGGGAATTGCATCGATCGATATGTAACAATAAATTTTGAAAATGTTCTGTTACATACTTAATAAAATTGTATTAATTTTTAGTAGGATTGTGAGGTTAAAGAGAAAACTTTAATAATCTCCAAAAATACAACAGTTAGGTATAGGAAGTTTTACAAAAAAAAGAAGCAATTATAACGACCCCTTTTTTACATTTTACTTCAAATTTAGTTTTATAAAAAAGCAAGCCAGTTATTTTAAAACTTACCCAGCTAGCCAGCAAGAGATCCTCCAAATTTACATATCCCAGGGATGAGCTTTAACCTTTTCACCAATTTAGCTTAGATTGCTTAGAGGTATATTTATATATACAAGGTTTTGAGTTAGGCACCACCAGTTTTTTTATATTTCAAGAATAGGTAATGAATCAAAAAACTACATTAAACAAAATACATATCTATTCAATAAAAACTGGAAAAAATGAATATAAATTCGTTTACAAAACAGCATGCACAGTAATTAAAATGAAAGTCCGACAAAAGGTCGGTATACAAAAAAACAAGGCACAATACTAACTATAATGAAACTATAGGTTTAATCAAATACGGCAGTTAGCCAACAAGGTAACTACTCTGGTACACAACAAATAAAATAACGTAAGACATCAAATGGCAAATGAACATAACTGTAAAAACAAGTACATAAGGCAAAGTAATGCATAAAGGTAAACTGAACACACAGTATATACTTAATCCAATACATAAGGCACGGTAAGGAATAAATTGTCACATAAACGTAAAACTACAAAACATATCGGTACGGCAATATCAGACATCATTGCCTCATAAACATACTGTATTTACTTAACAAATACATACGGCACGGTAAGACATACATTGTCACATAAACGGAAAGATGCCAAACACATATATAATGCCATATAACACATCAATGTCTAATGAACACACGGTATATACGATAAATCTACAAAGTTTAACTGAAGTTCACACAATACACGGTATCTATTAATTGTCTCGAAAGGGGTGGCAATACTACGATAATCACTTACTTACGATAATTGCCCAGGTACTACTTACTGGACCCAAAAGACACCATACTATAACTTCTTCAAAACACCGCATTCCATAAGGCAAAATACACCGCTGTCACTTAACGGCTTAATAGCATCTTCTCTATACCAAAGGCAATCCTCCAATGGGATCTACATAAAAAACCATACCATAACTTGTTCAAACACCGCATTCCATAAGACAAAATATACCGCGGTAACTAAATGTACTATAACCAGAGACAACCTCTGCTATAACTATACCATATTACGGAATAAACAGCCACTAATTGTCTAATAAACATAAGTTCGCTCGTTACCACCGCTCCAGGCGGAATCTACATCCAGTCTCTACCACTGCCCGAGGCAGACCTACGACTTCACTCTTCCATCGCCCCAGGCGAACTGTCTATTGATTCTCGATCGATCCGTTGCCAGCCCCGCGCACTCCCGTGTTTTTGACCAATCACAGGGTTACAGGTTACGCCAACTTTCGCAGAAACAGACAAGGTCACGCACGATTGGTTTTACACACTCCAGATTTAAATTTATATAATGCACATTAAAAATACAAGAACCTCTTTTTAACATCAGAGATTAGATTTATTTTCCCATATTATTAGGCATATGCATTTCTACTGAGTGTTTTCAAATTGTGTCCAGCCTTTGACTCTTTAAATATAATAATTTAATCTCGCAGGGCCGTATTATCAGATTTTTAAATTAAACAGGCACTAACTTACTGCGACTGCAAGTGGTTTACTCGTTACAGATAGGGCTTTTAATTAGGCCAAAAAAGTGGACCGTTACACAATTTGAAGGAGGAATCCAACCACGTAAAAAATACAGGGTATTCCATTTAAAAAACAGCGTTTTTCCCATTTCGCATTAATTGACATGCCGTCATGGACACCCTGTAAAATAGAATAATGTAAAAAAGGTGCTAATACTTAGCGTGTAGTATCAACTAAGAATAGTATAATATTTGCTTAGCCAGCTTGTTTTCATAGGTAGGTAAATAAAAATTATTAAACGGACCCTTATAAATCCTTAAATTTCCAGAAAATGTTAAATAACTTGGCAACGTTGCAAGCAAATCCAAAAAACAAAATATCACTCTTTTCATTTAATAAAATGGTAACAAAATATACAGGGTGTTCCATTAAAAAAAAGTATTTTTTATGTGTGACAGAAAATTTAAGCATTCTGTAGATTTCACAATAATTTTAAATGATAGATCTTATCGACCCAAAAAACTTTTGTATTTAACTAATTGTTGTATCGCTAACGGTTCAAAGGTTATCGAAGCAGAACACACTATTGACTCACCCTGTATATTTTTAACTTCGAATTTACTTTAAGTTCCATCCCCACACTGATAAATTTGTGTTAGGTAAAATTTAGATAAATTTGCCTGTTACAAATTGGTCAAATCAGAATTCTAACCTATCAGTAAGACGAATTGACGTAATTTTGACGATGATTGTAGTTGGAGTAGCGTATATTTGAAATTCGAATGATTTTTTTAATATTTGTTACAAAATGCAGACGTAATAATTACGTAACCAAAGGGATTAATCCACGTCAGAGGTCTCCCGTGTGTGTGTGGACACACTATGCTGACCGCACACCGGTTTCAGACAAACCGTACAAAAGTCAAGTTATTTTCACTTCTTGCACCAATTTTCGATGTCTCTGTATTAAAGTTTGAACCACTCTATATATTAACAGTTTTAGATGGTAAAATCATATATCTTTGGAGACATATTTTTAGCCAAATTGAGATATAGCCGTCGTATATCTTTCATCTTCGCCTGTAATCCGCCATAGTTTACGTCATAACGGGATTATACCTATACATCCATAAAATATAAAGGAATATGAGGGATAAAAGGTCATTCACGTGAATAAAAACATTTGGAGGGCCAAGCACGTACAGTATACTCGGTCTTCATGGGCAAGAGTTTATACACAGGCACCCCTTTTGGATATATATACACACTAAACCCCATCATGAGAATAATATACTAGAGTTTTCGAGCTATCGACTTTTATTTCTGATAGGCGCACTTAGCGGAGGTAATATGGAGAACTTTCTTAAATCAATTCTTGTGGATTGAGGTTTGGCATGTCAGATTTTTATACACAGCGGTTCTAAAGGGCCCAATACAATTTTACAATCAGTTTTTTGGGAAAAACTATACTGCGAAATGTTATCATTTATAATATTGTTAATAATACCCTGCTGTTACCGTTTAAATTTTGAATCTGTAATATTGTTCCTCATTTTCAGTGTCAGAGCGTTTATATATTTTTTTGGTTTAAATGTCCTCACAGAAAAATTTAGAGGGTTTAGGTCTGGACTTCTTGCAGGCCAATGTATTTTTCCAAATCTTATCATCATGTATGTATTGGGGAGCTATGTCCTGTTGCCAAATAATTCGGCTGTTCTTTCTAAATAGGCATATCTATACTTTAGCAACATACAAATTATAGCTCAAAAAAAATCATGAGAATCTGATGATTGCTTTCTAGATATCGATGTTTATAAAAAAGAACATCTTTCAATCTATTTTTCAAGATGGTTCAGGTTGGCTTAACAATTTTCTTGGCTTTAGTGTACTTATTGGATACAAAATTAGCTAATCAACATTGTAATATAAACTTAGTATCTACTTTATAAGTAAGCCTGGCCAAGGTCATTAATCCTACAGAGACGTACTGGGTATGCATCATATCATAATACTTGAATAAGTACAATAATAAAAACAGAAATATTTTATATATTGTGATGTGTGTTTTTGTACTATTTCGTTCGCTTTAAATTCTTTTTTATGTATTTCCTTATATTTTGTAAGCTTAGTGCTGCACATTATTATTAAACTGTTAAATGACGGTCACAAATGTACTTTGTATATCTAAGTGATAACTAATAATAAATAAATAAATAAATAAAATAAATGGAAATAAATTTTATTAATACTGGTACACTTTATAAAAATATGTACAAAACTCACCTTCTTAAGCAGATTTATGAAGTAGCTTGGTTGTCGTTATCACAAACTGGAGCATTTCTATAATAACTGTGTAGCATCAGATGTTTCTACAGTTGTCTCAGTAAGCGATGTTCGCTGTGGTGAAAAAATAGGTTTGTATTTTGAAAAAGACCGTTCGACATCTACAGAAGTAATACAGGCATAAGTAAAACACTCTGTGAACTCACTTAATGCAGCTGTAGATGCACCATCACAAATTTGTCTTAATTTGGTAAAATCAGGATCTTTCCGTAATACACTCTCGAATTTTTCAATACCGGGCTTATTTTTTGCGTCATTTATAGCCTGTAGCTGTGTATTTACGTCGTCCACTATTTGCAGCAATTCCACTAACGACAACGAAGTATTTTGCAATTTTTCTATTGCGTCGTGTAGTCCTCTATAATTGTTATAAATAGTTTTTAAATCTGTTTCAAGGGGAAACAACTTGAAAGCTTGTCTTGCTTTCCTTAATAGCTGCAGCCTCGTTAGGGTTGAACTGTAGTATCACAGCTTTTATTTGTTAAAAATATTCAGCATAATAAAAAGCTGTCTTCAACCACGTTCCCCAACGTGTAAAAATCGGCTCTGGTGGTTCCGGATTACCAGGACATAGTGTTTGAAATGCTCGAGGCCGTTTAGGAGATTCGAGAAATACTTTTTTTGTATTTGCTATTAATGCATCTACCTCTGGAAAACATTTTCGAATCGTTTCTGCTACAAGATGGAACGCATGCACTTTACACGTAACATATAAAAATCTACAATCGTCTCTTTGAAGAAAACGGCCCACCAAACGCATTGTCGCAGCACCGTCGGTCACAAACATCAACATTTGACTTGTTGACAGTTCAAATTTTTCGAAAGTCTCCAACACCACCCGCGTAATTACTTCGCCGGTACACGCAGTTAGTCTTTTGCTAGCTAGTAAAAGTGGAAATGTTGGTTTAACAGGGTCGAGTACACGTACTATAACATTTAAAATAGAATTTTTTTACAATCTGTCGTCTCGTCAACACATAACCACAGCCGTGTATTTTTTAATGCACATTTAATCCTATTTACAATGTCTTCACGAACACTTGGTACATATCTACTTAACGATGAACGACTTGGTAAATTCAACTGGGGATTGTATTTATTCCAGAACTCCCGAAATGCTGGTTTATCCAATGTGCGCAGGGGAAAATCACAGGCAATCAGCATTAACAGTAAATCAAACAGTAACTGAGGTTTCAAAGACGACACGCCATGTTTTTATTTTTATGCCGGTTACTATTGACATGAACTTTGCAGCCGTATTTATTCCAGCACATTAAATCTTGATCACAAACTTTACAAATTATTTTATATCCATCAAAAAATAAATCAGGAAATTCACAGATAAATTTATTCACTTTATTAGCATATGGTCGTTTTCTACTCTTTACGCTCAACATTATTTATTATTTATTAGTACTCTATGCATCGACCGACAGATACCAACTGAATTGTGTCGTGTCATCGTCATCGTAAACAAGCGCGCGATGGCATTAGTATTGCGCCCGACCCTGAATCTACCATCGCTTGGCCAGGCTTATTTATAAGACACAAAATCGTACTACGTTTTTGTTGCGACAAAGCAAGCGTGATAAAACATCCTCATCAGCACCAAAAAAGCTAATCTATTAACTTGAACGGCTTCATTTCTGAGCTTTCCGAGATAGACAACGAAACTTAATGAAATAACACAATTCAATGTATTTAGTTAATTAATCCACTATTCTATCTGCTCCTCGGAGAACCAGTTTTAGTGCGACTAGATTGGACTTTCAAGAATTTTGAGTGGAAATCAGAAAGTGCATGCATTCCGGAAATTGCACGCTACAAAATAATTATACATATAAATAGAAACAGATTTGTGTCAGCTCGACTAATAAATTTGTATGTACATAAATTAATTTAAGCTTCGAGTCGTATAAATTAATGGTTTGAGCAATAAATTCCAGTCCACTTACATTAATTTTATGTCATAATCTATAAGTGCACATATGGGGTGCGGTGTAATCTTTTTGGTGTTAAATAATCTAATGTTGTTCCAAAAATGCACGCCTCAAATTCAGGAACATATTCTAAAACAATAGGTCCCTATGAAGATGAGTCTGATAACGCTTCGTTTTCGAAATATAAGGTGATGAAGGGTTAATAAAAAAATTTAGGTAATGATTTAATGATATGGCATATCATTTATTCCATATCTTTTATGGAGGTGGAGAGTCTAAGAGGGTTTTTCGTAAATCATCAATGTTTGCAACGGGTGTTACGTAGACAATCGACTACAGATGTCCCCATGCATAAAAATCGAGGGGATTTAAATCTGGCGAGCAGGTTGACCAGGATTATGGTCTACCTCTTTCAATCAATATTTTGCCCATACATGTTATTCAAATAATATCTAATTTTATTTTTCTCTTCCAAATGCTTAGTTCAAATCCAAATTAAAATCTATAGGACAAAACGTATCGTATCATGACCTACACACCCGGAACAAATGCGGTACCGTATCGTATTATTAGTAAGCCTGGCTAAGCGATGGTAGAATCAGGGTCGGGCGCAATACCACTGCCATCGCGCGCTTGTTTACGATGATGATGACATGATACACTTCAGTTGTTATCTGTCGGTCGATGCATAGAGTATTAATAAATAATAAATAATGTTGAGCGTAAAGAGTAGAAAACGACCGTACGCTGATAAAGTGAATAAATTTATCGGTGAATTTCCGGATTTATTCTATGATGGATGTAAAATAATTTGTAAAGTTTGTGATCAAGACTTAATGTGCTGGAATAAATACGGCTGCAAAATTTATGTCAATAGTAACCGGCATAAAAATAAGAAAATGGCGTGTCTTCTTTGGAACCTCAATTTATGCTTGATTTACTGTTAATACTGATTGCCTGTGATGTTCCCCTGCGCATATTGGATAAACCAGCATTTCGGGAGTTCTGGAATAAATACAATCCTCAGGTGAATTTACCAAGTCGTTCATCGTTACGTAGATATGTACCAAGTGTTCGTGAAGACATTGTAAATAGGATTAAATGTGCATTAAAAAATACACGGCTGTGGTTATGTGTTGATGAGACGACAGATTGTAAAAAAATTCTATTTTAAATGTTATAGTACGTGTACTCGACCCTGTTAATCCAACATTTCCACTTTTACTAGCTAGCAAAAGACTAACTGCGTGTACTGGCGAAACAATTACGCAGGTGGTGTTGGAGACTTTCGAAAAATTTGAACTGTCAACAAGTCAAGTGTTGATGTTTGTGACCAACGGTGCTGCGACAATGCGTTTGGTGGGCCGTTTTCTTCAAAGAGACGATTGTAGGTTTTTACATGTTACGTGTAAAGTGCATGCGTTCCATCTTGTAGCAGAAACGATTAGAAAATGTTTTCCAGAGGTAGATGCATTAATAGCAAATACAAAAAAAAGTATTTCTCAAATTTCCTAAATGGCTTCGAGCATTTCACACACTGTGTCCTGGTATTCCGGAACCACCAGAGCCGATTCTTACACGTTGGGGAACGTGGTTGAAGGTAGTTTTTTATTATGCTGAATATGTTCAACAAATAAAAACTGTGATACTACAGTTCAACCCTAACGAGGCTGCAGCTATTAAGGAAAGCCAGACCAGCTTTCAAGATGTTTCCCTTGAAACAGATTTAAAATCTATTTATAACAAATATGGAGGACTACACGACGCAATAGAAAAATTGCAAAATACTTCGTTGCCGTTATTGGAATCGCTGCAAATAGTGGACGACGTAAATACACAGCTATAGACTATAAATAACGCAAAAAATAAGCCCGTTATTGGAAAATTCGAGAGTGTATTACGGAAAGATCCTAATTTTACCAAATTAAGACAAATTTGTGATGGTGCATCTACAGCTGCGTTAAGTGAGTTCACAGAGTGTTTTACTTATGCCTGTATTACTTCCGTAGATGTCAAACGGTCGTTTTCAAATTACAAACATATTTTTTCACCACAGCGAACATCGCTTACTAAGACAACTGCAGAAACATATCTGATGCTATAGTTATTATAGAAGTGCTCCAGTTTGTGATAACGACAACCAAGCTACTTCATAAATCTGCTTAAGAAGGTGAGATACATATTTTTATAAAGTGTACCAGTATTAATAAAATTTATTTCCATTTATTTTATGTATTATTTATTTATTTATTATTAGTTATCACATATACAATGTACATGTGTGAACGTCATTTAACAGTTTAATAATAATGTGCAGCACTAAGCTTACAAAATATAAGGATATACATAAAAAAGAATTTAAAGCGAACGAAATAGTACAAAAACATACATCACAATATATAAAATATGTTTGTTTTTATTATTGTACTTATTCAAGTATTATGATATGATGCATACCCAGTACGTCTCTATAGGATTAATGACCTTGGCCAGGCTTAATTATTAGATGTTTCGATGTTTCTAAAATGATTGGCAGTTTCCCCACTACTACTAAGATTTCCTTTCATTTCTTGCAAAACGGCCTCTTCGCATGCTGGAGTTTTTGTCGTTCTTAGCCTTCCCCGGCCAACAGTAACACATTTAAAAGAACGTAATCAAGAATTTGATTACATTTTAATTACAAGAAAAATCGTCACGTACTAAAAATACTTTATTCTCGTAGTCTAGGATCAATGCTATCTGTTAGGAAAGCGATGATCGTTCCGAT
Organism: Rhamnusium bicolor; assembly: GCA_029963845.1. Classification (NCBI taxonomy): domain Eukaryota; kingdom Metazoa; phylum Arthropoda; class Insecta; order Coleoptera; family Cerambycidae; genus Rhamnusium; species Rhamnusium bicolor. Next base: position 274,731 of record JANEYF010003374.1, on the reverse strand, counting down.
ACAATCTCCTTGCATATAAGAGTTTTTTTTTCGCGTTTCTTGCACTTATATAACCACCATGAGCCATCTTTACAGAAAAGCTAAGAAAAATAACAGAGATGTACCTACATGTTTCATGCACAGGATTCGTCAGCTTGTAAGAGTTTCCATATAAACGCGCATACACAACATGCATATCAGTAAATTCTTCGTTAATGTAATTTTCTATGATTGAAAAAATAAGACGTATGCTCTAAGGAGCGGTTGTAGCTACATTTTACCTAAAGTTTTTTAGTTGTTCTACCTCTTCGATGAAAAAACAGCAGAAACCCGAGGTGATTCGCCTTAAGCTGCTCATGAAAATTCGATTTAGAAATTTATGCACTTACCAGATTCAATATATCTGCTATTTGAATAAAAATTCCATCAAACTAAATGTGAAAAAAATCCACAAACTTGCCAGGATAATATTTTAACGACTGAATTTAACATTCTAGTAGGTATATATGCTCTAGGCAAAGACTGAATACAATTAAAATCGCCGTTCTGTATAACTCAAACACGAAGTTGTCTAACTTCGACAAACTTTAAATATATTTGCTTACAAATGGAATATTTTAGAAGTTTAAGGGGCCCATCTACAAATCGGCGATACGCTCTCACACCTTCGAACCGCAGGATGCGTTTTAATAAACTTAGACAGGAAGTGTATTGTGCTGATTCCTCTCATCTCTAAATTGTTTTATTATTTGCACATTCATTTTCTAAAAAGTTGCCTTATTATCCGCTTTATTGCAGCATCTTAAAGAAATTTTAAATGAAATTTAACAAACAAATGAAATTTGAGATGTGGCAGAGGTAAATGTTATAAGGTGAAAATAATAAAATTACTGTATACGGTGTGTCTCATATTCGATGCTTACCATTGCTATCTCGGAAACTACAAGAACTACAAGGTCGGATAAATTTTAGCAAATTTTATGCTGATTCCAAATCCGTTAAGAACTCATGGCTAGCTAAAACCGTTTTTGGGATTTTCCAAAAAAACGAACATTTTGTGATTTCTCTTTTTGGTTGTAGCCAAGTAATCCTTATTAGGACACTTTTTGGAGACTAATACTTTGGTGTAGAAACGAATGTTCCATATTCTTTTGTTTTCGAGATATCCGAGGTAACTTTTGTTTTTCTTATGGCAGCCATATTGGATTTTTTCGTTTTTCAGGTTGCGCTTAAAAAAGAGCTTTCAAATGATGTATCACACGTCGAGGAAAAATTGTTTTTCAAGGGACTAATTCAAGAAAAGTTATCCATTGCTTAACAAAACAAAATAGTAGGCCATGGAAAATCAAAAAATTATTTTGATTGCATGGATGTATACCAACCGTTATAGAAAATAACAGTAATATTAAAGTTACCAGTTTGACAAGTTTAAATAATTTTAATTTTCTGTTGAAATACTGAACATAATCGATATGGAGAAAATTTTTTAATAACAGCAAATTAACATAATAGAAAAAAATGATAGTAAAGAAGTAAGAAGATTTAATAAAACTGTTCAATATAACCTCCATTTAGCTAAATACATTTTTTCCATCAACGCCTACCCGAGCTAATTACTCTTCTGAGAGAATAGGCATTTATTGTGCTGAAAACGTCCCTAACTCTTTCTTCCAAAATATTGATAGTTTCAAGGCTTTCAAAATCATACACTTCATTCTTCACCGTATCCCACAAATTGAAATCAGGAGGGGTTATATCAGGCGAGCGGGGAGGTCACAAATACTGGTTCTCTATTTGAAATTATGCGGTTACTAAAATTTTCTTGCAATATTCATCTAACATTATTAGTATTATGTGCAGGACAGCCATCTTGTTGGAACCACAATTCGTTTATTTCTTATTCTGTAAAAGGCTATCTTATCTCGTGTAAAATTTGATTTTATAGAAGTTCACGATAGGCTGCTCCCGTTAAATTGTTGTGAAAAATGGATGGACTAATTAAATGGCAATCTAAAAGTAATAATTAAGGAAAGGGTTATAGGCAGATCATAGGAGTAGAATAGGAAGAAAAGAGGTAATACCTATCATGCCGTATCAAACATTGAATCCAAACCTAGTTAGGAATCTTCTTTGCGTAGTTACATGCGGATTTTCTATGGCCCAATGGTGATAATTATGTTAAAGGCTCAACAATTTGTAAAACGACTTTCATCGGTCCATATTCGAGAATATTATTTGCGCGGCCAACATTATCAGTATCATACCAGTATCTTTTATTATCAAAACTACCATAATTTAACAAATTGCCTACAATTCATCCAAAAACTGTTCTATGTGGTTGCATTCTTTCCGGAAGAGCCGATGTATTTTGCGAAAATTACTTTTAAATAACATTTTAACAAATCAAATTTTTCTTCATTTGAGAATTTGTGCGCCATTTTGCAATAATCACTCTTGAACAGTAATAAAAAGTATTCTTGAACAATATACAGTAATACCACTACTATTTAGTGAACAACTGCCAACTAACACTAATGCTTATTATTAAAGCTGCAAATCGTTTCTGTGTATCATGGTCGTTGAGTACAGATGTACTTACTGTCGCCGGCATTCACCTTGACCGCGAGCGAAACTCTTTCTCCAGTCCAGTCTATTATTAGCTTTCGAATTGTGTACACGTTAAGTCACTTGGAAGTATTGCATATTGTTTTTGTGTTTTTATTTTATTTGTTGTACTGTATTGTTGATATTAATTTAATAATAAAGCATGGCAGACGTACGCAGGGGTAGAAAACGGCCATTTGCTGACAAAGTGATTAAATTCATAGGTGAATTCCCGGATTCATTCTATGATGGAGCTAAAATAATTTGTAAAGTGTGCGAGAAAGATTTGATGTGCTGGGATAAGCGTGAGTGTGGATTTCACGTAAATCCCCAAAAAAAGTGTTACTTACTATTTGCACATACTCGATAAACAACCATTTCGAGAGTTCTGGAATAAATACAATGCCCAGGTGAAGTTACCAAGTCGCACAACGTTATGTAACTATCTACCAACTGTACACGTACACATGGTAAATAAGATGAAATGTGAATTAAAAAATACACGGCTGTGGTTATCTGTTGATGAGACAATAGACTGTAAAAGAAAATCTATTTTAAATGTTATAGTACAAGTACTGGACCCTCTTAAACCGACAGTTTCACTGTTACTAGCTAGCAAAAGACTAAGTCAGTGTACTAGCGAAACAATTACCAGGGTGGTGCTGGAGACGTTAGAAAAATTTGAACTGTCAAAAAGTCAAGTGTTGATGTTTGTAACTGATGGCACCGTGACAATGTGTTCAGTAGGCCGTTCTTTGCAAGAACAAGATTGTACGTTTATACATGTTACGTGTAAAGTGCATGCTTTACATCTTGTGGTAGAAATTAATCGAAAAGGTTTTCTAGAGGTGGATGCTATAATAGCAAGTACAAAGAAAGTGTTTCTTAAATCTCCTAAACGTCTCCGTACATTTCATAGCAAGTGTCCCGGTATTCCTGAACCACCACAGCCGATTCATACAGGTTGGGGAACATGGTTGCAGGCAGCTTTTAATTATGCTGAATATTTCCAACAAATAAAAACTGTGATACTACAATTCAATCCAGATGAGGCTACAGCTATTAAGAAAAACCAGACAAAATTCGAAGGTATTTCCTTTGAAACAGCTATAAAAAATATCGAAGAACTAAAATATCTACTGCTACATGCTATAGGTGACGCAACAAATGAGCGCGTTAAAGAAAAGTTCGCAAATGTGTTAAATAAAGACACCGGTTTTACCAAATTAAGACAAATATGTGATGGTGCAGCCCCAGATCCGTTAAGAGCGTTAAAGACTATTTTACGTATGCGTGTATTACATCAGTAGATGTCGAACGGTCGTTTTCAAAATATAAGGATATATTTTCACCAAAGCGAACATCACTCATGGAGACAACCATAGAGACATACCTGATGCTGCAAAATGGCTACACATCTCCAGTTTGTGATAAGCAAGCTAGTTAAGATGGTAAGTTTTACATATATTGTTATAAATTGTAACAGTTTATTGTTTCTCGTATTAGTTAATTTCGCGTACGCCACTGTGCCACCGAACATTTTTGACAGCCCTACTTATTATTTGTTTTAAGCCACAGCCTACTAACTTTTACTAAGAGTTATGTGTGAATATCGTCGTTTTTAGAAAATCATTTTTTAAATTTTACTAATTACTAACTACTTTGCATGCAAGAATGCCCTTGATGAAGAGGATTTCTTTGTTAAAATTTTTAACACTATTGAACATTTTGTGACAAATAAAACCTTAATGATCGTCTAAAAATTGATGTTTAGAAAATTGTACAAATGAAGCAATTTACAGTACATAGATAATAATTAGTCGCCGTCTAAATAAGCATCTTCCTAGCCTCTGGCATTACAAAAACTTTTTGAATTTCCATGGCCTACTATTTTGTTTTGTTAAGCAATGAATAACTTTTCGTAAATTAGTCCCTTGAAAAACCATTTTTCCTCGGCATGTGATACATCATCTGAAAACTCTTTTTTAGGCGCAATCTGAAAAACTAAAAATCCAATATGACTGCCATAAGAAAAACAAAAGTTACCTCGGATATTTCGAAAACAAATGACTATCGAGCATTCGTTTCTAGACCAAAAAGTGTCCTAATAACGTAAAAGTCTAAATCCTGTCTGACCGTTTCCCAGATCCCAATAATGAGCATCGAATTTGAGACACACGATATGTTATTTGGTTTAAAAATGATATCTAATATTGCTTATATTAGCGTTCATTATCATGTTGTCATTTCATCACTAGACGACAGGAGCAAATAACTAATAAAACCATAAGAAAAAGTAACCTCACGTTTATAGACGCCCACTCTGTAGTAAACGATTCCATTTTATACGGACTCGCTTACGACGTTGTACCGAAAAGCCCAATAACGTTTACAGCGTCTCTTATAATATGAGTCTACTTAGTCGTAACTATATGGCAAAGTTGGAGTGAAGTGTATATAAAATAAAATTTAATACGAGGTATTAAAAAAGGTGCTTAGATAAGTTTAGTTTTAAAGTTTCGTTTTTAACTAAATTAAGTTTCAACTTGCCGCTGCACATTGACTTTAATTCTGATTAATTATATCATAGAAAGAGCATCATTTACTAAACTTTTATGAATAAAAATACTACACCGATATGTTGTATTCGTGGAGATTTATTAAAATTGCAAAAGAGGATAAAATGAAAGCATAATAACAGCAAAATGCTAGTTATTAGTTTTTAAACCTACTTTTACAAAAAATGTATGACAAAGAAGTACAAAGCAGGTTGGGGTTAATTAAAACTAACTTCTAAAATGTAATTGCTAAGAATGTACTCGCCGGCTTTTTAAAAATGTATTACTGGTCTAGACAGTTTTAGTTGAACCACTCTGTATATCTTTTAAACAACTATTTTCCCGGTCAGTTGTAGAATAATAGAATAGAATTTATTCTCAAACACATATCTATAAGTGGTCACAATAACTATTGCTGTTACAAACCTATCATTTTTATATGGTAACGGTCAAAATAATAATAATAATAAGGATATACTTACATACATATATGAAAAATGCTTCTTGTGAAGTAGTAGAAAAACTGTACAGAAACTAAACTTAACTTACTACCATATTGTAATGTGTAATGCATATATTATCATTACAATGTGTTTGTAGATCTGTCAAACGTAAATTAAATTTCAAATTTATTCAAATTTTAAAATTACAAGTAGTTTGAAAAAATTCCGTGATAGTGTAAAGTACACTTGATTTAAAAAAAAACTGGTACACTTTCTTTTAGCTATGTAAATCATTCGTTCTTTGATTGATATTAATAATCTTACAAATGTCACTTTGACGTTAATCAGTGGCGTCATTATTAAAAATGGTTCGACATCTAACAGATATTCAAAAATTTCGAATTGTTTCTAAAATTGAAGATGGTTGGTTCATAAGAAGACTTGCTGCTGAATACAATGTGAGTAAAACCACGATAATGAGTGTTAAAAAACAATGGGAAACCAACCAAACGGTATCCCGTAAAGTTGGTTCCGGTAGGCCCAGAAAGAGCAATAATCAAGAAGATGAAAATCTTATAAATTACCTAATAGAAAACCCTTTTCAGACTGCAGTAAATGCAATTTCAGAGACGAATTTCCCTGCTTCGGTATCTACTGCTTGCAGAAGAATAAAACCACAAAGCGACTTGAAGAGTTGTTCAGCGGCTAAAAAATACAAACTTTCAGAAGAAAAGAAGCAGGGTAGGATTATTTTTGCACTCAACTAATCAATGATGAAAACTTCTGGGGACAAGTTGTCTTTTCTGACGAAAAGGTTTTTAAATCCTGTAACGATGGACATGTTCGCGTATATAGGCCTCCTTCCACTAGATACGACGAAAAATATACTTTCGATCCACAAATATCAGGAAGGTTTTCAGTCAATGTCTGGACTTGGATGAGCCTAAATGGGTTAGGTGTGTGTTGGAACAGTGGTGGTCATCTCAATTCCATTAAATATATTGAAATATTAGACAATATTATGTTGCCGTCAGTAATAGAGGTGTTTCCGGAAAATAATTTTATTTTTCAACAAGACAACTGCTCCATACATTCGGCCCATCGTGCCAGGCAATGGTTTCTTAATAAAAACATAGAGTTGTTACCGTGGCCATCTAAAAGTCCGGATTTAAATCCAATTGAAAATGTATGGGGACTAATGGTGAAACATATAAGAAAATTAAATAACCATCCAAATAATGCCCAAGAATTGGAAGGGATAATTGAAGACGCTTGTCGCAAGAAGTTGACCTTGCAAGAAATCTGATTTTGTCCATGCCTGCAAGACTTCAGGCAGTTTTAGACGCTAATGGAGCAATGACAAAATATTAGTTAATTCTGTATTACGTAATTGAAGTTCATTTATTTTATTTTTTTATTGTATTTTTATGTTCAGTTTGCATTGTTTACTTTTTGTTTAATCTCAAGTGGTATTTTTGTGTTCTTATTTTAAAAATAGAATTATCATTATTCAGTTAGTATTTTAATTACAACCATTAGTAGAATTATCCGTAACAAATATTATTTTTTTAAAAAATAATATGGCAGGCTTGAAAATGTTTTGAAAAAGTTATTTTCTAATTATTTTTTAAAATTCCATTTGAATAAAATAAAAGAGAAAGGTTTAATAAGTTTAAAAACACAAAGAAAACCGATCTCCTCCAAAAGACCCAGGTCCGGGGTAAATCACCTCTTCTCCACCCCCCTCTCGACATGCCTAACCAGCCCTATTTACAGACATATGCACACAACTAAACTATTAAGATTTTCGATTACAAGAGTTGTACCAGTTTTTTTTGATATCAGGTGTCCATGAAGTGACAGAATATTTTTTTTACTCACATTTGAATATGTTCAGATTTGTAATTGTTTGAATATGCTGTAGTAAATGATTAAAGATCTGTACTCCCATGTACCCTTTCAGCTAACATTATAATTATAAAATGGAAGTAGATGTATCTTCATTTCTTGTATTATGTGTGTGGCAATGCATTTTGCGGTAAATTTTTGTTGGATTGAAATAACATATTGACGGTCTTTTCAAGGTTAAGTAATAACTTGTTAGATGTGATTATCGATATTTGAGTTGCTATGTATTAATGCTTGTGTCATCTGCATATAGTGAAAATTTTACAGATGAATAATTATAAACTAGATCATTAATATATACTAGAAATAGTAGTGGTCGTAGAATGGAACCTTGGGGTACTCCATATTTGATGTTCTCTGGCTAGGAGTAATATTTTGTGCGCGAGATGTTATTATGCAAGCAAACCTCAACTAATATTTGACGGTTTTCGAGGTATGATTTAAACCAGTTGTTAGTTATTCCTCTAATTCCATGGTAATTTAATTTATTTAATAGCATAGAATGATCCACACAATCAAACGCCTTAGCAAATCACAGAATATGCCAAGAGGCAGTTGTTATCTTCTATTAAATTATTTAGTTATTATATTTTCTAGAAGTTCAAACGTAGTATCTGATGTGTTGCAATTGTTGCAATAACCATACTGAAAATCTGTAACGATGTTTTTACTTTCTAGATAGCCTAAAAGCTGTTCTGTAACAATTGCCTCTAGTATTTTTGAGGGTGCAGAGATGAGAGAAATAGGTCTATAATTTGAAATGAACAATTTATCACCTTTTTTTATACAGGGTGTCCCAATCAAAAGTAGGCACCCTGAATAACTTTGGAGATAAAATTTTTTTTGAAAAATTGGTGAAACACGTCGACCTTGTTTCCAAGGGGGGCATATTTTAATGTAATACTTGTATACCTATCATCATCCCTCTATCCTACGGCCACCCCCTCAAAAAATTCAAACGGCCAGGGGGGTCGAGTGATACATCTTTTGAAAGGTCTTTCAATTCCCTACATAACTGTGTATTTCTTTTAACCTTTATCGATTCGTTCTTAAGGAAAATAATTTTATTTTTGATGATTACACACAATCGAAATCGTTTAAAAAATCTAAAATACACGGCAATATTATAAAAAAAACTACATTTTTTAGTGCTCTCAAATCAACGAAACGACAAAAAAACACTTTCCTTGTCCGTTTAGTTTTAGAATAATAAGTATTTGATAGTCCTTGAAGATTAATTTGTTCACGACCAATTTTAAATCAAGATACATTTTACCAAGTGAGTTCTCAAAATAGTTTATACCCTTCAGGAGAGAATAGAAATTGTCAGCATTTATTTTAAAAACGATGATTGTGCTAGAGCTACGGAGCGCATATTCAATAGAAATCACCCAGATAGAAGGGTTGGTTCTCAGTATGTTTTACAATTATTGACAAAATTTATGGAAACAGGTTCTGTAGGAAACAAAAAGCATGAATATCAGCGACCGATTAGGAATGAAGCAGTCGAAGTGGCAGTTCTGGGTCATTTGCAGATTAATAATACTCAATCGATCAGGAAAGTAGCTGAGGCTTCCGGTGTATCACGAAGCAGTGTTCATCGAATTGTAAAGGCCCACAAATTTCATCCATATAAATTTAAATTGGTACACGAATTAAACGAAGATGATCCCGATCGTCGCGTCGGCTTGAATTCTGTAAGATTTTTAGTGAACAATTAAACGGTAATGCCAATCTACTGTACAATATGTGTTTTTCTGATGAATCGACATTTCAGTTAAAGGGGGAGGTAAACAGGCACAATTGTTACGTTACCCAACTTTCAGTCACACACATGCCCTCCAACACGCTCGATCAAAATCCACCTAAGAGGTTGAGAGAAACATCTAAGAAATCTCAGAAAAAGAGTGCGGCGGACTTTGTGGCTGGACCAATGGTTGCTTTTTTAAAATCTAAGACAAGACAAAACGAGGAAGAAATTGATAATAGCGATTTAAATTTCTTCAAGAGTTTAATATCCGACATGCAAACATTATCAAGCAAAAGACGTCGGCAATTCAAGACACAAGTTATGTTAACACTAAATAAATTCATGGATGAAGAAGAAGATGAACGTGCCAGAAATTCGTCTGTTACGTCAACATATCCATCTCCTGCTTCCACAGATAGCTGTAAGGTAACTACCGAAAGAAACATACAAGCAGTATCTGGTCCAAGTACAGAATTTACAAACTTAACATACCCCAGTGAGTTTAGATATACTAATTATAGAAATTATTAAAATAATGTATTATGTTCTTTAAAAATAAAAACTTACCTGAGTGTAATCAATAACCTCTTTTCTGGTGTTATACTTGGTCTCCAGTTTGTCCTTTTTTTCACAATTCTATTAGATATTAGTTCCAATAAATAATCAAAAGAAGCAGAGTTCATTCGCGTAAAATTCTTAAATTTTTCTTCATCTGCTCTTATTTCTTGCAAAAAAGACTGAAGAGTTTTTTTAGCATTTCTTTTTTTCATTTATTGGATGCACCCACAATTGTCTATTATGTGCTTTATCATCCTGGAGTAACAACCAGTTCCAGAAAATTAGTGCAATTTCCACCGATTCATTGTCGACAGAAGCCATCGTGAAACTGAACTGAAATTGTTTTCAAACATTTTGTTTCTCTTGCAAATAAAATGTTTCTTGTAGAAACAAAAACATTTTCGTCTGAAACAAAAACGTCTTTGACTAAAACTGTTTTGCTCTTTCTGTGTACGGCCGGCCTTAGGGGATCACATTGTCGGGCCGTTTTTTATTCCCGACAATTTAAATTGCGAAAGGTACCTCGATCTGTTAGAAAATAACATCGACCCAATGATTACCCAAATCCTCGAAGAAGACGATAATTTTTTTAGAGGGCGAACTGTTTTTTCAACAGGATGCGGCACCCCCACATTTTGCTATAGCAGTCCGTCAATTTTTGGTAAATCAGTTTCCCTAGCGATGGATGGAAGAAGAGGTCTTGTGGAGTGGCCCACTAGGTCACCCGATTTAACTCCCTTGAATTTCTATGGGAATATTTGAAATCGAAGGTATTTGCAACAAAACCCGCATCTCTGGAAGAGTTACGTGAAAGAATTGTTCGATAATGCCGTTTATTGACTCCAGATGTGTTCAGAAATGTTCGTACAGAATTTCAAGACAGATTATACTACTGTATGGAAGTCGGTGGGGGTTATTTTGAACAATACATACGATAATTTAAACTGCTTCATTTATTTTTATTTCCCGAACCTAAAATAATGAAACAATTATTTCTCAGGAACGAATCGATGAAAGTTTAAAAAAATACACAGTTATGTAGAGAATTGAACGACCTTTTGAAAGATGTATTACTGGACCCCTTTTGCCATTTGAATTTTTTGAGGGGGGTGGCCGTGTAGGGTAGAGGGATGATGATAGGTATACAAGTATTACATTAAAATATGTCCCCCTTGGAAGCAAGGTCGACGTGTTTCACCAATTTTTCAAAAAAATTTTATCCAAAGTTATTCAGGGTGCCTACTTTTAGTTGGGACACCCCGTATAATAGTTTTATAATAGTGTATTTGAAACAATCTGGAAAAATACCTGAAGTTAATGAAAGGTTAAGTAAAAGCGTAAGGGGTTTGTTTAAGGTATCGCTATTTTTTACAATTACGATCGGAACATCGTCAACACAGTTGATTTTTTCGGTTTAAGTTTGTATATTATTCGACTAATATCAGAATCTATAACTGGAAAAAACTGAATTGAATTTAAAAAGTTTATTTTTATTTTATTCAGATAATCTATTGATGAGTGATGATTAATTAAATTTTTGATTAAATCTCCAGCAGCGTTTATGAAATAATTTTGAAATTCTGAAGCAATAGTAATTAGGTCTGATATTTCTTTATTGTTAATATTTATATTTATATTATTTGACCCGAAGCATTGTTTTTATTTATGGTATTATTTATAACGTCCCATATTATGTTGTTTACATGATTTTGTTTGGCTTGACCTAGGATTTTGCCATGATGAGTGTTGAATTATAGGAAAAGTAATATTTACATTAGCATCAGTACAGTTGGGTATCATTATTTTAATTATCTTGTCTGACCCGTTCAGAAAAACCGAAAATAAAAGTGGTTACCAGTAGGGCTGGGAAAAATAATCGATTAATCGAAAAATAATCGATTAATTGATTAATCGATCATTTGATTAATCGATTATATGATTAATCGATTAATCGATAATTTGGTTAATCGATTATTTGATTATTCGATTAATCGATTATTTGATTAATCGATTAATAGATTATAATCGATTTATCGAAATAATCGATTATTTTTCAATAATCGATAATCGATTATGACTTTTGACAATCGCCCAGCCCTACATCCTAATTATCTATTTTTTACTTAATACAATTATTATAGTATTATAGTCATATAAATAAACAGTATGTAAATAAAATTGAAAATAACCCTATGATGAATCCTACAGCTCCGTAAATTAGGGGTGGGCAAGAGAATCGAATAATCGATTATGACTGGTTAAAATTGACTATAATCGATTAATCGCTTTTACGATTAATAGATTATAACCGATTTTCGATTATACGATTATTTGATTAATCGATTAATCAGATAATCGATTAATTAAATAATCGATTAATCAAATAATCGATTAATCAAATATTCGATTAATCGATTGTTTGATTAATCGATTAATCGATTATTTGATTAATCGATTATAATCGATAAATCGAAATAATCGATTATTTTTCAATAATCGATAATCGATTATGACTTTTGACAATCGCCCAGCCCTAGTTACCAGTATAACGATCACCTCACTTTAAAACATCGAAAATAGCATGTTGTGAATGTTGCTGTAAGCTCGAAATGATCTTTTCGTTTGAACCAAGGATTTTCAAAATATATTGTCATCAAGAGAGGCACTCATCTCGTGCTTTCTCCCGGATGAAAGTAACAAAACATATTGAAAGAAAGGAGAACAAAAACTAAAGACTTGAGCCCTGCTCCCGTCGCTAATAAATAAATTGACAATTAATCCAGCAGCAAATTAACCTGCCTCTATTGTAAAGACTAAAAGTGTGCAAAACAAAACCGTTTCAATCATAGTAAGCCTTATATAGAGCACGGCTCTCTTGTTGTTTTCGGTACAAACGACAACTTGATAAATGATGGCATAGATCGTTCAGTTTAATCCCGATGTGTTGTGAACAAATTGTATTTTTTTTTCGGGAATGAGGCAGGTGCCAATACCCAAAAACTTGCGCTACGTACTTCTTACAGGGTGAATAACGAAAGCGAATATCCCGGGGGCATTAATAGAAGTAACTACACAGATAAAAAATATTTTAAATGAAATAAAACATACCTAGTTAATTTACATAAATCTTTGTTTCTTATACAGCGTGTCCACTTAGTGCGTGGAAGTCTGATATCTTGGTTAATAAAACAGATAAATTGATTTTTTTTTAAGGTGCCTAGTTTCTCAAACTCTACAGAATAAAAATAACACCAACTATACAGAGTGCTCCATTTCCGCTGGGCAGAGATAAACTTTGTTTATCTTAATGGCAACTTTTTTCGGAATCTATATGAAAAATGAAAGGTACTTTATCAAAATATTCACAGTTTTCGAGATATTTAGCTTGACATGCTTTTTTCTCAATTTTCGATACTCATAATAACTGATATTCTGGGATTATGTCAATCTTCAGTAAAAATATTTGTTGACCAAATGTTGAGCAAGAACGGTTCTTTGAAACGATATGTCAGAAATTGTCCTGATATACAAGGTGCAAAAAAAATCTTGTCCAACATTATAAAAGGAACATTTTAAAAATCTTTGTTAATTCAGACGGAACCCCTGTATATTATTAAACCACAAGATACACCACTGAATAATCTATAACTTAGCTATAGTTTCCCTATACCTAAGTTTGATACTTTCTGTCAAAAATGCACTTTTATGGAAAAATTATAATAAAACCTCTCCGCAAATTTATTCCATTTAACATATAAACACAAAACTCAAAAAATAATAAGATTGTGAAAGTAACATTTTATTCATAATTTCATAACTTGATAATCAGCATATTATTATTATCACATTGATAACACAGGCCTGCATGGTTTTAGGGGTCTACAATTTTTTTACATTTTTAGAGTAAGTAAGTCACTCTGAACTCTGCAGTATTATTAGTTTTCGTGTATCACGCACTGTTTACTCTAAACATACATAACGACATTATTAGTAATTAATACATATCCTTTTAAAATAAAATTGTTAAGGACCACTGCCTTTTAATCTAGACGTTTCTAGTTAGAACCAGAATATACACATAGTATTCGAAAAGCACATACAGCAGTCAGTAGTAAGTTAACTGTGGTTGAACGTGTGCTTACAGTATATAATAGCGTGGTAAAGTTATTAAAAATTCGTCATGTCCTCGAGACATTGTAAAACCAGCGCCGATGTGTTTTGTTACATTTGTGGTTCATGTACAGTTAAAAAAAGACAAAGAAATATTACGGAATTCGTGAAAAGAAGTTATCATGCGTACTTTGGTGTAAAGCTTGGAGACCAAGACAAAACATGGGCGCCACACAGAGCTTGTCATACATGTGTTGAATCGTTACGGAGGTGGACTCAAAATAAAAAGAAATCCTTACCTTTCGGCATACCAATGGTGTGGCGGGAACTCAGCAATCATGCAGAAGATTGTTACTTTTGTTTGTGTGAAGTAAGTGGCTTTAATACTAAAAATAAGAAAAAAGTATTTTATCCGAACCTTCCATCAGCAATAACGCCAGTATCGCATGGGCCAGGTGTACCTGTACCTGCTGTGTCAGAGAATTATACTCTTTTGTCGTCTGATTCTGATTCGCAATTAGAAATTGAAGATTCAGATGAAGACTTTTCATTACGAAGTACTCAGCCTCAGCTTTTTACTCAGAATGAACTAAACGATTTAATTCATGACTTAGGACTTTCAAAAGAGTCTGCTGAACTTTTGGGATCTAGACTGAGTGAAAAGAATTTACTTCTTCCAGGAACGATATTCTCATGGTATAGAAAACTTGAAACTGAATGTTTAGAATACTTTGATCAAGAGGGATCCCTTGTTTACTGCCATGATGTTCCAGGATTGGTTTGCAAGTTAGGAGCATCCATTTATCAACCAAATGACTGGAGGTTGTTCATAGACTCATCTAAAAGGAGTTTAAAAGGTGTATTGTTGCATAATGGTAATATATACACAATCCCGATTGCACACTCTGTTCATTTAAACGCAAGATATGAAGATTTAAAACTCCTACTTGAAAAGGTGAAATATGCAGACCACAACTGGATGTTATGTGGAGATTTTAAAATCTTAGGTATGCTCTTAGGCCAACAGTCTGGCTATACTAAAATGCCCTGTTTCTTATGCGAATGGGACAGTAGAGCACGAGGTGAACATTGGTAAAAGAAAGAATGGCCACGTAGAATTAATTTAGTACCTGATTCAAAAAATATTGTACAAGAAAGTTTGGTCGATCCGAAAAAAGTTCTTCTGCCTCCGTTACACATTAAGTTGGGGCTAATGAAGCAATTTGTTAAAGCTCTCGACAAAAACTGTAACTGCTTTAAGTATTTATGTTCAAAGTTTCCTAGTTTATCAGAAACCAAGCTTAAGGAAGGTATGTTTGTTGGGCCACAAATTAGAGAGTTAATGAAAGCCGGAGTGTTTGACTTAACAATGAATGATAAAGAAAAGGCTGCATGGGTTGGCTTCAAAAATGTAGTTCAAAAGTTCTTAGGTAATAACAGAAATCCTGATTTCAAGGATATAGTCAACGATATGTTAGAAAATTATAAAACATTGGGGTGCAATATAAGTTTGAAACTTCATGTTCTTCATTCCCATCTTGACTATTTTCCAGAAAATCTCGGGGCGGTCAGTGAAGAACAAGGTGAAAGGTTTCACCAGGTCATTAAACAGATGGAGATGAGATATCAAGGAAGATGGAACGTCGCCATGATGGCTGACTATTGTTGGTGTTTAAAGAGAGAATCTTCTGAAGGTGAAACTTCACATAAACGGGCTTCAACTAAGCGTTCATTTGAAAGTAAAAGAAAGCGTTTTCATTCGCAAAGAGACATGTAAAAATGTTAACAACTTTTTTGTAATATTATTTTCTTGTAGGTCCTTGTAAATTTTGATTTAAATTTTGTAATTAAAAATGAGAAGTAAGTATTTTACTGTAATGCATTATTTTAATACATTTTATTAGAAAACCGTTTATGTATTTTTACCTTGTGAAAAAACCTTGCGTGATAGAGCAAAATGCAAGTCATTTTTGGATTCGGCATGAAACAGTCATACAGAATTACATTAAAATATAGAAACCCCCCACCATAAGTTTCATTTTGCAGGCCTGTGTAATCAACACATTATCACATAAATGGTTTCAAACAAATAAGGAAAAGCAATCAAACAAATTATCTGGGAGAAGCCCATGACGATTGTTTAGAGCATACCATATTTACAAGGCAGATCATCCATATTTACAACGATTTCTTCATACTGACTGTTTTGAATACGATAAGGAGTAATGTGAAACTACAGTTAACGACGAATTATGAGATAACTGATAGATTTAACTGGGGGAGGACTATAAATTATGCATGTTGAAAACTCAGCCAAAACAGCCAATGATTGAATTAATATTTGCTGGTGATTATATCTAAAAATTTGTAACTACAACAAAAATGCAACAAAAATTATTAAAGTAAGTGTTCAAACTGTCCACCGTTCTTATCTCTACATTACGTTATCCTATTTTGAACATTTATGAACATTTCTCAACGTTTCTCAACATTTCTCGGATTATTGTGAGATCTTAAATGTCCGTTAGTGGTACTTCGTATAATTTATCTTTAATATAACTCCACAAAAAAAAATCTAAGCACGTTAAGTCCGGTGATCGTGCGGGCCAAGAAACTTATGATGAACAAGATTACCGCTAATGTAGAATGCGGAGGGGCGCCATCGTGTTGATACCATTGTCGAACCAAAACATCGGGTGGAATATGCCGTAGCAGAACAGGCAACTCATTTTGCAAAAATTCCAAATACATATTTCCAGTTAAATTGGCTTCAAAAAAATATGGTCCTACAATATGTTCTGCGCATATTCCAACCCACACGTCCACTTTAAAACGGTACTGGTTATCTTTCTCTCGCAATATCCTGGGGTTTTAATCAGCGTAATGGTGAAAATTGTGTTGATTGGTTCTGCGGGTATTCGAAAATGATGACTCATCGGTGAATAAAATATTAGAAAAAAAAATTGAATCCTTTTGAGTTTTTATCATCAACGTCCAATCACAAAACTGCAAACGGTTTTGGAAATCCAGGTCCGATAATGCTTGTTGGTACTCGACATGATAAGGGTGAAACTTATTCTATTTCAGCAATTTACTCACGAAGCTCTTGGAAACTCCAATTTCATCACTGACTTGTTTGACAACGATATTTGGATTTTCTACGACTGACCCCAAAATAGTGATTTGAGCATTCCCGTTGTAATCGTGTATCCTAGTTGTATTCTCATAACTAGCATTTGCGTCCTTTCAAATTTCTTCACATTTTTAAAACAGTTAGTACGGGGAAATCGCTGTAAATCTGGATGATTTGCCTTGTAAATACGGGCTGCTAATAAACAATTACCATGGGCTTCTCCTAGAGCATACACCATATTTACGAACTCTTCCTCAGAATAATTCATTCTAAACTACTCGAAATTTTATTTAAATACACTTTATTAAGGTAATTATCTTACCCTTAAAACTCAAAACAAGAAAATGTGACAGGTTAATCTCTTGAGAGGCGCTTACTACGATTTCAAGACAAAGAAACATAGCCAAATGCAATTTTTCCATAAAAGTGCATTTTTTACAGAAAGTATCAAACTTAGGTATAGGGAAAGCTATAGCAAAGTTGTAGAATATTCAGTGGTGCATCTTATAGTTTGATAATATACAGGGTGTTCCATTTGAATTAACGAATATTATTCAAATTTTCGTTTTATCATGTTTGCAAGCTAAATATCTCACATGTCGAAAAAAAATATTCCGATTTTCACCCCAATGAAATATTTTGATATTATCTCATAGTATTATACATAAAGTACCTTTTATTTTTCATATAGATTCCGAAAAAGTTATAAAAAATATAGGTTGCCATTAAGAAAAACAAAGTTCCTCTCTGCCCAGCAATAATTGAACACTCTGTATAATGGGCGTTATTTTGATTCTGTAGAGTTTGAGAAACTAAGCACATTAAAAAAAGCAAAATATCTCTTTTATTAACCAACATATTGGACCTCCGCACACCAGATGGACACCCTGTATACGTAAACAAATCTCTTCTCTGCCAAGCAGAAATGGAACCCTCTGTATAATTGGCGTTATTTTGATCTGTAGAGCTTGAGATACTTGTCACATTAAAAAAAATCAAAATATAATATCTTTTATTAACCAATATATTGGAACTCCGCGTACCAGGATAACACTCTATATAGAACGAGACATATTAAAAAAGGTTATTTTCCATTGTCTTTAATTTCGCACAGCTTGCGTATATACGTGTTATTCACATAGACGTTTTATAAATACTACGTAGGTATTTAGAATGTATTCCAATAGCTCGAGTCACTCGTACATTCATTTTCATCATGGGGCAGTGGGTGTAAACGTGAGCCAAGCGGGCTAATTTATCTATGAATTGATATTGGACACTCAACAATAACCAGTCCCGTCGGTCAGTAGCAAGTGTTTTTTTTATAGCTCGACCCATTCAATTACCTGATAAAACCATTTAATTATTTGTTCCCATTTTTAAAAACAAATTTATGCATAGTACATAAGAATATTTTATCATCTCATATTGTTGGGAGTTTATTAGGTGTACAATATAATATATTACGTAGAGGTCGCCTCTGAAATTTGTCACACTTCCCTATCGCTGGATGTCAGAAGTTGAATGAGGAAGACAATTTTTGAAAACCGTTTTCTGAAATGCGTTAACTACATGGAATTATTTTTTATCATAAAAATTAAATGCAGGCATCATTTATCAGCCTTGTGATTATTTCCTTAATAACGTCCACAGGAGTTGATGTAATTCATTGTATTTATTAACATTTTTCCACCCTATATGAGTTGTAAGACTCAAGCACTGTAAGCTGTTCCTTGATTTATTAACGTATTTTTGTCAGCTCCATATGATTGATTCACATTTGCCATTTGGTGGGGTGAAATGGCATGTGACTTT
Source organism: Rhamnusium bicolor (assembly GCA_029963845.1). Taxonomy (NCBI): domain Eukaryota; kingdom Metazoa; phylum Arthropoda; class Insecta; order Coleoptera; family Cerambycidae; genus Rhamnusium; species Rhamnusium bicolor. The sequence goes on along the minus strand of JANEYF010003374.1, from coordinate 255,873 downwards.
TTTTTGCTTAGTTGCATTATTTTGTTTCATTTAATGTTGAACGTGTTCAAAATAATGTAGCACTGCATATCTGCACCATATAGTTCATGGCATAGACATAAGAAATATAAAAAACGCCATGGAATCACCGACAAATATGCCGCCTAGCGCAGGTGTGAGAGAAAGAGGACCGTACTAGGGTTTTTCTTTAAATAGTGTATGAAATACATACTTAGAATAACTTGCCATTTTATGTTTAATTCATTCGGTCATTGCTCAATTTAGTAAACAATAATTTTATATTGCAAATTATTGCCTAATATAGGCCTCGAGGAGGTATGAGTATCCCTTGTCACGAAGGGCGGGGATAGGACTGGTATTATGAATATAAGCAAAGCATACAGGCACTGGCGGTTCTTCTATAGGGTCATCTGGTCAATGGCCTCCCATATACAAATAAAAAAATAGAGCTATTCATTTTCTGAAGTTTAAAAATATATAATATATATATATTTTTAATATTCTTAAAAAATATATTAAAGTTTCTAGTTCATTCTATGCACAATACTATTCAAATATCTAGATCGCAGGATTTCGTATAGAATTTAAAAATCTTGGGTCAATCCACGACTTGTCCTCAAAACTAGCTACGGACCGAATTTACAACGAATTAAAGTGAAATAGACTTATGCGCGAATCGTCAGAAAGCAAAAGAGACAGAAAACACTGGCGGGGACAATATCCCTGACACATTTTACGGAAACGGTTACGCACGAAGTTTAGTAGAGCAGTCTTAATGCTGACTAGGTACGCGTTGGTCGGTAAATTTTGTCGCGTTGTTTTTAATGTTTTTATTTGTGAACATTTTATTAGTAAATCTCTACTTGTCGTGAAATTAAGTAAAACAGTGTTTTTGGTGTTTACTATTGAATATGAGTGTTGTACAAATTATATTAAAACTCAAGGAACGACATCGCAGCATTTGACAGATGTAATTTTAAAAGAGTTAGAATGTCTGAAAATTAATGAAAGTCCTGTAAAATTGATAGCACAAAGTTACGATGGAGCATCAGTAATGAGTGGTGCTTTTGGAGGTGTACAAGCCAAAATTAAAAAAAGTAATCCTTCAGCAAATTTTATTCATTGATAAGCTCATCAACTAAATTTAATTTTACAAAAAGCATCAAGTCAGGATAAAAGCATAAAAATGTTTTTTTTGCTAATTTACATAGCTTTTCTTCATTCTTTGGAAAATCACCAAAAAGAACAGCCGTGTTAGATAATGTTGTTAAGGTGAGATTACCTAAAGTGGCTCCAACACGATGGAATTTTAATACAAAGTGCATAGAGACTGTTTATACCTATCGAACAGAATTATTAGATTGTTTATAAAAAATCATTGATAATGAATCAGAAAACAACACTCTAAATCAAGCTATTGGTTTAAAAAACTACTTACAAAATGAACATTTTCTTTACTGGTTAAATTTTTTTCATTTAGTTATGCCTCATTGTGATATATTGTTCAATCAATTACAAAAATGTAATATCGATGTCATAACAGTAAATAAGTGTATTGGCGTTTTTAATAGTAAAATTTAAGACATCAGAAATAAAATTTTGAATAACTATTTGGAGGAGACATCCATGCAGTCTGCCCAGAGATGTAAAACGGAAGAATCAAAAAGGAGAATTTCATTAGAAGTTTGTGATATAATTACATCTGAGATCAAAAACAAGTTTGGCTTCTGTAATCATTTAGCAGTGTCTCAGTTATTTCACTTAAATCGATTTAAAGATTATAAAAAAAAGCTTTCCTCAAGATATGTTTAAATTAGTTAAAACGGAGTATCCAGTCATAAATCATTTGAACTTAAAACTGAATTAGAAGTATTATATAGCCGAGAAGATTTTTCCAATAGTGAAGGTGTAGTTGCTTTGTTACAGCTTTTTATTAACAATAATTTGTGCAATACTTTTTCTGAAGGTGTCAAACTGTTAAAAATCTTGTGTACTCTCCCTATGACTACCCGTCGAAAGTGAATGTTGTTTTTCCACCTTAAAAAGAATAAAGACATTTTTAAGAAATACCATGGGTCAGGAAAGGTTATCTTCTTTAGCTATGCTTACCATAGAAAGGGCATTAATAAAGAAGATAAAAGACTTTAATGAAAAAGTAATTGACCACTTTGCATCTCAAAAAGACCGGAGGATCGACTTGGAATTTAAATCACTTTAAAAGGTAGGTAATACAGTAAACTTTTCTAATTGACCTCCCTATCTCTTGACCCACGAACCGGTACTGATACAGAGTATAAAAAAAAAGTTTCTATAAAATAAAACGATAGTCCATTATAGTCCAAATTTTTCTCTTCATTTCGCATCCTAATAAAATTATATTCCTCATCTTCAAGGTGATATACTAGTGCTCTTTAGAAAATATTACGGAAACCTCGTCCTTTTTCTTGAAACGTTTTTAGAGGTTTTTCTACTGTTAAAACTTTAGTAGTTTTTTATTAAAATTACATTCATTTAAAGAAAGAGCAGTTGTTTTTGTATTTTCAATGAACAAATTGTTTAGCTTTAACGGATAATTCTAATCCTACTTACAATTTCTCTAAATTCGTCATTAGCAGCCGGTTACAACCGTATGCATAGAGTGAGTCGTAATGGATTAATAGCCCCGAAGTCATCAGACCGCACTGTCAATATATTCCGATAAATTCATGTATTTCTGGCATGCAGATTTGATTTGTAGAGTTGCATTAATCAAAGTGAACCGTATTTCACGCATTTATTTGCAGGTGTGGATAATTATAATTTATAGATGGAGATGATGAAATTTCTAAAATTTATTCCAGTTCTTTTTCTTTGCATGGGCTGAATTCTCACCTCCTTTTTGATACTGATCCGTCTTATCAGTAGCGTCCCTAAACTCTGACCTACCAGTTAGGAAGGTGTGTGTGATGGTACCTGCCAGTTAGGAAGGTGTGTGTGAGTGCGCGTATTGTGGCATAGTTATTTAGAAGCCATTGATCTTTCGACGATAATTCTGTGCTTTTTCTCCTTATAATAATTTTAATATAACTTTCGGTTGGGGGGGGGGGGGGGTGGGGGGAGAAGGGGGGGGGGGGGGGGGGGGGGGAATTCGATAAAAAAGTCCTAACTCCGGGAAGTACAGTTTTTATAATGTATAAAATGAAAAAGTATAGAAGAATATTAAAAATTGATATAAAAAAAAATAAAATCATATATAACGGAATACGAATTTGAAGAATATTAATAAAAATACGTTTATAGTTCAAACTATAAGAGATATGGATATGATCAAAAGCTTATTCGGTAGATACTTAATCACTGAACAAAATTATCCTCAAGGTCTATTACTGTATCTGCAATATTTAATAAGTTATAAGTCCTAAAAGATTTGCAAATGACAAAGAAACCTTAATTTTTTATAAACAAATGCGTATAATAACTGATTAACAATAGTTACAAACTAGGTGGTTAACTCATTTTTAAAGATTAATTAATCCTTTATAAAAACTACTTGAATATCCATTGTCGTATCTCTAATAGTTTAAAAGATATAGAGGTTAATAACTTAACAAAAGAAGGAGGCACTTTAATTTCTGTAGAGTAGCAAAATTGAAAATTCTATAAAAAATCGAAAACAATTTTTTTAGTATTGGTTAAATATATGGTTGTTTTTTGGTATTTTTTTTTCTATAGAAAAAAATATTAATACATTCTACCATTGTTTATTACAAATTATTTATTAAATAAACAAATAAATTTTAAGCGAAAAAAAAAATTTTTTTTTACTTTGTAGAAAATTGCAAATGATAAATTTAGAAAAAAAATCTCTTGTTAAACTATTATTTAATTAATGAAAAAAGTTAAAAAATGATTATTAACAATAAAAAAAGACCCCCTTCCAATCCAATCCTCAGGAAACCGATTATCCAAAAATTGACGGACTGCTATAGCAAAATGTGGGGGAGCCCCATCCTGTTGAAAAAACAGTTCGCCCTCTAAAAGATTATCGTCTTCTTCGAGGATTTGGATAATCATTTGGTCGATGTTATTTTCTAACAGATCGAGGTACCTTTCGCCATTTAAATTGTCAGGAATAAAAGATGGCCCGACAATGTGATCCCCTAAGATGCCAGCCCAAACATTTAACTTCTGAGGCCTTTGGGTATGAGTTTCCATGCTCCCCATTTAACTGAAATGTCGATTCATCAGAAAAACACGTATTGTACAGTAGATGGCATTACCGTTTAATTGTTCACTAAAAATCTCACAGAATTCAAGCCGACGATCGGGATCATCTTCGTTTAATTCGTGTACCAATTTAAATTTATATGGATAAAATCTGTGGGCCTTTACAATTCGATGAACACTGCTTCGTGATACACTGGAAGCCTCAGCTACTTTCCTGATCGATTGAGTATTATCCATCTGCAAATGACCCAGAACTGCCACTTCGACTGCTTCATTCCTAATCGGTCGCTGAGGTTCATGGTTTTTGTTTCCTACAGAACCTGTTTCCATACATTTTGTCAATAATTGTAAAACATACTGAGAACGAACCCTTCTATATGGGTGATTTCTATTGAATATGCGCTCCGTAGCTCTAGCATAATTATCGTTTTTAAAATAAATGCTGACAATTTCTATTCTCTCCTGAAGGATATAAACCATTTTGAGACTCACTCTGGTAAAATGTATCTCGATTTAAAATTGGTTGTGAACAAATTAATGTTCAAGGACTATCAACTACTTATGACTATGAGTCTTTTATTATTCTAAAACTAAACGGACAAGGAAAGTGTTTTTTGTCGAAAAAAACTCGTGTTGATTTGAGAGCACTAAAAAATGTAGTTTTTTTATAAATTCCAATACCCAGTGCCGTAGATTTTTTAGACGATTTCGATTATGTGTAATCATCAAAAATAAAATTATTTTCCTTAAGAACGAATCGATAAAAGTTAAAAAAAAATACACAGTTATGCAGGGAATTGAAAGACCTTTCAAAGATGTATCACTCGACCCCCCTTGCCATTTGAATTTTTTGAGGGGGTGGCCGTGTAGGGTAGAGGGATGATGGTAGGTATACAAGTATTATATTACAATATGCCCCCCTTGGAAACAAGGTCGACGTGTTTCACCAATTTTTCAAAAAAAATTTTATCTCCAAAGTTATTCAGGGTGCCTACTTTTGGTTGGGACACCCTGTATCTATTTTTGCGTCATCCGACTACACATTCTTGATTAATGTGGCGCATAAATCCATTCCCAAAATGGAAGATATGTCTCGATCGCATCAAATATGTAATCGACGTTGTTATTGTATAGAGATAGGGATCTTTTGAACATTGTCGCGTAAAAATATGCTTGGCAGTTTTTTGTGTGCCATGTATATGACCCTGTCACCACGTCTGTTAAAGCACATCATTCAAGTCCTAATTATAATGTCAAATATCGGGTTCGGAGTATCAAGTTTTGACAGCAATCAATACGGGTGATTTATTAACAAAAAGGCTTATATAACGGCTTATTTACATATAGTTATATACGACAATAATGTTCGAATTATTCCAGGTCACAAGTATAGACCGCAAACTCGAACAATGTTATATTGTTTCGTTTTATAGAGAGTAACGACCCGAGTATTTATTTTAACAATTTAAACAAATTGGTTATGTTATGTCGTGTCCTCCTGAATTATATTTAAAAAAAGAAAAATATTTCATATGTATGTATATCGACGTATTCTGTCTACAAGCTTCTCACGAACATTCCACCGTGTCGGATCATAAATTCGGGACACTTTTATTGTTAATGGGAAAGAGACCCTTCTACTCAATTACGGAAAGAAGGGATGGACTGGAGCAAGGTCTAATGTAAGCTGTCAATAAAATTGAGCCATGTTTACTATTAATTATACAAGTTTCTTGTTGTCTTCGCTTTCTACTTCTGCCCTATTTTCTCAACTGTTTAGATGAATTTTTATCGACGTTATTTGGTCCAGGGAAGAACTTATATATCCAATGTTTACTTAAAAAATAACGAACAGTCACCATTGTCGCTGAATTTCTCCCTTCAACACAACTCGTTGTACTTGTTTTTATTCATAATAAATGGCACTAAACGTGGGTAATGGCCGAACACTGCCTTAGACGTGTGTTACACCAGGCTGGCATCCTCTGGGGATTGACAAAACTGTTTTAATCGTCTCCTGATTATGCCAACTACGTTGACGAAGCGGGCGTCGAGTGCAGTGTTATGGTGTTTGTGGTATTACTTCTGTGTTATACCATTAGTATTACATTTTAAACCGCCTTACATGTATAGTGTATTTCTCTAAACTGTCAAATTAATGCATACGGTCCTGGCGTTGCAGCAATTTCACCTCGATGCATATATATCATGAAATTAACATATAATATATCATTATTATTATTTTTAAACAGCGACTGCGTAAACTTTGGATCATAACTGGGAATTAATTGGATCGTGAATATTATTCATGCGAAACTAAATTGAAGTCGAATTGAAATGGCGTTTAAATTAGAGGAATTTATTTTGCACCGGTTAAGTTTCTGCGGCTGGTAAATACATCGGGTAATAATAATTGGGGATTGCAAGTTGAGAGTTTGCTGAATTATGTCGGATAGGTTAGGTAGTAGATATATATAATATTTGGTGAATGCAAGAGAGCCTTGAAAGATACTAGGAGGGGTGCTGTCTGTGAAAATTATAATTTTTTGTTTTTTTTTTACCAGGCAGTATATAATGAGCGTTCAAAATAAACCTAGTCGTTGCCTAGCAAATAAAAACATAGGGCTTGAATTGGTTTCTGTTAAGGCTACATTTTTACAAGATATCCAACTTAAATCTATAAATCGCTGTTAAAATTTTTCTGTTGAAAAACGAAAACATACGATTCATCCTCAATCCCATATTAAAACACACCACAGAAATTAGCCAACCCCGAATCCAAAGGAGTTGACTTCAACTCATTAGTATTCTTGTTTCATGTAGAGACTAGTGATTGTGATTTTTTTTTGCTGTCGTTGTGTATATACCCACTTCGCACTAATGAAGGTAAAAACCAGAAACCGGTCTCAAGAGATATTTCCGTGTATTTGGTAAAAATCCTTTACTAGTAGGAAATCTCATTTAAAGCAAAGGCTAGAGGATTTAATTGCCTACTGAACGACATCACATTGTATTTCTTAATGTTGCCGAGCGCAGTCATCATATGAGTCGATTTTAGAATACAATTTCAAGTCGTCAGCATACATTAAAAAGCTGATTTTGAGAGAGGATGTTATATCATCTATAAATATATTAAATAGAAGGGGACCAAGAATGGAACCTTGCGGGACTCCTGACAGTACATCTATATTGTTAGATTTATAACCATGATATTGCACATATTGTACTCTCTTGGAGAAATACGAGCTAAGTAGATTTATGAGATTTGACGATATTCCATATTGGTCTAAGCGATTTATTAAAATTGAATGGTCTAGGCGATCAAAGGCCTTGGAGAAATCCGTATAAACACCATCAACTTGTCCTTGACTATCTAAAATGTCTGAAATATATTGCGTTATACAGACCAAATTGTAGTTGACCTAGCACTCATGAATCCATGTTGATTTACATCAATTATATTTTTACATGATCATATATATAACAGTGTAAAAGAATTTCCAAGATCTTACAAAAATTGCATAAAATGGCAATAGGGCGATAGTTACAAACATCATCCCTACTCCCATTTTTAAAAACGGGACAGAGTTGTGAAACTTTCCATATGCTTGGAAATTTGGACGTTTTTAAAATTAAATTAAATATAATGGTTAGCGGATGAGCAAGTGCTAATGCACAGTCTTTAAGCATAAAGGCAGGAATGTTATCAGGACCCATAGTCATCCTTGATTTTAGCTGGCGAATACATGACATAACTCTTCAGATATATATTTTATTACAAGAGTATCATTAGTTTTAAGATCATTACTATTGATATTTGTATCCTGAGAAGGGAGGTATGATGTCGTATTAGCAGCCTATTCCATATTTGTAATGTCCTAGATTGGATTATATTTAATAGTAAAATATTGCGCGTAAAATTTTTCCCAAAACTTATGTGTTATTTCAAGTTCAGTCTGTTTCTTGTATTAACCACCTGGACTAAGAGTTTGTTGGATCACTAGTACTTGCTGGCATATCTGTATTACAGCAAGTTAAACAAAGTTTTGACCCCTGAACACAGGTCGAACAGTTTATTCGCAGGCATCAATCTTCTGCCTTCAACTATCAATAAACTAAACGGTCATCATTTGTACATGTGTCAGTTTTAATGGTTCGGGGCCAGATTGGCAAATTTGTCCACTTTTTAGAAGGTGCTTTTTTTGCCATAAAAACTTAAAGCCTCGGTAAGTGCTAATAGAAATATCTGCCCGTCAACACGATTAATAATAATAATTTTTCCGGCTTTTTTTTGTGATATTAGGCCCATAGTTCTATAATATTATTAAATGAAATACTTCACCCAAAGAAACTGTTAGGATTTTTTTTTGCCTGTTGCAAAATGGACTGCAAATTAAGTGAATGAATAAAATATATCAAGTTTAAATTAATCACCAATTATTATTATATTTATTTGCTTGTTTATCATATATCTATTTGAATTTCTCATTGTTTAATATTCTGTTAAATTACACAGGCCTGCATGGTTTTAGGGGTCTACAATTTGTTTACATTTTTAGAGTAAGTAAGTCGTTCTGAACTCTGCAGTATTATTAGTTTTCGTGTATCACAACACTGTTTACTCTAAACATACATAACGACATTATTAATAATTAATACATATCTTTTTTAAAATAAAATCGTTAAGGACCACTGCCTTTTAATCTAGACGTTTCTAGTTAGAACCAGAATATATACATAGTATTCGAAAAGCACATACAGCAGTCAGTAGTAAGTTAACTGTGGTTGAACGTGTGCTTACAGTATATAATAGCGTGATAAAATTATTAAAAATTCGTCATGTCCTCAAAACATTGTAAAAACAGCGCCGATGTATTTTGTTACATTTGTGGTTCATATACAGTTAAAAAAAGGCAAAGAAATATTACGGAATTCGTGAAAAGAAGTTATCATGCGTACTTTGGTGTAAAGCTTGGAGACCAAGACAAAACATGGGTGCCACATAGAGTTTGTCATACATGTGTTGAATTGTTACGGAAGTGGACTCAAAATAATATTTATCCTTACTTTCGGCATACCAATGGTGTGGCGGGAACCCAGCAATCATGCAGAAGATTGTTACTTTTGCTTGTGTGACGTAAGTGGCTTTAATACTAAAAATAAGAAAAAAATATTTTATCCGAACCTTCCATCAGCAATAAGGCCAGTAGCGCATGGGCCAGATGTACCTTACTCAAAATTATACTTGTCGTCTGATTCTGATTCGCAAGTAGAAATTGAAGATTTGGATGAAGACTTTTCATAACAAAGTACTCAGCCTCAGCTTTGTACTCAGAATGAACTAAACGATTTAATTCGTGACTTAAGACTTTCAAAAGAGTCTGCTGAACTTTTGGGATCTAGACTGAGTGAAAGGAATTTACTTCTTCCAGGAACGACATTCTCATGGTATAGAAAACGTGAAACTGAATTTTTAGAATATTTTGATCAAGAAAGATCCCTTGTTTACTGCCATGATATTCCAGGATTGGTTAGCAAGTTAGGAGCATCCATTTATCAACCAAATGACTGGAGGTTGTTCATAGACTCATCTAAAAGGAGTTTAAAGGGTGTGTTGTTGCATAATGGTAATACATACGCATCAGTCCCGGTTGCACACTCTGTTCATTTAAAAGAAAGATATGAAGATTTGAAACTCCTACTTGAAAAGGTGAAATATGCAGACCACAACTGGATGTTATGTGGAGATTTTAAAATCCTCGGTATGCTCTTAGGTCCAACAGTCTGGCTATACTAAAATGCCCTGTTTCTTATGCGAATGGGACAGTAGAGGACGAGGTGAACATTGGCAAAAGAAAGAATGGCCACGTAGAATTAATTTAGTACCTGGTTCAAAAAATATTGTACAAAATAGTTTGGTCGATCCGAAAAAAGTTCTTCTGTCTCCGTTACACATTAAGTTGGGGCTAATGAAGCAATTTGTTAAAGCTCTCGACAAAAACTGTAACTGCATCAAGTATTTATGTTCAAAGTTTCCTAGTTTATCAGAAGCCAAGCTAAGGAAGGTATTTTTGTTGGGCCACAAATTAGACAGTTAATGAAAGACAGAGTGTTTGACTCAACAATGAATGATAAAGAAAAGGCTGCATGTGTTGGCTTCAAAAATGTAGTTCAAAAGTTCTTAGGTAATAACAGAGATCCTGATTTCAAGAATATAGTCAACTATATGTTAGAAAATTTTAAAACATTGGGGTGCAATATAAGTTTGAAACTGTTCATGTTCTTATCATTCCCATCTTGACTATTTTCCAGAAAATCACGGGGCGGTGAGTGAAGAACAAGGTGAGAAAGAAAGAACAAGGTGAAAGGTTTCACCAGGACATTAAACAGATGGAGATGAGATATCAAGGGAGATGGAACGTCGCCATGATGGCTGACTATTGTTGGTGTTTAAAGAGAGAAACTTCTGAAGGTGAAACTTCACATAAACGGGCTTCAACTAAGCGTTCATTTGAAAGTAAAAGAAAGCGCTTTCATTCGCAAAGAGACATGTAAAAATGTTAACAACTTTTTTGTAATATTATTTTCTTGTAGGTACTTGTAAATTTTGATTTAAATTTTGTAATTAAAAATGAGAAGTATTTTACTGTAATGCATTATTTTAATACATTTTATTAGAAAATCGTTCATGTGTTTTTACTTTGTGAAAAAACCTTGCGTGATAGAGCAAAATGCAAGTCATTTTTGGAATCGGCATGAAACAGTCATACAGAATTACATCAAAATATAGAAACCCCCCACCATAAGTTTTATTTTGCAGGCCTGTGTTATTATCATTGTCATCATCAATCATCAGCGTTTCCTTATAAAATGCACAAGTGGGTGAAACACGTCAATACCCACCAATTTGGGACACCCTGTACATATCTGTTATTTTGGTTTGCATTAATTGTGACGAGTATTAGAAAGTCCTTCAGAACCGATTAATTATGAAACTTGACTTTTTATTAAAAGTTTATGTCAAATGCCCATTTTCCTACTTGTGCTGGCCTCGGCTTATGTGCCTTGTTGTTCGACATTCAACTGTTTGTTATCTCGTAATTATATTATGCTCGTCAATATGCGAAGTAGGCAGTGTATAATTAATAAAAACAAAAGAGGCAACCAACTGTGTTAACCGGGGGTGATATCCCTATCTCCTTGATTGTATTATTAGTAACCCAGCATTGATAAAGTGCCCGCCATTATCGTCACATAAATTATTGTGAGCGGTTTTTGCTCATTTTTCTACACAGAGCGGCTACATCAAACAATTCCACGTCGAGTATTTATTTGCACCCAGCACCGCAACGAATTTTATCGTTGGTGTTTTTCTTATAAAATGTGTCTTCGTTTGGTCTCCTATATTGACTCCAATGGCGCTAGTTCAGACCCTTCCCTGTCTACAAAATCGTCATTTTTCTTCGTTATAATATAGAGAACACTCGGGCAGGGCATCAAGCACATTACTGAATAAGTAATATAAATAGCCGAAACGTCAGGTAATGTTGTAAGTTATATTAGGGTCGCTAGAACATGGTACAGGGGCAATTCATCTAGTTAAATTAAGGGCTAGATTGTGCATTAAGTCCCCCGCTGTTCACTTTACATTTCGCATGAGATATTGGTGGATTACAGAGCAAGCAAAAAACAAGAGGGAGCGCTGTTAGTTCTTAGTACAACAATCATAATGATGAACACGCTGATTTATCTGAAATTAAACAAACTCTCGTCAAAAGTAAATAAGAATTTTTGAGGTTGGAAAACTAAGAAATCTCTCCCTCTTGTATTAGTTTCAGCCATTTTGTATTTTATGGTTTAAAGTACAATTTTTTATTTGACAAACAATAAAATAAGGTCGTTTCAATGTCTTGCAGAAACGAATATTTATCGCAGTTCTCGGTTGCCAGTTGTCATATTTGTCAATTTTGAAATATATGTAGTTTTCCAAAATGAATTTAAATAAAGAAGAACTTGTAAACATGTTTGCTTTGGGCGAGTCGGAAAGAAATTGTTTGCTTGCTAATAGAATTTATCACTTCCTGAAGGAAGGCTCCCTAAAGAGCTGCCAAAACCTACTTGAAAGATTTGTGGAAACTGGTAATATACAATATAGAAAGTCTTGATCTCCGATTAAAACTCCAAAATATATGTAGAAAATACGCCTTTTTCACATTTCCAGACAATGCCCTTGCTTGTGACCACAAGGAATTCTCCTCAAATTGAACAAAACTTTTCAGGTGAGGTTTTGCAACTTCGGCGCATTTGACTGGACATTATTTTCGTAACAGGGTCATGTAGACAAATGAAAACATTTTCTAACAAACACAATTAGGCAATTGAAAGGTCAACACAAGGCTGATACTGAAAATGTCCCACCTTACTTTAAATTGCTGTTCTAAAATTGCCGACACCTAATGAAGTTTATTACCTGACAATATAATAGGGTCTATTGTGTTCACACAAAAATGGTACGTATCAGAACTTGTTGGATATTGTTTCAGTTAATAATATAAAAACAGTAGTGTGAACTATGTTACAAAAATTGTGTCGGCCAGTGTATTACTAACTGATGATTTGAACTTCGTAAAAAACGTGATTTATATTTAGAATAAAAATTTTGATGCTTACGTTCAATCTATTTTCTTCAAAAAAAATCTTCTGTAACTCTATCAAAAATACATTGTACCATACGGAGGGCTTTCTGGATTTGCTACAAAAAAATAGGGTTGTAAAAAAAATAGCCTTCATAGCAACGCAATGGTTTAACAAAAGAAAATTTTAATGTCGTCCAAGTGCGTTGTTGAACTACTTTAGACAACTTTTGTAACGTCACTTTTTGAAAAACCGCTACATAAAGATAACGTATTAGTCTAAGATCCGAATTAAAAGCGACCTTCACCCATCCGTTTAATGGATGAAAAATATTTTATATTAATTTTAATATGTTATAAAGTGTATCGCGAGTGGGTTGGCTAAAAAATTCCTGGCAAGACTATGATTAATTAAAAATTCAAAAATAACTCTTTTTTAAACATTTCACTCATTTGTTTAAGGAACAAATTTTATTCCAATCAAAACTATGAAGCCTATAGAATATGCAAACGTTAGGTTGTCTATTTTTTTCCTGGCGTAACTATTGGGTTGGTAGGTATAAACAGGTAATTCGAAACTAGTGATTTACATTCATCTGTTTAATGAATAAATCTTGTATCAAAATAAAGGTAATTAAATTGCGAACAGAATGATATAGGGTTGTCTGCGAAAAATCTGGTTTAAATTTCGGTTGGCGAGCTTTAAAAAGCGAAATATTGGTGAAAATGAAAATGTGCTTTGGTTACCTCAACTTCATTATATTTAAAGTTCTTTTTTTTACGAAAAGCCAACTTCAATGAACAATTTTTAAAAGTTTCATCATTAAAATCAATTACAGAATCGTCCGAGTCACGCAAAAAACACTTTTTAGCCATTTTTTATCATAATATATTGTCAATTAACAACAGATGCGTAGTAGCACGTTCTCTTGATTCGAATATTGAGGTTAACTGCTCCAAAACAATGCTCAGAGTATTTACTAGTCTATCGCTACCCTTTTCAATTGCACGAACAAATAGTATGCGCACTCTCTTTCATCCGATGGACGAGCTGCGCGCAGCTGCAATGCTGTGCTCTTCTATCGCACCCGGATAGTTTGCTCGGACCTCTTTGTGGCACATTTTCATTCTCACCAATATTTCGCTTTTTAAAGTTCGCTAATCGGAATTTAAACCAGATTTTTCGCAGACAACCCTATATCATTCTGTTCGCAATTTAATTATCTTTATTTTGATGTAAGATTTATTCATTAAACAGATGAATGTAAATTACTAGTATCGAATTACCTGTTTATACCAGCCAACCCAATAGTTACGACAGGAAAAAAATAGACAACCTAACGTTTGCATATTATATAGGCTTCATAGTTTCGATTGGAAAAAAATTTGTTCCTTAAACAAATGAGTGCATGTTTAAAAAAAGTTATTTTTGAATTTTTAATTAATCATAGTCTTGCCAGGAATTCTTTAGCCAACCCACTCGCGATATATTTTATAACATATTAAAATTAATATAAAATATTTTTCATCCATTAAACGGATGGGAGAAGGTCGTCTTTAATTCGGATCCTCTACTATATAACTATACACAAATTTCACATTGTTTACACCTCCTGTATGTGACTGTTCAATTTTTTAAATTGAAAAAGCTTTCCTTATTAAAATTTTACAGCCGCGTCCAATTTTGTTGCTAACTCATCGATTGACAGTTAACACTTCTGAACGAGAAAAAATTACAAACGTTAGTAGATATGGCGCTTAATCCATGCTACGAGTTTCCACATTTGAAAATATCTCATGCAGCAATAAATAAGCTTTAGTAATTCCAGTTTCATTAAAGGAATTTAGTTGTTTTGTTCCTCCTGTAACAATGAATGTTTAGATTTAGATTTAGATTGATACGACGGGGTGAAATTCTGACGGAACACCATATTAAACGTGTTGCGTAATGGATAAGGTACATTTGCAAAATTGCTGTTAAATCTGCAGTATCTTCTACAGGAAATTATGTGGCTTATACGGGACTTAATAGAATGCTAGGCTATTAATTACGGTTCCGATCCAAGTAAATCATTGGCCGAAAAAGTAATATGGAGCTTAATAAAATTCCATTTGTGCTTATAAAACCACTAATGTTCTTCGAAAGTTAACTCAAGGAAAAATTAAAAAGGAAAATAAATCAGAAGTCTACAGGACTTATCATAATAATGTCAAAATAAGGGAGCGCATTGCTTGTCCATATTTAAGACTATTTTGTCATGTAAACATTTGTTCTCGGAGCCTTCGTTTGAAGACATTGAAATGGAATTTTGTTTGTACAAGGTGGCCCATTTTCGAGCCTCATCATTGGGATCTTGGAAACCGCAAGAGATACAGGGTCGGTTAAATTATGGCAAAGTTGCGCAATTTGATGCTTATCAAAATGCTGTGTTGGAATTTGGAAAATTCCGTATACTTTCTGAAATATCCGGAAAAAAACGAAATTTCATAAAATCTTTTTTATTTTTTTCTGACGTTATTTGAAAACAAATTTTAAAACTAATAAAACTTCGTCATTGCCACTCTTTATCCTCTACAAGGTGGCGCTGTCAAATTTTAAATCCGACGTTTCGTCTTCCAGAAACCATCATCAACTAATTTTTTTTAAATACGGACCTGGATTTTTTATTTTATTTTTTGTTACCTTTGGACTCCTTAAATGCTATGACCCATCACAAATTTTGATTTTCAAACGTTTCGATGACAAAAACTGACATTTTCTGTATTTTTTAAAAATATTTAATACGACACTGTTTATAAAACAAATTATTACTTCTGGCTAAATAATGTTAATAATAATTAATTAATTAATTAATAACTATATACCTAAACTTTAAAAGGAACAAAATTAAAACCTAAAGTAAATGCTCAAATATCCCCCCTTGCACCTCTATGCATTTTCGCATGCGTTTCGCAGATTGCCCGTAACTGCCCGCAGGATTACTCTTCCTCTTGCTCTTAAATCTGTTATCTCTAACATTAAATTTTGGCGCAA